>JAVIAB010000051.1:10648441-11048441 GCA_032433765.1 Megaustenia siamemsis | reverse complement strand
ATCTTGTTTTTTTTTGTGCGCGTCATATCAGTTATTAAGTTGTCACATGCTGTCTGCCTCTCTATTTTCTTTATAATAAATGTATCACTAGCACATCTATATTTAGACTGCATTATTATTATTATTGGCACATTAAGTCATGCACTCATCAACTGTAAAGTACATTCACTATCAGTTCCTCGTTATTTGCTGTTTGTGTCAAATGTGCTGATGTCATATTTAATTATTTATTATTTCATAAACTCATACACTATCTTTCCTGGTAACTGATGGGGCAACAGCATAAATGTCATTCACGATCGTTCTCTGGTTTTCAATTTTGTTCACGTTTCCAACTTTCTGTGTTTGTTTTCCCGTTTTCGTGTTCATTGCATCAGTATATTATTTTACTCTGCCTTTCTTTACTCTTTCCACAATCCATTTTTTTCCCTGTAGCAAGTATTGGCCAGACCGGTAGATCGTCAGACATGCCTGTACCAAGATTATTTTGTTCTATGACGCTTTTTGTATGGTCTCATGTTATTGACCATCGTTTATCTCACTTGTGATAATATATTCAGTGATAGAAATACTTCTTGACCTGTAGTAACTAACAATAGAGACTGTCAGAAGGAGACAACAAGAAGACCAGCAACAACAGAAAAATTAAATGCCATTAAAAAAACGACTGGCACAATAGCAATAACACAGCACAATTAAAACTGCTAAGTGTACAATAGCAATAACACAGCACAATTAAAACTGCTAAGTGTACAATAGCAATAACACAGAACAATTAAAACTGCTAAGTGTACAATAGCAATAACACAGCACAATTAAAACTGCTAAGTGTACAATAGCAATAACACAGAACAATTAAAACTGCTAAGTGTACAATGGCAATAACACAGCACAATTAAAACTGCTAAGTGTACAATAGCAATAACACAGCACAATTAAAACTACTAAGTGTACAATAGCAATAACACAGCACAATTAAAACTGCTCAGTGTACAATAGCAATAACACAGCACAATTAAAACTGCTAAGTGTACAATAGCAATAACACAGCACAATTAAAACTGCTAAGTGTACAATGGCAATAACACAGCACAATTAAAACGGCTAAGTGTACAATTGCAATAACACAGCACAATTAAAACTGCTAAGTGTACAATAGCAATAACACAGCACAATTAAAACTGCTAAGTGTACAATGGCAATAACACAGCACAATTAAAACTGCTAAGTGTACAATGGCAATAACACAGCACAATTAAAACTGCTAAGTGTAAAATAGCAATAACACAGCACAATTAAAACTGCTAAGTGTACAATAGCAATAACACAGCACAATTAAAACTGCTAAGTGTACAATAGCAATAACACAGCACAATTAAAACTGCTAAGTGTACAATAGCAATAACACAGCACAATTAAAACTGCTAAGTGTACAATAGCAATAACACAGCACAATTAAAACTGCTAAGTGTACAATAGCAATAACACAGCACAATTAAAACTGCTAAGTGTACAATGGCAATAACACAGCACAATTAAAACTGCTAAGTGTACAATGGCAATAACACAGCACAATTAAAACTGCTAAGTGTACAATGTCAATAACACAGCACAATTAAAACTGCTAAGTGTACAATAGCAATAACACAGCACAATTAAAACTGCTAAGTGTACAATAGCAATAACACAGCACAATTAAAACTGCTAAGTGTACAATAGCAATAACACAGCACAATTAAAACTGCTAAGTGTACAATGGCAATAACACAGCACAATTAAAACTGCTGAGTGTACAATAGCAATAACACAGCACAATTAAAACTGCTAAGTGTACAATAGCAATAACACAGCACAATTAAAACTGCTCAGTGTACAATGGCAATAACACAGCACAATTAAAACTGCTAAGTGTACAATAGCAATAACACAGCACAATTAAAACTGCTAAGTGTACAATAGCAATAACACAGCACAATTAAAACTGCTAAGTGTACAATAGCAATAACACAGCACAATTAAAACTGCTCAGTGTACAATGGCAATAACACAGCACAATTAAAACGGCTCAGTGTAATAAACTTTCCTATATCTTCTCGACCGACGTTCGGACAACCTGTGTTTGATTCCCGCTAGAAGCAGTGTGAGTTGTATTCGCAGTTGGAAAAGATACCTCCACGGTCGACCCAGCCGCTGAATGAAATTGGTACCAGGATAGTACTCTGAGAAGGTGAAAAATGCCGACTCGCATCGTAAGTTTCGAAGCTTGAAGAGACATTATCCAGAAAGCTTCAAACTCTTTTTAAAAGGTGGCCAAGCACAAATGGGTGAAAACTCGCATGTTAAGACGCTGATTCAAGTCTCGTACTTGACCTATACCCTTATCTTTCTGATTGTGAATCATCGACAATCTCTCAAACAACAGCGAAGTCGATAAGTTTAAAATGAACGAGAAACATCATCAAGATACCTTAGGTAATGAAAAGAGAGATAAAGACATGTTAAAAGACTTAAACATTAAAAAGTACTGGCTTAGAAATGCCATTTTACGGGGGAAATTAAAATACTATGACCACGTCAAAACACACAGCGGGTCGACAGAACAGTAATGAAAGGCATAATTCCTGGGCGACCCATCAGCGGCAGACCAAGAAGTAGATTGTTCCAAGACATCAATCAGACCTTGAACATGACAACAGAATAAATGGGAGACCTAGCTAAAACATTGAGATTACTTCACACCCGTTGTGATGTGTGTAACGTTCAGCAAAGGACTGGCAATAGAATGCTGGTGATGTCCTCTCTGTGTGGGATGTATGCGATTTCAGAGTAATAACTGATTTGCATAGATTCAGTTGGAGCCGCGATAGCTCAGTGGTTAGTGAACTGGACCACAAAAAACAAGAGGTAGGGTTCGATCCCAACCGACAGCTTCCGGTTTCATCTAGCCTAAAATGGGTACCGGATTTTTTCTAGGAAAGTAAAGCGGCACGGGCGTAATACCGACCACATTACCCCAAAAATCATGTGCCGAAGGTCTGTAAAATTTGTGGTCACCATATTCTCTATACGCCACTTGGCGTGACGGGGGCTCTTCACTTTTTTACTTTTATAGATTCACTTTGTTTGTTTATTCTGCATTCAGTCTACATTATGCAGTAATACAAGAAGAGTCACTCAACTACTCACAATTATATTAATATTACTCCAATACTGTTCATGATTTCTCAACACTTGTGTCGCTTCTATTGCATGGTGCTCACTATCTGCACCAGACCAATATAATCTTATTTGTTTCTTTTTCTATGTAAAAATGTGAAGCTTACACTTAGATTTAACAAATAACAAAAAAATATACTTCCGTACCTAGGGCTCACAGATTGACTTGCCTGTTGGAACTCATAGTGACGTCACAATGCCTTGATCTAACTATTCCATATCATCATCATCATCGAGTGCCGTCTCCGCATCGAAGGTTGGCTACCATGGAGCACCATTCCGCTCTGTCTCTTGCTTCGATGGTGCAGGTTGTCATAGGCTGACTTGTCCAACTTTTGATGTTACTCATCTATGTAAATCTTGGTCTGCCTCTGCTACTTTTGCCTTGTATTTTCCCATCCAAGATTACTTTTAGTAGGCTATTGTGTCTTTGAAACAAGAAAAAGAGTTCTTAAATGTTATATAGAGTCAGTCTTAACATATGGATGTGAATCATAAACAATAGGGCAACAAACAAGAAAATAACTGGAGTCTGTAGAAATGTGGTTTTACAGAAGAATGTTCAGAATACCATGGACAGCTTAGAAAAGTAATGAAAATGTTCTGAAAGAGGTCAAAGCAAAAAGAGAGCTAATTTCCAATATTAGGAAGAAACAATCATCATTTTTGGTCATGTAATGAGAAGAGAACAACTGGAATATATTGTAACAACATTGAAGAGATAGAGGGAAGCAAAGAGAAAAATACCAACTAGCAGAGAATGGCTTGGCAGAAAGTCAACAACAGAAATGATAAAGAACTGTCGATATAGAAAATTGTGGAGAGACATGATCACCTACGCCAGCAGGCCCGGTACATGATGATCATGATTCCAGATAGTAACGTTTATTAGTTATTTGTTGTCTAGTATCTGACGATAGACTGCATCAGAAACATACTTCGCCCTATTTTACTATTAGTTGAGCTGCTCAATATAATTGTATGTTTATATTGTTCCCGTTTACTTCAGCTTTACGCGCTGCTTGTACGATATTAACGTTATTATGCTGACGTCAGTCATCAATTTATTTCAACTCTTTTTTGTATTGTAAAATTATATTCAGCGCTTTGTCACAACAGAGCATTCTGACTGATAACATCATGTATACAGTGAAACCATGACACGTCTATCTCCCGATATATTTAAATTGTATCAAATAAAATTGTTAAAAAAAGCTGTATTTCTGGATTTGTCCACACAGATGTTTACATGAGTTTTATTTTTAAAAAGTAAAAAAAAGGCACATTTTTGGGTCATGTAGTCGGTATCACGCCAGGCCGCCTTTACTTCCCAGAAACAAAATTTCTGAAACCCGTTTTTAGAGGCTGGGTGAACCCTGAAGCCTTGTCATTCCAAAAAAAAGGATCCGCCACTGCTGGGCAGCGAACCCAGATCCTTCTACTCAGGAAGCGAGCACACTAACCACTGAGCCACTGATGGATTTATTAGTCTTTGTTTATTCCTGTCTAGTCGCGCCCTGATAGGTGCATTTATGGTGGTCAGTGTGGGAGAGCAGTCTTGAGTATGTAATAGCGACACGTAGAAAAGATCAATCATTTAAGACTGTGCTCGCTGTAGGATCAGGTTAGTAGATTTGATCAAAAACGTTTTTGTGCAAGAGACTATCTTCTCATGTAGCACCATAATGTCCCTTCTGTTATGTCCGCACCATAATGTCCCTTCTGTTATGTCCGCACCATAATGTCCCTTCTGTTATATCCGCACCATAATGTCCCTTCTGTTATGTCCGCACCATAATCTCTCTTCTGTTATGTCCACACCATAATGCCCCTTCTGTTATATCTGCACAATAATGTCCCTTCTGTTATGTCCGCACCATAATGTCCCCGCTGTTATATTCGCACCATAATGTCCCTTCTGTTATATCCGCACAATAATGTCCCTTCTGTTATGTCCGCACCATAATGTCCCTTCTGTTATACCCGCTCCATAATCTCCCTTCTGTTATGGCCGCACCATAATGTCACTTCTGTTATGTCCGCACAATAATGTCCCTTCTGTTATGTCCGCACCATAATGTCCCTTTCTTTTATGTCCGCACCATAATGTCCCTTCTGTTATGTCCGCACCATAATGTCCCTTCTGTTATGTCCGCACCATAATGTCCCTTCTGTTATGTCCGCACCATAATGTCCCTTCTGTTATGTCCGCACCATAACGTCCCTTCTGTTATATCCGCACCATAATGTCCCTTCTGTTATGTCCGCATCATAATGTCCCTTCTGTTATGTCCGCATCATAATGTGAACTATACAAAAGCAAGAGGACATCGACCCCAGGAAATCTTGATCTAGGCCGACTCTTTCCTCCCACTCCACCCCACCCACACTCACCCAAAATAACAAGAAAGTAAAGTGCTGAAACATTTACCAGACGGGACCCTTTCTGATGATCAGATTACCTCCTCCTGCGAAACGCTCTGAATAAAGAGTTTCCTATCATTTTCTGTTCGTCCGTTTTTTGTCAAAAGAATTAATTTTGAAATCTGCGTCTGAATGTAAGTAGCAATTACACTATGTTTGTGTGAGAAAATAGGCAGCAAATGCGGGATTGGGTCAATTAAAACTGCTTGTACATTTGAGTAAAGTAACAATAAAAATACGTCATTTATGACAAATCAAAGCTATAAGGCGCATATTAAATATTATGTTTGAAGTGTTAATTAAAAACCTAACAAATCTATTTTAAATTTAATTAAAAATTCAATATTTTGTAATGTAAATCAGTTAAAACGGTCTTTATGTTTGAGTTAGGTAGTAGCCAAATAACATCGCTATGAACCAATCAAAACTGGCCTCATATTTGTATGAAGCAAGTGCTTACTACATTAATCTGGTTAGTCACAAGACTACACCCACCCCTGTAGACTAAGTGATCGATGAGTATGATAAGAAAAGTGGAGGCGAGCTCTTTACGCAGGCAATGAGTAGAGTCATGGCAGAAGTAAAAAAATACGTACAGTCACCTTTGTATACGTTCCAGGACATGCAGGAGTGCGAGGAAATGAAAGAGCGGACAGGTTGGCTAGCTGCGCTGCCGTTGAAGAAAGTCAATAAATGGATCGGGCGGACATCATCAATGCCTTCCTAGATGTGAGAAGGGCACAGGACTTCGACGACCATGAGTCCACGCAACTCCTGCGGATGAAAGAGATGGGAGTTAAGACGGGCACAGCCAGAAATGAGAAACTTAGTGGGCATGTAAGAAGACTAACCAACCAACACAGAACTGGAGTCGTCAGTCGTTGGACACTACAGGACTTGCTAAAGAAGGGGATCTGAGCACCTATGGACATGCTTGGAGTGCAATGATGATGACCCGCAAATAACTCAATAACAACTTACTAGTGTCAGACGCACACTTCATTGAACACCATTTATGGCAGCAGTTTGCGACGTTAGCAGCTGTGATTTGTTTTGCTTCGATAACATTATTTCGTCTACATAACGATGGGGACACACCATATGAGCCGTATGTTTCCCCCATGGTTAAGGTATCTGTTGTTGCTTTCTTAACACCTAATATCTAGATATTGTGTTTAGTTTTAGCAGAAGAGAGATTGTTTAGTTGTATCAGTAGAAAAACTGTGTAGTTGTAGCAGTAGAAAAACTGTGTAGTTGTAGCAGTATAAAAACTGTGTAGTTGTTGCAGTAGAAAAACTGTGTAGTTGTAGCAGCAGAAAAACTGTGTAGTTGTAGCAGCAGAAAAACTGTGTAGTCGTAGCAGTAGAAAAACTGTGTAGTTGTAGCAGTACAAAAACTGTGTAGTTGTAGCAGCAGAAAAACTGTGTAGTTGTAGCAGTAGAAAAACTGTGTAGTTGTAGCAATAGAAAAACTGTGTAGTTGTAGCAGTAGAGAAGCATACATATATACATATCAGTACATTTGATTGTGTGCCTGTTGCACCTTCCTTTGCCAGCGGGTCCGCTTTCTCGTTTCCTGGTATTCCACAGTGAGATGGAATCGACCGTAGGGCGACCCTGTGGTGCTTGCAGAGTTCAGTCAACAAGGTCTGTAGTTGTGGCAATTTTCTGGATTGCAGTACCTGGAGTGCTGTCATCTGTCAAAAGCACTACAGGCTGTGGGCTAAGATTACTGTTCGGCAGTTTTTCTATTGCCAACTTTATTGCTTGGATTTCTGCATCGTAATTGTGACAATATTTCCCTGTTGCTATTTTATTCATGTTATTTGGGTACTCTACGTATGCACATGTTCCCCCAATCTTTACTGCATTTTGTGCTGATCCATCTGTGTACACACGAACCCATAGATCGTTTTGGGTATTCTTCATCCAAGAAACAGAGTGATTGTTTTACACTGTATATTATTCTGTTCCTTATTGTCAAGTATTCCTTCCAGGTGTCTGTGAATCAAAAAGTAAGAGCAATAAACAACTGTGTCCATGTGTCTAAACTAAAAGCAATAAACAACTGTGTCCATGTATCTAAACTAAGAGCAATAAACAACTGTGTCCATGTATCTAAACTAAAAGCAATAAACAACTGTGTCCATGTATCTAAACTAAGAGCAATAAACAACTGTGTCCATGTATCTAAACTAAGAGCAATAAACAACTGTGTACATGTATCTAAACTAAAAGCAATAAACAACTGTGTCCATGTATCTAAACTAAGAGCAATAAACAACTGTGTCCATGTATCTAAACTAAGATCAATAAACAACTGTGTCCATGTATCTAAACTAAGAGCAATAAACAACTGTGTCCATGTATCTAAACTAAGAGCAATAAACAACTGTGTCCATGTATCTAAACTAAGAGCAATAAACAAATGTGTCCATGTATCTAGTTAGCTGAGTGGCAGTGTTCCCTAGCGTTTGGCTCTTCGTGTCAAGGCGCTGTGCCACTGAGTACGGGTTCGATCCTGCTTTGGTCCATATTTTTTTCTGTTGATTATATGTCAATTTTTCCGAGTGCTGTAAACATACCACTTTCTCTGAATTGATTCGCTGATTATCGCCTCGAAAGTTTCCCTTTATAATAATATTCATTTATTATTATTTGTCTCCTATCTAATCCGTACTCTGTTTTCATTCATTGATGTCAACTTAAAACCATTAAATTGAGGACATTTCCGACAATCAATAGTGTTAGTAGTAGAGGGAGGTTGGGGGAGGGGGTGTGGGGTTAGAGGAATTTGAGATCCCAGTAGGATTGGAGGATTATAATACAAATGTAGGAGTCAGAGACGAGCAAATAGCAAGAGATGTTACTAGAAGTAGGACATGCTTTAATGTTACTGGAAGTAGGACATGCTTTAATGTTACTGGAAGTAGGACATGCTTTAATGTTACTGGAAGTAGGACATGCTTTAATGTTACTGGAAGTATGACATGCTTTAATGTTACTAGAAGTAGGACATGCTTTAATGTTACTGGAAGTAGGACATGCTTTAATGTTACTGGAAGTAGGACATGCTTTAATGTTACTGGAAGTATGACATGCTTTAATGTTACTGGAAGTAGGACATGCTTTAATGTTACTGGAAGTAGGACATGCTTTAATGTTACTGGAAGTATGACATGCTTTAATGTTACTGGAAGTAGGACATGCTTTAATGTTACTGGAAGTAGGACATGCTTTAATGTTACTGGAAGTATGACATGCTTTAATGTTACTGGAAGTAGGACATGCTTTAATATTACTGGAAGTAGGACATGCTTTAATGTTACTGGAAGCATGACATGCTTTAATGTTACTGGAAGTAGGACATGCTTTAATGTTACTGGAAGTAGGACATGCTTTAATGTTACTGGAAGTATGACATGCTTTAATGTTACTGGAAGTAGGACATGCTTTAATGTTACTAGAAGTAGGACATGCTTTAATGTTACTAGAAGTAGGACATGCTTTAATGTTACTGGAAGTAGGACATGCTTTAATATTACTGGAAGTAGGACATGCTTTAATGTTACTGGAAGTATGACATGCTTTAATGTTACTGGAAGTAGGACATGCTTTAATGTTACTGGAAGTAGGACATGCTTTAATATTACTGGAAGTAGGACATGCTTTAATGTTACTGGAAGCAGGACATGCTTTAATGTTACTGGAAGTAGGACATGCTTTAATGTTACTGGAAATAGGACATGCTTCAATGTTAGCAGAAGTAGGACATGCTTTAATGTTACCAGAAGTATGACATGCTTTAATGTTAGCAGAAGTAGGACATGCTTTAATGTTAGCAGAAGTAGGACATGCTTTAATGTTAGCAGAAGTAGGACATGCTTTAACGTTACCAGAAGTAGGACATGCCTTAATGTTACCGGAAGTAGGACATGCTTTAATTTTACCGGAAGTAGGACATACTTTAATGTTATCAGAAGTAGGACATGCTTTAATGTTACCGGAAGTAGGGCATGCTTTAATGTTACCGGAAGTAGGACATGCTTTAATGTTATCAGAAGTAGGACGTGCTTTAATGTTACCGGAATAAGACATTGTTTAATGTTACCGGAATAAGACATTGTTTAATGTTACCGGAATAAGACATGCTTTAATGTTACCGGAATAAGACATTGTTTAATGTTACCGGAAAAAGACATTGTTTAATGTTTCCAGAATAAGACATTGTATAATGTCACCAGAATAAGACATTGTATAATGTCACAAGAATAAGACATCGTTTAATGTTACCACAAAAAGGACATTGTTTAATGTTACCGGAATAAGACATTGTTTAATGTCACCATAATGAGACATTGTTTAATGTTACCGGAATAAGACATTGTTTAATGTCACAATAATAAGAGATTGTTTAATGTTACCAGAATAAGATATTGTTTAATTTTACCGGAATAAGACATTGTTTAATGTCACCATAATAAGGCATTGTTTAATGTTACCAGAAAAAGACATTGTTTAATGTTACCAGAATAAGACATTGTTTAATGTTAACGGAATAAGACATTGTTTAATGTTACTAGAATAAGACATTGTTTAATGTTACCGGAATAGGACATGCTTTAATGTTACTGGAAGTAGGACATGCTTTAATGTTACTGGAAGTAGGACATGCTTCAATGTTAGCAGAAGTAGGACATGCTTTAATGTTAGCAGAAGTAGGACATGCTTTAATGTTAGCAGAAGTAGGACATGCTTTAATGTTAGCAGAAGTAGGACATGCTTTAATGTTAGCAGAAGTAGGACATGCTTTAACGTTACCAGAAGTAGGACATGCCTTAATGTTACCGGAAGTAGGACATGCTTTAATTTTACCGGAAGTAGGACATACTTTAATGTTATCAGAAGTAGGACATGCTTTAATGTTACCGGAAGTAGGGCATGCTTTAATGTTACCGGAAGTAGGACATGCTTTAATGTTATCAGAAGTAGGACATGCTTTAATGTTACCTGAATAAGACATTGTTTAATGTTACCGGAATAAGACATTGTTTAATGTTACCGGAATAAGACATGATTTAATGTTACCGGAATAAGACATTGTTTAATGTTACCGGAATAAGACATTGTTTAATGTTACCGGAATAAGACATGCTTTAATGTTACCGGAATAAGACATTGTTTAATGTTACCGGAATAAGACATTGTTTAATGTTTCCAGAATAAGACATTGTATAATGTCACCAGAATAAGACATTGTATAATGTCACAAGAATAAGACATCGTTTAATGTTACCACAAAAAGGACATTGTTTAATGTTACCGGAATAAGACATTGTTTAATGTCAAAATAATAAGAGATTGTTTAATGTTACCAGAATAAGATATTGTTTAATGTTACCGGAATAAGACATTGTTTAATGTCACCATAATAAGGCATTGTTTAATGTTACCAGAATAAGACATTGTTTAATGTTACCAGAATAAGACATTGTTTAATGTTACCGGAATAAGACATTGTTTAATGTTACCGGAAAAAGACATTGTTTAATGTTTCCAGAATAAGACATTGTATAATGTCACCAGAATAAGACATTGTATAATGTCACAAGAATAAGACATCGTTTAATGTTACCACAAAAAGGACATTGTTTAATGTTACCGGAATAAGACATTGTTTAATGTCACCATAATGAGACATTGTTTAATGTTACCGGAATAAGACATTGTTTAATGTCACAATAATAAGAGATTGTTTAATGTTACCAGAATAAGATATTGTTTAATGTTACCGGAATAAGACATTGTTTAATGTCACCATAATAAGGCATTGTTTAATGTTACCAGAAAAAGACATTGTTTAATGTTACCAGAATAAGACATTGTTTAATGTTAACGGAATAAGACATTGTTTAATGTTACTAGAATAAGACATTGTTTAATGTTACCGGAATAGGACATGCTTTAATGTTACTGGAAGTAGGACATGCTTTAATGTTACTGGAAGTAGGACATGCTTCAATGTTAGCAGAAGTAGGACATGCTTTAATGTTAGCAGAAGTAGGACATGCTTTAATGTTAGCAGAAGTAGGACATGCTTTAATGTTAGCAGAAGTAGGACATGCTTTAATGTTAGCAGAAGTAGGACATGCTTTAACGTTACCAGAAGTAGGACATGCCTTAATGTTACCGGAAGTAGGACATGCTTTAATTTTACCGGAAGTAGGACATACTTTAATGTTATCAGAAGTAGGACATGCTTTAATGTTACCGGAAGTAGGGCATGCTTTAATGTTACCGGAAGTAGGACATGCTTTAATGTTATCAGAAGTAGGACATGCTTTAATGTTACCTGAATAAGACATTGTTTAATGTTACCGGAATAAGACATTGTTTAATGTTACCGGAATAAGACATGATTTAATGTTACCGGAATAAGACATTGTTTAATGTCAAAATAATAAGAGATTGTTTAATGTTACCAGAATAAGATATTGTTTAATGTTACCGGAATAAGACATTGTTTAATGTCACCATAATAAGGCATTGTTTAATGTTACCAGAATAAGACATTGTTTAATGTTACCAGAATAAGACATTGTTTAATGTTACCGGAATAAGACATTGTTTAATGTTACCAGAATAAGACATTGTTTAATGTGTTACCACAATAAGACATTGTTTAATGTTACCACAATAAGACATTATTTAATGTTACCAGAATAAGACATTGTTTAATGTTACCAGAATAAGACATTGTTTAATGTTACCAGAAAAAGACATTGTTTAATGTTACCGGAATAAGACATTGTTTACTGTTACCGGAAAAAGACATTGTTTAATGTTACCGGAATAAGACATGGTTTAATGTTACCGGGAAAAGACATTGTTTAATGTTATCAGAATAAGACATTGTTTAATGTTAGCGGAAAAAGACATTGTTTAATGTCACAATAATAAGAGATTGTTTAATGTTACCAGAATAAGACATTGTTTAATGTTACCGGAATAAGGCATTGTTTAATGTTACCAGAATAACATATTGTTTAATGTTACCAGAATAAGACATTGTTTAATGTTACCGGAATAAGACATTGTTTAATGTTACCAGAATAACATATTGTTTAATGTTACCAGAATAAGACATTGTTTAATGTTACCGGAATAAGACATTGTTTAATGTTACCGGAATAAGACATTGTTTAATGTTACCGGAATAAGACATTGTTTAATGTTACCGGAATAAGACATTGTTTAATGTTACCGGAATAAGACATTGTTTAATGTTACCGGAATAAGACATTGTTTAATGTCACCATAATAAGACATTGTTTAATGTTAGCGGAAAAAGACATTGTTTAATGTCACAATAATAAGAGATTGTTTAATGTTACCAGAATAAGACATTGTTTAATATTACCGTAATAAGACATTGTTTAATGTCACCATAATAATGCATTGTTTAATGTTTCCAGAATAAGACATTGTTTAATGTTACCAGAATAAGACATTGTTTAATGTTACCGGAATAAGACATTGTTTAATGTTACCATAATAAGACATTGTTTAATGTTAGCAGAGTAGGACATTGTTTAATGTTAGCAGAGTAGAACATTGTTTAATGTTAGCAGAGTAGGAAATTGTTTAATGTTAGCAGAGTAGGACATTGTTGAATGTTAGCAGAGTAGGACATTCGTTAATGTTAGAAGAGTACGACATTGTTGAATGTTAGCAGAGTAGGACATTGTTAAATGTTAGCAGAGTAAGACATTGGTTAATGTTAGCAGGGAAGGGCATTGTTTAAAGTTAGAAGAGTTGGACATCGTTTATTGTTAGCAGAGTAGGACATTGTTTAATGTTAGCAGAGTAGGACATTGTTTAATGTTAGCAGAGTAGGACATTGTTTAATGTTAGCAGATTAGGACATTGTTTAATGTTAGCAGAGTAGGACATTTTTGAATGTTAGCAGAGTAAGGACATTGTTTAACGTTACTAGATTAGGACATAGTTTATTGTTAGCAGTGTGGGACATTGTTTTTTGTTAGCAGTGTAGGACACTGTTTTATTGTTAGCAGAGTAGGACATTGTTTAATATTAGCAGAATAGGACATTGTTTTACGTTACTAGATTAGGACATTGTTTATTGTTAGCAGTGTAGGACACTGTTTATTGTTAGTAGAGTAGGACATTGTTTAACGTTACTAGATTAGGGCACTGTTTATTGTTAGCAGTGTAAGACACTGTTTATTGTTAGCAGTGTAGGACACTGTTTATTGTTAGTAGATTAGGACACTGTTTTTGTTAGCAGTGTAGGACATTGTTTATTGTTAGCAGTGTAGGACACTGTTTATTGTTAGTAGATTAGGACACTGTTTATTGTTAGTAGCGTAGGACATTGTTTAATATTAGCAGAGTAAGGACATTGATTAATGTTAGCAAAGTAGGGTATTGTTTATTGTTAGCAGATTAGCACACTGTTTATTCTTAGCAGCGTAGGACACTGTTTATTGTTAGCAGTGTAGGACATTGTTTATTTCTAGCAGTGTAGGACACTGTGTATTGTTAGCAGAGTAGGACATTTTTTTAATATTAGCAAAGTAGGACATTGTTTAACGTTACTAGATTAGGACATTGTTTATTGTTAGCAGTTTAGGACATTGTTTATTGTTAGCAGTGTAGGACATTGTTTTTTGTTAGCAGTGTAGGACACTGTTTATTGTTACCAGAGTAGGACATTGTTTATTGTTAGCAGTGCAGGACATTGTTTATTGTTAGCAGTGTAGGACATTGTTTATTGTTAGCAGTGTAGGACATTGTTTATTGTTAGCATTGTAGGACATTGTTTATTGTTAGCAGTGTAGGACATTGTTTATTGTTAGCAGTGTTGGACATTGTTTATTGTTAGTAGATTAGGACACTGTTTATTGTTAGCAGTGTAGGACACTGTTTATTGTTAGCAGTGTAGGACATTGTTTATTGTTAGCAGTGTAGTATATTTTTTATTGTTAGTAGATTTGGACACTGTCAGTGTAGGACACTGTTTATTGTTAGCAGTGGAGGACATTGTTTATTGTTAGCAGTGTAGGACATTGTTTATTGTTAGCAGTGTAGGACACTGTTTATTGTTAGTAGATTAGGGCACTGTTTATTGTTAGCAGTGTAAGACACTGTTTATTGTTAGCAGTGTAGGACACTGTTTATTGTTTGTAGATTAGGACACTGTTTATTGTTAGCAGTGTAGGACATTGTTTATTGTTAGCAGTGTAGGACACTGTTTATTGTTAGTAGATTAGGACACTGTTTATTGTTAGCAGTGTAGGACACTGTTTATTGTTAGCAGTGTAGGACACTGTTTATTGTTATCAGTGTTGGACACTGTTTATTGTTAGCAGTGTAGGACACTATTTATTGTTAGTAGATTAGGACACTGTTTATTGTTAGCAGTGTAGGACACTGTTTATTGTTAGCAGTGTAGGACACTGTTTATTGTTAGCAGTGTAGGACATTGTTTATTGCTAGCAGTGTAGGACATTGTTTATTGTTAGTAGATTAGGACACTGTTTATTGTTATAAGTGTAGGACACTGTTTAGTGTTAGCAGTGTAGGACACTGTTTATTGTTAGCAGTGTAGGACATTATTTATTGTTAGTAGAGTAGGACATTTTTTATTGTTAGCAGAGTAGGGCACTGTTTATTGTTAGCAGATTAGGACACTGTTTATTGTTAGTAGCGTAGGATATTGTTTAATATTAGCAGCGTAAGGACATTGATTACTGTTAGCAGAGTAGGGTATTGTTTAATGTTATCAGAGTAAGAACATTGTGTAATATTAGCAGAGTAAGGATATTGTTTAATGTTACTAGATTAGGACATTTTTATATACATTGAGTCGTATAGTAGTAGCATTGTGTTACGCAAGTAGGACATAATAAATATATTGGATAGTCTTGTGTTGGTACCCCTTTGAAGGAAGAAACAAAAGTCTTGCATGGAACAGAATTGACTTGGTGAAATGACTCCTTCATCCAGACACTGTGCTGGAGCTATAATTTCCCTTGCAGATCCATCCGGGTGCTTGGTCATCGATAAAGTTGAACCATGTTTCCTGGGGGTGATAAAGCCGTCTGTAATTACGCGCCATCAATCATTTCTCATGGAGAGACGACCACGAGGTAGCACTCGTAGTGCGCCTCGTCCTTCTATTTATTGCTTGTCATATTCCCTTAACATGTTGATCCGTGTAACCTTTGACCTCAATACTAGCATGAACTGATTCTGGTTCACTTTAATCCGTTCTGCCATTGACGGTATTCTCAGACCAACGTGGGAGAGTTCACAGCCAGCTATAGATTTACATAGGCATGCCGCGTGAGATTAAATTCTCTGAAAACCATCAACTATTGTGACGTTTTTAAAACGTACTCTCTGCTGCCAATGCTATCAGACAGCCCATTTCGATGCAAAATGGAAGGCGACTCTATGAACACCGCATCAACGAGAAAAGAAAACTTACTGCTAGAGAGAATATAACAATCAACACCTATCCACCAATTCTAATGCCCCATTCCACGAACACTATATTTGACTTCATGAGCTGTACACAGCCAACTATAGTTTTACTAAAACCCGCGGATTGATAGAGATCTTCCAAAACTTGTGACGATGACGATTTAGCATTGCGAGCTAGGGGGGGGGGTGGTTGTAGGTAAAATTGCATCAGATGACTTTAGCTCGTACAATTAAATATATATATATAGATGACCCACTAGTAGAAAATAAAATCGGAGAACATCCCAACTAGCAGCGTGACATCTTCAACTATTCGAACTACAGGCGGCTGGCGTCACTCTAATCACAACCACCCCTGCTTGCAAGGCTTGAAACGTCACTCTAGTTGGGGTGTTTTCCGATTTTATTTGATGCCCCCGGGTCATCTGTATAGTTAGCTGTGGCTCGTCACAAGCTTTGGGTGATTTCTGTAAAACCCTCTCAGACCGCAGGCCTTAGCAACACTATAGTTGTCTAAATGCTGTCCCACTAACATACACACAAAAGAAGTAACCAATGAAAATGCCGATTTTATTTCAAAACATTGAACTATTTTTAAATGTCAGTTTCAATAGTTTTGGTCGTAACTTCTGCCAGTTATAAAGTTATAACTTTCCTTTTTCAATAATAAATTAAACCCACGCTGATTTGAAGTTGATGTCAGGAAAACACCGACTTCTTGAGTGTGCTCTGCTGTCTCGTGCGCTGATGTTCAGATCCAACTGATACTGCCAGCTCTCAACTAACAATTCACACAGCTTGTCCAGGGTTAAATGTTACATCTTCTCAATATTCCTATATGGTGCAGAAACATGGACATTGGACAAGAAAACAGAACAGAGAATTGAAGCCTTTGAAATGTGCATATATAGAAGAATATGTAGAATTGGATGGATGGAAAAGAAAACAAACGACGAAGTCTTAAAACAACTAAAATGAAAAGAGAACTATTAAGCACAATTCAAACAAGACAAATACAATTTTTGGGCCATGTTAAAAGACACAACAGCCTACTAAAAGTAATCCTGGAGGGGAAAATACAAGGTAAAAGAGGCAGAGGCAGACCAAGACTAACATGGACGAGTAACATCAAAAGATGGACAAATAAGCCTATGACAACCTGCACCATCAAAACAAGAGACAGAGCGGAATGGCGCTCCATGGTAGCCAACCTTAGTTGCGGAGACGGCACTCGATGATGATGCCCAGGGTACCAACGTGGTAAAGTTTAAGAGAAGAGAAGATCGTTATAATAATGGATGGTCAGTTTGACCTGGTACACAATTCACAGGAAAGAACAACTTGCTACAAACCCTGAATGGCAGTCTTTAGTCTGGTAAAACTGCTTCACTAGGATAGATAAGTAAAAGAAAGAGAAAAAAGAAGTAGAGAGCCCCCGTCACGCCAAGTGGCGTATAAGGAATATGGTGTTAGTGACCATAATTTTTTACAGACCTTCGGCACATGATTTCTGGGGTAATGTTGTAGGTATTACGTCCGTACCGCTTTGCTTTCCCCCCAAAAAAACCGGTACCCATTTAAGGTTGGGTGAACCTAGAAGCCGTCGATCAGGATCGAAACCAACCTCTTGTCCTTTTTAGTTCAGTTCACTTACCACTGAGCTATCGCGGCTGGCTCCTGCACAAGGACAGATAGCTTTTACAAAACACAACTGTTCAACTCCTTCTTTACATCCTTATTTGCCTTTCAGCGTCGAAGGAAGATATAATTTGCGGTCTTTTGCTCTTCTGTTCGCCTCTGCTGCTGTTATGGTTTCTAGTGCTTCTAATATTCCGTCCATCCATCTTTTTCATGGTCTGTCCTTGGGTCCGATGTTGTTGCAACGTTTAATGAAGGCTCGTTGTGTTGTAATTTGATCTGTTTTGTCAAACCATTTTATCTGTTGTTTCTTTAAATATTCTATGGCGGGAATTATTCCTAGCTTTTTTGTCAGTTCTTCATTTCCGATCTCATCTCTCAGGCTGTTTCCTGTCATTCGTCTAACATATTTAATCTCAGTAGAGTTTACTTTTCTTGTTAGTTCTTGCATTTAGGGTCCAGGACTGACATTGACCTTACTATTACACAACTGTTGCTATGCTGAAAGGCCAAGGTAAGTCGAAGGTCAAGGTAAGTGAAAGGTCAAAGTAAGACTAAGGTAAATCAAGAGATGTCAGCGGTTACGGAAGGGGTACTGAAAAAAAAAAAAAGCGTGTGCTGAAAATGAATGTAATGGACGGCAAAGCGCATAGGCCAGTGAAATAAAAATCCAAAATAAAATAATCTAATAATAGTTTAAACAAAAAAAAAGCAACTTTACAATCAGCTCTGATCATACAAAAGAGGTGTAACAACGCTATAGTCGCAGACGTTCTTTACTTCACCACAGACTGCTGGTGCCTTTATAACGAGTGAAATAATTTTCTTCAACCACAATACGGACAAAAATGGAAGTCTTACAGTAATGTTTTGAAAGCGTGCGAGACCTGTTGATTCCAACAATGACATATAAATGAAGCAGTCGCTGCAACAAATTGAACTTAATCTCTATAATCTCATCATTCTGACAAGCAGATTACAGGTCAACGTTGATAGTGAATTATTCCTGACATCTGTTAACTATGGCTGCGATGTTTAGAAAAGAAGTGTCTATAACTGAAGAGGAAAGGACGCTAGAAAGGTTGAGGTTTCTTTTGCAAAACGATCAGTACAGAATATATATGTGACAGAGACAAATAATAATAAATGAATATTATTATAGAGGGAAACTTCCGAGGCGATAATCAGCGAATCAATTCAGAGGAAGAGATATGTTTACAGCACTCGGAAAAATTGACAAATAATCAACAACAGAAAAAAATATGGACCAAAGGAGGATCGAGCCCGTACTCAGTGGCACAGCGCCTTGCCACGAATAACTTTACAATCAGCTCTGATCGTATACAAGAGGTGTAACAACGTTATAGTCGCAGCTGTTCTTTACTTCACCATAGACTGCTGGTACCTTTATAACGAGTGAAATCATTTTCTTCAACCACAATACTGACTACTCACCATATGTGCTGTTGTTTAATGTGAGAAACTCACCATATGTGCTGTTGATGTTTAATGTGAGAAACTCACCATATGTGCTGTTGATATTTAATGTGAGAAACTCACCACTTATGCTGCCTCATCTTCTGTGTTTGAAGTTTTCAACTTCGTGTCTTAAAATTGCGGTCATTCTTCATTGCTCTCACTGTGTGTGAGGTCAATGATGTGTGGTTGTGATAATAATTGTGCTGTTGGGTGATTTTCGGGAGGATGTGTGGGCTTTGAAATAGCAGTCGGATTGTGTTGTTTGGGATTGTGACCTCTCAATCAAAGTTGTGCTTCTTTAGGTAAGATCTGGCTAGGGTTGAAGTTGTGACATTTTAATTAAATGGTGTGCTTCTTTAGGTAAGATCTGGCTAGGGTTGAAGTTGTGACATTTTAATTAAATGGTGTGCTTCTTTAGGTAAGATCTGGCTAGGGTTGAAGTTGTGACATTTTAATTAAATGGTGTGCTTCTTTAGGTAAGATCTGGCTAGGGTTGAAGTTGTGACATTTTAATGAAATGTTGTGCTTCTTTAGGTAAGATCTGGCTAGGGTTGAAGTTGTGACATTTTAATTAAATGGTGTGCTTCTTTAGGTAAGATCTGGCTAGGGTTGAAGTTGTGACATTTTAATTAAATGTTGTGCTTCTTTAGGTAAGATCTGGCTAGGGTTGAAGTTGTGACATTTTAATTAAATGGTGTGCTTCTTTAGGTAAGATCTGGCTAGGGTTGAAGTTGTGACATTTTATTTAAATGTTGTGCTTCTTTAGATACGATTTGTGCATAGATTGAACTTATTACTTTGGTACTTGAATAAAAGATCATTGGAGGCTGTAGAAATGTGGTTTTATAGAAGAATGTTGAAAATACCATGGACAGCTAAGAAGAGTAATGAAAATGTTATGAAAGAGGCCAAAGTAAAAAGAGAGCTAATTTCCAATATTAGGAAGAAACAATTATAATTTTTTTAGCCATGTAATAAGAAGGGAACAGCTGGAATATGTTGTGACAACTGGGAAAATTGAGGGACGAAGAGATAGAGGGAAGCAACGTGAAAAGATACCAGACAGTTTAAGAGAATGGCTTGGCAGGTCAACAACAGAAATGATAAATAACTGTCGTGATCGAAAGTTGTGGAGAGACAAGATCACCTACGCCAGTAGGCATGGCACTTGATGATGATAATGACTTGAATCAAAGCTGTGAGATTTATGTCGAAGTTGTGCTATGCAGAGTTGAATTGAGCTTCAGAAAAGTAATATTGGGATGAGCTCTGGTTCGGAAGGTCAGGATGTAAAGCTGTTCTTTCTGTGCGTGAGTGAATTCTTCATTTTGTGTGTGAGTTATGATGATATGTATCAGAGTTTTTGTTTTGCTTAAAAAGAGTTATAATTTATGTATCAAAGTTGTGATTTTGCTAAAAGAGTTGTGATTTATGTATCAGCGTTATGATTTTGCTAAAAGAGTTGTGATTGATGTATTAGAGTTTTTATTTTTCTAAAAGATTTATGATTTTATGTATCAGAGTTTTTATTTTGCTTAGAGAGTTCTGATTTATGTATTAGTTTTGATTTTGCTAAAAGAGTTGCGATTTATGTATAAGTGTTTTCGTTTTGCTAAAAGAGTTCTGATTTATGTATTAGTTTTGATTTTGCTAAAAGAGTTGCGATTTATGTATAAGTGTTTTCGTTTTGCTAAAAGAGTTCTGATTTATGTATTAGTTTTGATTTTGCTAAAAGAGTTCTGATTTATGTATAAGTGTTTTCGTTTTGCTAAAAGAGTTCTGATTTATGTATTAGTTTTGATTTTGCTAAAAGAGTTCTGATTTATGTATAAGTGTTTTCGTTTTGCTAAAAGAGTTCTGATTTATGTATTAGTTTTGATTTTGCTAAAAGAGTTCTGATTTATGTATAAGTGTTTTCGTTTTGCTAAAAGAGTTCTGATTTATGTATTAGTTTTGATTTTGCTAAAGGAGTTACGGTTTATGTATCATTGTTGTACTTAATATTTCAGAGTTGTAATTTATGTTATCAAAGTTCTACTTTGTGTATCAGTGTTCTTAATTTGAGATCAGATTTGTACTTTAGTATTTAATACTTTTTTCAATTCAATTTCTTTTGTACCAGAGTTGCTCTTCTGGTATTAGAGTATCAAAGTTGTTATTTATGTATCAAAGTTGTTTTTATGTATCAAAGTTGTTATTTATGTATCGAAGTTGTTATTTATGTATCAAAGTTGTTATTTATGTATCAAAGTTGTTATTTATGTATCAAAGTTGTTATTTATGTATCGAAGTTGTTATTTATGTATCAAAGTTGTTATTTATGTATCGAAGTTGTTATTTATGTATCAAAGTTGTTATTTATGTATCAAAGTTGTTATTTATGTATCAAAGTTGCTATTTATGTATCAAAGTTGTTATTTTCCTATATGAACTTCATATTTAAAAAATTGAGAACTCCTTCTTTTATTCTATCTATCTATCTATCTATCTATCTATCTATCTATCTATCGTCCTTTCGAGCCGAAGACGGCACATAGGTCAGAACCACAATCTCAAAAACAAAAACCTTGCATGCCAAAACGGCACATATTGCAGAGCTCACTGCTTCTAAAATCTATGGTCTGTTTCCATAACAATACGTTTTACAATGACAGCTTGTCAAGCCATCGATCAATCGCCTTAGTCGCCTCTTACGACATGCCTGGAAGGTCACAGTGTCACTATTCTTTTTTTATAATTAGTAAGTGGTTAATTTAGAATTGTGATTTCGAACAATTACTTAGTCTTCTTCTTCCTCTTCTTCTTCTACCTTTCAGCTCCCTGTGGAGCATAGGTCTTCAACAAACACTTTCCAAGTCATTCTGTTTTTTGTCATTCTTTTAAGATCAATCCATGTTTTCCCCATCATCTTCATCTCTGTTTCTATCTGTCTTTTCCAAGAATTCATTGGTCTTCCTCTTTGTCTTTTCCCCTGTGGATTCCAAAAAAGGGCATGTTGTGTAATACTCTCAGTTGGCTTCCACAGTGTGTGTCCTATCCAGCGCCATCGTCTTCGCTGTATCTCTTTATCCACAGGTATTTGACTGGTACATTTCCATAATTCTATGTTAGTGATTTTGTCCTGCCATTTCCATCCTTTTATTCTGCGTAAGCATCCATTAATGAAAGTCTGTATCTTCATGGTTGTCAATTTTGTTGTTCTCCATGTTTCACAGCCATATAATAGGACCGACTTAACATTTGAGTTTAAAATTTTTATTTCTGTATTTAACCTAATTTCTTTGGATTTCCATATGTTTCCCATTGCAACGAAAGCTCCTCTTGCTTTTGATATCCTTATTTTTGTATCATTTTCTGTTCCTCCCTCTTTATCTAATAAGATAATATAGATAAAGGTAAAATAATGTATACTATAATTTAGATAAAAATAAACAAAAATAGATAAACATTACTTAATAAAGAAATTGATAAATCGACATAGATAGTTTCGAGTTCTAACTTCACATCCACTATATTATCAAATAAATTTAGGTGCCCTATCATATATTCTGCCTGCAAAATACGTTGAAAGACACATAAAAAACATTTCCAAAAATTGTTTCTACAAATATTCGGACGTCTACGGTAAGAAAATTTTCCCAAATTCTTCTAGGGCATGAAATGAACAGGTTACCGTAAAAATACTCTTAATATGCGATCGATATTTTGCTTCCAAAATTGGAATACATAAATTTTACCAGGAGAATGACAACGGAAAGGAAATTACTGGGGACACTACCGTAGCGTTATGTAAAATTAGAATGAACGGAAAACAAATATTGGCACTTTGCAGAAAATACCTAACTGAAAAGGTAAGAGCAAACATGTCTGCAATCGGTGTTTGTGTGAGTCGTTTAAGTGGGAGAGTCAATATTGTAGCTGGTGTGAAGTGTGCGTAATTACAGCTTTGTGTGGTAAAATGGAGGGAGTTTGTGGGGGTAGTTGGAGGGTGGAAAGGATTTTATAGACAAAGACAGACAGACACAAGCATGCAGGAAGATAGAGCTGAGGATAGAGAATGTAACAATTGTACTGAATATTTGGATAGGTAGACAGACATACGTATAGACACAGACAGACAGGCTGGCAGACAATTAGACAATTAGACAGACAGACAGATATAGATAGATAGATAGATAGATAGATAGATAGATAGATAGATAGATAGATAGATAGATAGATAGATAGATAGATAGATAGATAGATAGATAGATAGATAGATAGATAGATAGATAGATAGATAGATAGATAGATAGATAGATAGATAGATAGATAGATAGATAGATAGATAGATAGATAGATAGATGGATGGATGGATGGATGGATGGATGGATGGATGGATGGATAAATGGATGGATGGATAGATAGTTAGACAGACAGATAGATAGATAGATAGATAGATAGATAGATAGATAGATAGATAGATAGATAGATAGATAGATAGATAGATAGATAGATAGATAGATAGATAGATAGATAGATAGATAGATAGATAGATAGATAGATAGATAGATAGATAGATAGATAGATAGATAGATAGATAGATAGATAGATAGATAGATAGATAGATAGATAGATAGATAGATAGATAGATAGATAGATAGATAGACAGATAGGCAGATAGATAGATGGTTAGATAGGCGTGTCATTCCGCACGTTGATAGGTAAGTAGGTATGTATGTAGGTATGTATGTATGCATGTAGGTAGGTATGTATGTAGGTAGGTAGGTAGGTAGGTAGGTAGGCAGGCAGGTAGGTAGGTAAAAGAATGACGCATTAATTGTTGACACGAACTGTTAAATAGTAGTACCATCATTATGAATTACCAAGCCAGCAGGCGTATGTGATCATGTCGCTCCATAACTTTCGATCTGTGCAGTTATTTATCATTTATGTTGTTGATCTTCTGCCAAGCCATTCTCTTAAGCTGTCTGGTATATTTCCTCTTTGCCTTCCTCTATCTCTTCTTCCGTCAATGTTCCCAGTTGTTCAAGTAATGCTTAATCGCGTAAATACAAACTTACAATTGCTAACGATAGCTGTAGAGACGAAATGTTGCTGTCGTCAAATATACAGATAATTACATTTGATGATTACATGTTTTATTTTGCATTCAATTTGTGTTTCTGGTACCAGTAACACATGCGTCACACCTTTAACTGACCCGTGATATCAGATTTAGAAAGATTTCACGGAAATATATCACTCCTCAAAAGTTTAAATCCGTCCTGTGTCTGACATCTTTCTCTCTGGTAATTCCGATATTCTAAGAAGCTTTCTGAGACCGAATCACAAAAGACGGCACCTACCTCAAGGGCATGGTTCTTGTCTCGGCATTTTACTTTACCCTGATACCTTCTCTGACATAATTTCCCCTTTCCAATCTCAGGAATGTACCATCTATTGACACTTGAATCGTTGAGAACAACATTTCTGTTAGAAGTGACAAACCGTGGCTATCTGTCGCTGCCTGGTGTGGCTTCCCTTTCCTGTTCGACCTTCAACCGCAGTCGGTTACGGTAGAACCGTCAGATCGAAGTGTTGTGTAAGAGCGGCATTAAAGGCGAGATGTGCAATGTTGTAATGGTGGGTCGTTAGCTCCAGTTCTGGATAGTAATTGATAGAACACTAACCAAGTTGTTGGCGGTGCTAAAGGGGAAGAAAACATAACTTCAGAGCTAGAAAAAATTCAGAGTTGATATGTCTCAGAGCTAGAATAAACTCAGAGTTGATATGTCTCAGAGCTAGAATAAATTCAGAGTTGATATGTCTCAGAGCTAGAATAAACTCAGAGTTGATATGTCTCAGAGCTAGAATAAACTCAGAGTTGATATGTCTCAGAGCTAGAATAAATTAAGAGTTGATATATCTCAGAGCTAGAATAAACTCAGAGTTGATATGTCTCAGAGCTAGAATAAACTCAGAGTTGATATGTCTCAGAGCTAGAATAAACTCAGAGTTGATATGTCTCGAGCGAGAATAAACTCAGAGTCGATATGTCTCAGAGCTAGAATAAATTCAGAGTTGATATATCTCAGAGCTAGAATAAACTCAGAGTTGATATGTCTGAGAGCTAGAATAAACTCAGAGTTGATATGTCTGAGAGCTAGAATAAACTCAGAGTTGATATGTCTCAGAGCTAGAATAAACTCATTGAGCTGATATGTTGAGTGAAGCTGCCTTACCTCTACATTTTCTTGATATGGATCCTTCCAACGGCGCGTGACGTCACATAGGCCTCGCAATGTTTTTTCTTCATCTATATCTTTCTTTGCCTGATTTTTGATTTTATATTATGAGTCTATGCCTGTCAACTTTGCTTCTCTTGTAAGTGTTCTTTTTTAGTTTCTCTCTAGTTCTTCCTCTTTTTTTTTTGTATCTTGATGTTTCCCATAGAAAAGTATATTTTGGAATTCTCTTGTTATCTCTTCTCAACACATATCCGTCATATATCCATTTTCTCTTCGTAATTGCAGATGAGATCTTTGGTTGCATGGCCATTTATATTATCTCTTTATTAGTCTTGAATTCGTTCCCATGTACACAGAGTATTCTTTTCTCCCTATTTTGGCACCTCTACGTATCTGTATTTTGTTTATCGCTGCCCTTTTTTCCACTGTTGTGAGAACACTGTTTACTTCATCTGTAGCCAAATATTTCTGATGGTGCGCACTTGTGGAATCCGAGTCGATCCGGGTCCAAGCGCTGATTGTTGACCAGTGTCTTCAGTTTGACCCAAGGATCGATCATATCTCAACGTCATGGTTCTTTCTTTCTTGCTCAAATCGCCACGAAGCCTCAGCCTTGTTAGTCCCCAGCGAGCCGCCACGTCATGGTTCCTTATTTCTTGCTCAAATCGTCACGAAGCCTCAGCCTTGTTAGTCCCCAGCGAGCCGCCACGTCATGGTTCCTTCTTTCCTGCTCAAATCGCCACGAAGCCTCAGCCATGTTAGTCCCCAGCGAGCCGCCACGTCATGGTTCCTTCTTTCCTGCTCAAATCGCCACGAAGCCTCAGCCATGTTAGTCCCCAGCGAGCCGCCACGTCATGGTTCCTTCTTTCCTGCTCAAATCGTCACGAAGCCTCAGCCTTGTTAGTCCCCAGCGAGCCGCCACGTCATGGTTCCTTCTTTCCTGCTCAAATCGTCACGAAGCCTCAGCCTTGTTAGTCCCCAGCGAGCCGCCACGTTATGGTTCCTTCTTTCCTTCTCAAATCGTCACGAATCCTCAGCCATGTTAGTCCCCAGCGAGCCGCCACGTCATGGTTCCTTCTTTCCTGCTCAGATCGCCACGAAGCCTCAGCCATGTTAGTCCCCAGCGAGCCGCCACGTCATGGTTCCTACTTTCCTGCTCAAATCGCCACGAAGCCTCAGCCATATTAGTCCCCAGCGAGCCGCCATTACCAGCGAAGTTCACTCATCAATCACAGCTGCTGGCTGTTTTCAGAATTTGCTCAAAATCGTTGGACAAAAAAAATTACATTTCTGATGAACCAGATTGAGCCATCATCGCAGGAAAGCTCCGTCATCAATCAGAGCGTCCTTGTAGATTATAATTGAAACGTTACGTCTTCTGTAAGTGCATGCCCCTTCTTGTCCATTTCTACCTTTATTTTTTAAAAATATTGTATTTGAATCAGCGATCGCCCAATGTCAACTCTTCTCGATTGCCCGTTGTTAAATTTGCCTTCACTGGGCGCAGATTTACTGCAAATTGCAATATCTTTGTATTTCGACCCAGAGTATCCGACTTAGGTTGTAATTTTTGGTACGGGTTATCTTCCCCTTTCGTTTCTCACTCACAGGGTCAGAAATATTAGCTTGTGTCCCAGATCAACAACGAGGGGATGTAATCTTGATCAGTTATAGTTCACTGTCTTCTTTGTCTATAATTTGTACTAGCGTCACCTCCCTCGGGACATTCTCATATCCGCTCCGCCACCATTTCCAACAACCATCGAAGTGTTCGTCTACTGATTGTTCCTTTCCTGTATTGAATGAACGTGTTGCGTTCTTTTCCGCTTAGAATACTTTTCCGGTTTTCGCTGCTTCGTGGCGCAGAGTTCCACTATTCCATCCCCACGTGGGTTGTCTCTCTCCACTTTGTTCCTCCGCTTCCTGTGCGAGTGATCTCTAGAAGGACCTAGTCACCCCAAGCAAGCTGTCAGCATGTCAAGTGTGTCATGCTAAAAATAGGCAAATCACGGGTGGGCCGAGCAGAAGATGTCATCAAACAGGTATGTGGGCTTACCAATATCAATACTGGCGAGGAGTGGATACCGGTGCCTATGTCATTCAGGGGGCACATTCTCGTGCATCGTCACACTCAACAAGAAATGTAGGGAACAGAACTCAGTTGTGGTCAATGCGGAGGTCAACGGTCTCATCTGGGATAGTACCGATGAAAAAGATGCAGTCATCTATACAGACGGATCTGTAATACGACACCAACGGAGTGCATGGGTATTTACAGCACGCTTGGCAAACAGAATAGTCAAAGAAGACAGTTGTGCATACGTCATGACCACGAGTAGCATGACAATGGAGGTGATGGCAGTGACCAATGCATTCAAATGGTTAGAGTCACAAGACTACACCCACGCCTGAGTGATCCGATGAGCATAAGAAAAGTGGAGGTGGGTTATGTACGTATGCAATGGGTAGAGTCATTGCAGAAGTAAAAAGTACGTAAGGTCACCTTTGTCTATGTCCCAGTGCATGCGGGAGTACTGGGAAATGAAAGAGCGGACAGGTTGGCTAGCTGCGCTATTGTTGAGGACGGTCAACCAATGGATCGGGCGGACATCATCAATGCTCTCTGAGATGTGGGAAGGACACAGGACTTCAACAACCATGAGCCCACGTCACTCCTTCGGATGAAAGTTGGTCTCGAGAGCAAGACGCCGGCCTAGAGACAGAGAGTTCAAATCCCGGCTGAAGATGTTGCGATTTGGATTTCTGATATCTCTCTAAGAATAGCAAAATGTTATATTTTCTCAACATTCCTATATGGTGTAGAAACATGGACACTAGACAAGAAAACAGAACAGAGACTTGAAGTCTTTGAATTGTGGATATATGGAAGAATAGGTAGAATTGGGTGGAAAGAAAAGAAAACAAACGATGAAGTCTTAAAACAACTAAAAATGAAAAGAGAACTACTAAACACAATTCAAACAAGACAAATGCGATTTTTGGGTCATGTTGAAAGACACAACAGGCTACTAAAGGTAGTCTTGGAGGGGAGAATACAAGGTAAGAGAGGCAGAGGCAGACCAAGTCTAACATGGATGAGTAACATCAAAAGATGGATATATCAGCCTATGACAACCTGCATCATCAAAGCAAGAGATGGAGCAGAATGGCGCTCCATTGTAGCCAACCTTCGTTGTGGAGATGACACTCGATGATGATGATGATATCTCACTGCGGCAACCACCCCAGGTCTCAGCAGCGATGCCCGGCTTGAAACGTCAAAAACATCAATGGAAAAAAAAATAAAGTAAAAAAAGCATTTTACTTTTGCGATCCGGGTGGGGGGGGGGGGGGGGAGATAGTTTGCGGATTTATTCTATTGGCCCCATCCGCTGTTATGTTTCAAATTATTTCTAATATTCCGTCAATCCATCTTCTTTGTAGTCGGCCCTTGGGTCTGCTGTTCTCTCAACGTTTATTGAAGCCTTGTTGTGTTGGGTTTGACGGTGAAAGTGTACAGTTAAAAGAGTTTAGGCGGAAACTGCGTGCGACTGCACTGGGTTATTCATCTTCAGAATCCACATCTGTATCTTCCATTTTTGCATTTCTCTACACTATTTTTTATAATGAAATAAATAATGTGATGTGATAAAAATAGACATGCAATTGTATGTAGAAGAGTAACAGATTTATAGCCACCGGCCAATAGTCAGTAGATATGAAGACAACGAATAACAAAGAAACAAGGTGATACATCCACAGAATTCTACTTTACTATACCCGAAATGATTTAAAAGACTATCGCAAGTAAATGCTGTCAGGTACGAGATGGATCAACAATTATATCTCAAATATTGAATTCAAGGGTGGGCAACCTTTCACTTTCTGAAGGCCAGATCTGAAAACTATGAAAACACCGAAGGCCAGATAGCATCACCTAATGAAGCCATTTATTATATGAATTATCTAGTTTACAGTAACAAGCGACTGTAATGTACAAATCTTATTACTGATGAAGAGTGGGAGACAGAAAAGAGAGTGGAATGAAAGAGAGAGTAGCGAGACAGAATAAAAGGGGTGGTGGGGGAGGGGGAATACAATTTAACATTCAATTATAGATAGAAAGTTTAGGGTAAGTGTTTGAATATTTTTGTTACTCTTTATTTATTTGTTTAACGCAGGGAATGGAGTGTAAAGTACCGTTCAAACAAAGCACAATGGCCTGTAGAAAAAGAGAAAAATAACTTGGCGGGCGGTTTGGGCCTGCGGGTCGTAGTTTGCACACCTCTGATTTAAATTCTCCAGTAGAACCCGGGAGATAAAGAAAGTCACTCCAAATCCCATCATCACCATCTGGTGGCTCAAAAACTATTGGCTGGAGTTGACTTCCTGGACATTGCATCATTTTTAAAAATACCGGGTCTGATCTTTCCTCAATTGACTATGTCATGGTAACTATATGAAGGTCAAGGCAGGACGATCGCAATATGTGGCGTGCGATATTTGAGACATACTAGTGACGTCATCACAAGAGATCACGAGAAACAATGGCGTCATAAACATTGTTGAGGCTAGAGTTGTAGAATTGAAGACACAACTGGGAGCATACCTACGGTTCGTGGGCGTGTCATGGCGTAGTGTGACGTAGCGTGGTGTGACGTGGCGTATATGGAACATAGTCTTAGTACTCATATTCTTGGACTCTTGTCACAAATGTTGGTAATATGGCCAATACTTTACATAGCTGTGTAACATGGAGAGCAACAAAATAACAATCATGGAGATACCAACTTTCACTAATGAATGTTTCAGCAGAATAAAATGATGGGAATGGCAGGACAAAACCACTAACTTGGGAATTATGGAAAAATATCAGTCAAATCATCATCATCAAGTACCGGGCTTGCTGGCGTAGTTGATGATGTCTCTCCACAACTTTCGATCTCGGCAGTTACTTATCATTTCTGTTGTTGACCTTCTGCCAAGCCATTCTCTTAAGCTGTCTGGTATTTTTTCTCTTTGCTTCCCTCTATCTCTTCGTCCCTCAATTTTTCCTGTTGTTACAATATATTCCAGTTGTTCTCTTCGCATTACATGGCCAAAAAATGATGATTGTTTCTTCCTAATATTGGAAATTATCTCTCTCATTTTGCTTTGACCTCTTTCAGAACATTTTCATTTTACTCTTCTTAGCTATCCATGGTATTCACACCATTCTTCTGTAAAACCACATTTCTAGATTCCAGTGATTTTCTTGTCTGTTGTCCTTTTGTCCATGATTCACATCCATATGTTAAGACTGGCTCTACATAACATTTAAGAACTCTTTTTCTTGTTTCTATTGTCAAAAATGGATTGTATAATATCTTCCTCATTTTTGGAAAGCTACTTTTGCCTGAGTCATTATGACTTCCACTTCTTTTGTACATCTTCCGTCTGATGTTAACAAAGTTCCCAAATATTTAAATGCATTTACCTGTTTTAATATTGTTCCACTTGTCTTTATTTTGCACTGAGGTGATGTTTTTTTTCTCTGTTGCTACCATTACTTCTGTCTTTTTGCTATTTAAGCTGAGTCTTTTATTTTTGCTTTCTTTCACTGTAATGTCCAACATTTCTTGTAACTCATTTTCACTCTTAGCGATTAAGACTGTATCATCAGCATACCTTAGATTATTTACCAGTCAAATACCTGTGGATAAAGAAATACAGTGAAGACGATGGCGCTTGGATAGGAACACACTGCGGAGGCCAACTTAGAGACAAGACACAACTAGCCCGTTGCTGAATCCCCAAGGAAAAAGACAAAGAGGAAGACCCTAATATTCTTGGAGAAGACAGACGGAAGCAGAGATGATGTTGGAGAGGACATGGAATGATCTTAAAAGAATGGCAAGAAACAGAACGTGTTGGAAAGTGTTTGTCTGAAGAACTATGCTCCACAGGGAGTTGAAAGTGTTTGTCTGAAGAACTATGCTCCACAGGGAGTTGAAAGTGTTTGTCTGAAGAACTATGCTCCACAGGAAGTTGAAAGTGTTTGTCTGAAGAACTATGCTCCACAGGAAGTTGAAAGTGTTCGTTTGAAGAACTATGCTCCACAGGGAGCTGAAAGTGTTTGTTTGAAGAACTATGCTCCACAGGGAGCTGAAAGTGTTTGTTTGAAGAACTATGCTCCACAGGGAGCTGAAAGTGTTCGTTTGAAGAACTATGCTCCACAGGGAGCTGAAAGTGTTTGTTTGAAGAACTATGCTCCACAGGGAGCTGAAAGCTCACCAATGATGCCCCCCCCCCCACCCACCTCCGGTACTGCTATTAGGCTGGGGAAATCACAGAATCCTTCGATCAGATACAAATCCGACTTCCTATCCTGAACAATCCGCGGGCCTTGATAAAACTATAGATGGCTGTGTGCATCACAAGAAGTCCAAGTATAGTGTCCGGTGCGGGGGGGAGAGACATTAGAATTGGCCGTGTGGTGTTGGTTATTGTATTTTGTCTATCAGTAAGTTTTCTTTTCTTATAGATTCCACGTTTCTCGACATCAGCATCGATATTGCGCCAGAATGGACGATCTGAAAGCCATTTGGAGGTGCTGGAAGGGGGGCTGGGGGGGGGGGGGGGTTATGCCAAAAAGTTAGTGGGTTTGTTTAGTGGTCATAACTGTCAAGGTCACTGCGGTAGAATATTTCCACTATCCACTACACCGGGACAGTCTCCTTCAAACACGTAGAAAGATAGCAAATGCAATGATCACGTCACTTCCTGAACATTTTGTTTTTTATAAACAAGATCTAATCAAACACAACAACCGGAAATGTGACTCGAAGTAGACCACGTGTCTGATGGGTATCACATAAACCCTGCAGCGTTGCAGGCTAACAACTACAAGTGTGTCACAAATATTGTTATTATAACCACTTCTCATTTTAGTCGATTATGTACTTTCTCTGTTGTAGTTTTTGCATTTCCACTATAAGTCATAATCATCATCGCGTGCCTTCTCCGCAACGAAGGTTGGCTACCATGGATCGCCATTCTACTCTGTACTATAATTACTGGTTGTTAATTTGCACTTTTACCTACATTTTGTGCTGTGATTTTTTTTAAATAACTACTTTCGTTTCACGTATTAAATGGACTTCCCTTCTTTGTTTTATGGATGTTGTTAGTACATCGCACTTTAACGATTTTCATAAGCGAAAATAGAGTCACGTGGTCATTGTGGTATTTAATTTTTTTTTTACTGTAACTAATCTTCTTTTCAACACTTTCTAATCGTCTGCATTGCTAGTTACTACAGATCCCTGATATTTATGGTTTGTTACAATTCCCATTAGTCACTGTTAATTATTTTATATTTTAAGCCGCGGTGGATTAATCGTTAAGCAAAATGAGCTTGTGCTTAGGGCACCAAGGGAAGGTGGCCATCACAAACGGGCCGGTACATTAAATGAATAAAAGTACATACGTCATCATTATCATCTGCCATACCATTTGGCGTAGGCGATCATGTCCTTCCACAATCTTCTATTGACAATGCGTCGTATCAGTTCTGTTGTTGACTGTTTTCGATGCCATGACACCAAGCTATCCAGTATTTTCTCTCTTTGTCGCCCGCGATCTATCTTCCCTTGTATTTTGCCAGATGTAACCAAGTATTCCAATTTTCCTTTTCTCATGATGTGCCCCAAAAATGTTGATTGTTTCTTTCTGATTTTTTTTTTTTGAGCTGCATTTTTGTGTTTGCCCCTTTGAGAACTTCCTCATTGGTCCTTTCAGCTGTCCAGGGAACTTTCAACATATTCTTCTGAGAAATCCCATCTCTGTGGCATCTGATCTAAACATACAGGCAAATACATTAATAATAAGAGCACCCAGTGAGTGCAGACCTCCACCAAGGGTCATACAATCCAACAAGCCAGGCTGAATGCCTTATCTCTATTATGTATAGAAGCTGATGTGTTATATAAGGTTAGCTTTGAGGATCTGTTCTAAGATTTTGCAATTGAAAATAAATGTAGGAGAAAACTTGTCAAATATAAATAAAGTGGATGTAGACACAAACAAAACATTATTCTCCATCTTACTGTAAGTTGTATTTAATTTCGATATATAAAATTGTATATTATGGTTTTTATTTTATATATATATATATATATATATATATATATATATATATATATATATATATATATATATATAATTATTTGGGAACTTTGTTAACATCAGACGAAAGATGTACAAATGAAGTGAGATGCAGAATGACTCAGGCAAAAGCAGCGTTAAAAAAAAAATGAGTTAGCATACTATGCAATCCCTTTTTTGGAAACAAGAAAAAGAGTTTTTAAATGTGGGGCCAGTCTTAACATATGGATGTGAATCATGGACAATAGGACAACAGACAAGAATATCACTAGAGTCTGTAGAAATGCAGTTTTACAGAAGAATGTTGAGAATATCATGGACAGCTAAGAAGAGTAATGAAAATGTTCTGAAAGAGGTCAAAGCAAAAAGAGAGCTAATTTCCAATATTAGGAAGAAACAATCATCATTTTTTGGTCATGTAATGAGAAGAGAACAACTGGAATATATTGTAACAACAGGAAAAATTGAGGGACAAAGAGATAGAGGGAAGCAAAGAGAAAAATACCAGACAGCTTATGAGAATGGCTTGGCAAAAGGTCAACAACAGAAATGATAAATAACTGTCGAGATCGAAAGTTTCGGAGAGACACCAGCAGACCTGGTACTTGATGATGATATATATAAATATATAATCTTTTAAGTGCTTATGGTCTCCAAGTGTCTTAATCTTGCCCTGATTCTAAAGACTATACAATTTACATGAGAGGTGACTGCAGAAAAGCTCAGACAAGGACTATTGTAATGAATTAAGAAAAGATGCTGCAAAATCCACTCTTTAACAACTGAGATAGGAACAACAGATCTATATTTGTATGTAGAGCAAATCTTCATTTATGGAAGCGAATGATGGACATTTGAACCAGCAAGATATTTGTAGGGCCACAGAAAAATCGATGTTACGTTGAAAGATTGAAAACAATAAGGAACGTTAATAATAACAACAAGGACTTTCTGAAGAGGCCAATTCAACTGAAGCATGCACACCTTCCGGAAGACGACGTCATCAGTTTTTGCCAAGTCAGGGGAAGGTAACTTCTGGGGTTTTATGTTCATCGGAAAAAAATTGAGTGATGAGGAGATGAAGGGAAACAAGGAAAAAAGAATGCAAAAGAATTGTTTGCAGATGTTTGGAAAGATGTGAACAACATGGTTGATAAAAAAGAATAGAGATAGAAAGTTGTGGAAAGACATGATTATTAAAACGAACTTTTATTTTATGTCAATTTGTGATAGTTTTATGTAAATTTGTGATAGTTGTATGTCATTTTGTAATAGTCGTGTGCCTTTTTGTGATTTGTATTGCATTAAGCTGTAAAGTCCTCATAGCTCACGGCTAACAAGGGGATTAAGTCAAGTCAAGTCAAGTGATTTGTATGTCTTTTTATGATAGTTGTATGCCTCTTTATGATAGTTGTATGCCAATTTGTGATAGTTGTATGCCAATTTGTGAAAGCCTCTTTGTAATAGTTGTTTGCTTTTTGTGATAGTTGTATGCCGATTTGTGATAGTTTTATGCCGATTTGTGATAGTCGTGTGTCAATTTGTGATAGTTGTATGCCTTTTTGTGATAGCTGTATGCCTCTTTGTGATATTTGATGCCTCTTTGTCATAGCTGTATGCCTCTTTGTGATAGTCGTATTCCTCCTTGTGAGCTGTATGCCTCCTTGTGATAGCTGTATGCCTCCTTGTGATAGCTGTATGCCTCTTTGTGATAGTCGTATGCCTCCTTGTGATAGCTGTATGCCTCTTTGTGATAGTCGTATGCCTCTTTGTGATATTTGATGCCTCTTTGTCATAGCTGTATGCCTCTTTGTGATATTTGATGCCTCTTTGTGATAGTTGTATACCTCTTTGTGATATTTGATGCCTCTTTGTGATAGCTGTATGCCTCCTTGTGATAGCTGTATGCCTCTTTGTGATAGTTGTATGCCTCTTTGTTGTAGTAACATAAACGTCACCCAATCCTCTATGCACACAAAAAACATGGACCTTTCTCACATCCTGCCCTTAATGGCACACAACCGAAGCAAACTATCAAGTGCCTGAACATGAGTACACTCTGCTGTAGCTATTCTCAGATTTACACATTAACTACACAACTAGATATTGTCTGATTTACGCATTAACTGTGTTACACGTCAGCGCTGGTTGGAATGACAAGGGGAATAACTTTAAGCCAGTGACACTCATGCTTGGTAGCGAGCTTGAATATTCGTCGAGAGAAACAGCAGGGGTCTTTCACAAACCAAGAACAATGAATCCTACTTGTGTGCTTTTCATTTCATGCAGTGTTTATTGTTCCTGGATTTATGTTTGGTATGTTTTCAGCCATACTGGCAACAATAACCACTGTTCGAACTGCAATATCCAGTTTAGATTTGTGTTTGGCCATGTATAAAATGACCTGAAATTGGCAGAAGCTGGCAGAGAAATCTGGCGTTTTATGGATTTCTAGTACAGCTCACAAAAAGTTCCAAAGTTGAAATAAAATTAGTTGAGATTTAATTTTAAGGTGGTTACTCTAGGTATCATGGGCAACCACAAATAAGTCCCCTAACATACTCTTACAAAGCCTCTGGTATAACAATTAACAGAGACATTTTACACAAAAATTACCAATTTGACCTACCTAGGCATCAACATATGGAGACATGACGTCAGGAATCTTGAACCCATCAAATGCTTTCAACAAACTGACGAGATGAATGAGTACTGAGTCTTCTTTCGTCACATTTCGTCATGACTCCCAGGCGTCGACCTCCTGCTGCACTGCCTCTACGGCTGACACAGTATGTTCAGCACAAAATAACTACACTTAATACACAAAACATTCGAAAATAGTTTAACTAACCTAGCCTAAGGCTTACACGGTATGTTCGGTTCAAAATAGCTACACTTAATAAGCGAGACACTCGAAAATAGTTGACCTTACCTGTCTTCCTGTATTGGTTTATCCTAGCACGTTTCTGTGCTTTCCAGTCGAAATAACGTGGCTACTATTGACAACGCAATTTTATAGACCCGTCAGTGTCTGACTTCCGTGGGAATTCACAAGCTGCGGATGAAAAATCTCCTATTGTTTAGGACTTATTGTTTGGCCTGCCGTCGACACAAACACCTTGTCTGATGCTCACCTCCGACCAGTTATGTAACTTCCTATTGTTTAGGACTTATTGTTTGGCCTGCCGTCGACACAAACACCTTGTCTGATGCTCACCTCCGACCAGTTATGTAACTTCCTATTGTTTAGGACTTATTGTTTGGCCTGCCGTCGACACAAACACCTTGTCTGATGCTCACCTCCGACCAGTTATGTAACTTCCTATTGTTTGAGGACTTATTGTTTGGCCTGCCGTCGCCACAAACACCTTGTCTGATGCTCACCTCCGACCAGTTATGTAACTTCCTATTGTTTGAGGACTTATTGTTTGGACTGCCGTCGACACAAACACCTTGTCTGATGCTCACCTCCGACCAGTTATGTAACTTCCTATTGTTTGAGGACTTATTGTTTGGACTGCCGTCGACACAAACACCTGGTCTGATGCTCACCCCCGACCAGTGATGTAACTTCTTATCTCTTCGTCTCGGGCCCTTCTCCCTACTCTATTGACTTTGTGGGAGCAATAAGTGGTCGAGGTGTAAAATGGTCGCCCGATCGTCTGGTCTGGACATAACATTATTTGACTGTTGGTCTGTCACGATCCTGCCAAAGCCAGCACGACGCTCTTTCTGCTGACTCAGCAAAAGTCTTCAGTGTTCTTGACCGCATCCCCCCTTAATTCCTAGCATCTTTAAGAGGTCGTAGAGGGATGGGATTGCGAGTCCTCTGGCACTAACCACCACCGAAAACACTCTACTCTGGAGTCCCTGCTGTCTCAGCTCGGTGGCGAAATCCTTGTATTTGGATAGTTTAAATATGTGTTGCTGCTCTATCTAGATTCAAATGGCACTGTAAGCTCTATTAAGATGACGTGGGTCATATTTGACGTGTAGAGTGCAATGTCATGACGCATTTTAGATCTCTTAATGCACTCTGGGTACTTCCCTCGCCATGGGAGGTCAACCGCCATCTCCCAATCGTTTGCTATGTCCAGGATAATGGAGTCTTTCCAGTGGTTCTGCTTGGGGCGTGCAGCCTGTCCCGCTCAAAAAGTAGATGTTAGTCGTAGCTGGTCGAACTTTATTGTTGGCCTTCATCCGCGCCCCATCCACGGTGGCAGCCAGTTCATGCAGCACTCTGTTGTGTCGCCATGTGTACCGCCCTTGGCCTAGTGCTGTCTTTCATGAGGAAAGAACATGCTCCATCGTCTGTCTTCCATGAGGAAAGAACATGCTCCATCGTCTGTCTTCCATGAGGAAAGAACATGCTCCATCGTCTGTCTTCCATGAGGAAAGAACATGCTCCATCGTCTGTCTTCCATGAGGAAAGAACATGCTCCATCGTCTGTCTTCCTCCGCAAAGAGGACATCGATTGTCTGTCTTCCATGAGGAAAGAACATGCTCCATCGTCTGTCTTCCATGAGGAAAGAACATGCTCCATCGTCTGTCTTCCATGAGGAAAGAACATGCTCCATCGTCTGTCTTCCATGAGGAAAGAACATGCTCCATCGTCTGTCTTCCATGAGGAAAGAACATGCTCCATCGTCTGTCTTCCATGAGGAAAGAACATGCTCCATCGTCTGTCTTCCATGAGGAAAGAACATGCTCCATCGTCTGTCTTCCTCCGCAAAGAGGACATCGATTGTCTGTCTTCCATGAGGAAAGAACATGCTCCATCGTCTGTCTTCCATGAGGAAAGAACATGCTCCATCGTCTGTCTTCCATGAGGAAAGAACATGCTCCATCGTCTGTCTTCCTCCGCAAAGAGGACATCGATTGTCTGTCTTCCATGAGGAAAGAACATGCTCCATCGTCTGTCTTCCATGAGGAAAGAACATGCTCCATCGTCTGTCTTCCATGAGGAAAGAACATGCTCCATCGTCTGTCTTCCATGAGGAAAGAACATGCTCCATCGTCTGTCTTCCTCCGCAAAGAGGACATCGATTGTCTGTCTTCCATGAGGAAAGAACATGCTCCATCGTCTGTCTTCCTCCGCAAAGACGACATCGATCGTCTGTCTTCCATGAGGAAAGAACATGCTCCATCGTCTGTCTTCCTCCGCAAAGAGGACATCGATCGTCTGTCTTCCATGAGGAAAGAACATGCTCCATCGTCTGTCTTCCATGAGGAAAGAACATGCTCCATCGTCTGTCTTCCATGAGGAAAGAACATGCTCCATCGTCTGTCTTCCATGAGGAAAGAACATGCTCCATCGTCTGTCTTCCATGAGGAAAGAACATGCTCCATCGTCTGTCTTCCATGAGGAAAGAACATGCTCCATCGTCTGTCTTCCTCCGCAAAGAGGACATCGATTGTCTGTCTTCCATGAGGAAAGAACATGCTCCATCGTCTGTCTTCCATGAGGAAAGAACATGCTCCATCGTCTGTCTTCCATGAGGAAAGAACATGCTCCATCGTCTGTCTTCCATGAGGAAAGAACATGCTCCATCGTCTGTCTTCCATGAGGAAAGAACATGCTCCATCGTCTGTCTTCCATGAGGAAAGAACATGCTCCATCGTCTGTCTTCCATGAGGAAAGAACATGCTCCATCGTCTGTCTTCCATGAGGAAAGAACATGCTCCATCGTCTGTCTTCCATGAGGAAAGAACATGCTCCATCGTCTGTCTTCCATGAGGAAAGAACATGCTCCATCGTCTGTCTTCCATGAGGAAAGAACATGCTCCATCGTCTGTCTTCCATGAGGAAAGAACATGCTCCATCGTCTGTCTTCCATGAGGAAAGAACATGCTCCATCGTCTGTCTTCCATGAGGAAAGAACATGCTCCATCGTCTGTCTTCCATGAGGAAAGAACATGCTCCATCGTCTGTCTTCCATGAGGAAAGAACATGCTCCATCGTCTGTCTTCCATGAGGAAAGAACATGCTCCATCGTCTGTCTTCCATGAGGAAAGAACATGCTCCATCTTCTGTCTTCCTCCGCAAAGAGTACATCGATTGTCTGTCTTCCCCCACTTCACAAGGTTGCAGGCTGATGGTAGAAGGTCGTACATAGATCTGATTATGTAGCTGAACCGCAGCGGTGCCATATGCCACATGTCATTCCATGTCAGTGTCCTCTGCAAAGCCATCTCCCATGTGACCCATTGGCCTTGCTGCACTTGTTGTGCTGCCTTTTGTACACACTTGTTCTCCTCGACATCTCTGATCTCCCTGACTATCATGTCCCTTCGTTGTCTATTTGATGCCTTTGACCACCATTGGATGTCTCCATGACCAAATCCACGCCTGTTGGTCTGCGTGTAGCCCATTACTTCCTTTAGCTGGAGACTCTCACGTGCTTCCCGTACTGCCGTACACGCCTGTTGGTCTGCGTGTAGCCCATTACTTCCTTTAGCTGGAGACTCTCACGTGCTTCCCGTACTGCCGTACACGCCTGTTGGTCTGCGTGTAGCCCATTACTTCCTTTAGCTGGAGACTCTCACGTGCTTCCCGTACTGCCGTACACGCCTGCCACTTCCGACCGGTCTTCACTGTGGGTTCCACTGTTTGGACAGTTCCGTCTGATGAGCTTTTCAGCATAACTGCCAGTCTGGACTTGCCGGCTTTATATTCCTCTAGAACCGACTTGAACGGAAGGATCAGCTTGGCTTTCTTACTGTACAGCGCAACATCCGTCAGTCCTCGTGGTACTCCTAGCCATTTCCGCGTGTACATGTGTTAGTACACAAGTGTTAGAGAAATATAAACATGTAGATTGATATTTAAAAGCACGAAGCATTTTGTCTCTAAAACTTTGTTACTAAAAGTAATCCTGGAGGGGAAAATACAAGGTAAAAGCCGCTGAGGCAGACCAAGACTAACATGGACGGAAAACATCAAAGGATGGACAAACCAGCATATGACAATCTGCAACATCAAAACAAGAGACAGAGCAAAATGGCGCTCCATGGTAGTCAATCGTCGTTGCGGAGATGGCACACGATGGTGATGAATAGACAAAGGAGATAGGAAAAGATGATGAAACAAAGGAGATAAAATATGATAAGACAAAGGAGATGAGAAAAGATGATAAAACAAAGGACATAGGAAAAGATGATAAGACAACATAAAAGAATAGATAGCTAATACCTCAATTTCGGTAACGCACAGAAATCTACTCCAACCAGAGAACGATGCTTGAAAGTGCCAAAATCAGAACCGCCCAAATCCACACAGACGATCAAAGGATAGGCAAGGTAAGTTCAAAGCAATTTACCTGAGCATGTTTAATAATTAAACACTGCTTTTTTGTATGCGCATTCTACTTTGCTTTTTTATTCTTTCTGTCAAGACGCAGCAGGAATGTGTTCCTGGCATTAAGTTTTTCCCCGCCAAGATGCGGCTGTCATCTCCTGATGTCAAAAGACAACCAACCTGTCAATCAATGACAATCTTCCTATTTGATGACGTCTGGATTTTTAAAACACATCTCCAACATCTTTTTGTTGTATCAAACAATAAACTATTACATTATGTTACCAATTATATGTCATATAAAAGAGCTGAACTTCAAAATGTGTGTATGGAGAGCATAGAAAGATGTGGGTAGATAGAGAAGAAAACAATTAGTTTAATTTGGAAAGAGCTGATAATGAAAAGAAAAAAAGAAACAAGGAAGATATAGGGGGCAATAGAATCTAGTGGAGATGATCTTGTAGCGGGATTAAAAGGTCAACGAGGCAGAGGTAAACAAAGAGCAAAGTTGATTGACAAAATCTAGATCTTGACAGGAGAACACTTGTCAGCGTGTAGAATCACAACATCTAGAGAGGAGAACACTTGTCAGCGTGTTCATTCACAACATCTAAAGAGGAGAACACTTGTCAGCGTGTAGAATCACAACATCTAGATCTTCACAGGAGAACACTTGTCAGCGTGTAGAATCACAACATCTAGATCTTCACAGGAGAACACTTGTCAGCGTGTAGAATCACAACATCTAGAGAGGAGAACAATTGTCAGCATTTACAATCACAACATCTAGAGAGGAGAACACTTGTCAGCGTGTTCAATCACAATATCTAAAGAGGAGAACAATTGTCAGCATTTACAATCACAACATCTAGAGAGGAGAACACTTGTCAGCGTGTAGAATCACAACATCTAGATCTTGACAGGAGAACACTTGTCAGCGTGTAGAATCACAACATCTAGATCTTCACAGGAGAACACTTGTCAGCGTGTAGAATCACAACATCTAGAGAGGAGAACACTTGTCAGCGTGTTCAATCACAACATCTAAAGAGGATAACAATTGTCAGCATTCACAATCACAACATCTAGAGAGGAGAACCTTTGTCAGCGTGTAATATCACAACATCTAGAGAGGAGAACAATTGTAAGCATGTACAATCACAACATCTAGAGAGTAGAACAATTGTCAGCATGTACAACCACAGCATCTAGAGAGGAGAACAATTGTCAGCATCTACAATCACAACATCTAGAGAGGAGAACAATTGTAAGCATGTACAATCACAACATCTAGAGAGTAAAACAATTGTCAGCATGTACAATCACAACATCTAGAGAGGAGAACAATTGTAAGCATGTACAATCACAACATCTAGAGAGGAGAACAATTGTCAGCATGTACAATCACAACATCTAGAGAGTAGAACAATTGTCAGCATGTACAACCACAGCATCTAAAGAGGAGAACAATTGTCAGCATCTACAATCACAACATCTAGAGAGGAGAACAATTGTCAGAATGTACAATCACAACATCTAGAGAGGAGAACAATTGTCAGCGTGTACAATCACAACATCTAGAAAGGAAAACAATTGCCAGCGTGTACAATCACAACATCTAGAGAGTAGAACAATTGTCAGCGTGTACAATCACAACATCTAGAGAGGAGAACAATTGTCAGCATGTACAACTACAGCATCTAGAGAGGAGAACAATTGTCAGCATGTACAATCATAACATCTAGAGAGGAGAAGACTTTTCTGTATGTACAATCACAACATCTAGAGAGGAGAACACGTGTCAGCATGTACAATCACAACATCTAGAGAGGGGATCACTTGTCAGCATGTACAATCACAACATCTAGAGAGGAGAACAATAGTCTGCATGTACAATCACAACATCTAGAGAGGAGTACACTTGTCAGCATGTACAATCACAACATCTAGAGAGGAGAACACTTGTCAGCATGTAAAATCACAACATGTAGACATTAGACAGGAGAACACTTGTCAGCATTTACAATCACAACATCTAGAACTAGACAGGAGAACACTTGTCAGCATATACAATCACAACATCTAGAGAGGAGAACACGTGTCAGCATGTACAATAACAACATGTAGACATTAGACAGGAGAACACTTGTCAGCATGTACAATTACAAAATCTAGAACTAGCCAGGAGAACACTTGTCAGCATATACAATCACAACATCTAGAGAGGAGAACACGTGTCAGCATGTACAATCACAACATGTAGACATTAGACAGGAGGACACTTGTCAGCATGTACAATTACAAAATCTAGAACTAGCCAGGAGAACACTTGTCAGCATGTACAATCACACAATCTAGATCTAGACAGGAGAACACTTATCAGCACGTACAATCACAACATCTAAAGAGGAGAACACGTGTCAGCATGTACAATCACAACATCTAGACCTAGACAGGAGAACACTTGTCAGCATGTACAATCACAACATCTAGAACTAGACAGAACAATTGTCAGCATGCACAATCACATCTAGACCTAGACAGGAAAACACTTGTCAGCATGTACAATCACAGCATCTAGAGAGGAGAACACTTGTTTGCATGTAAAATCACAACATCTAGAGAGGAGAACAGTTGTCAGCATGTACAACCACAGCATCTGGAGAGGAGAACAATTGTCAGCATCTACAATCACAACATCTAGAGAGGAGAACAATTGTAAGCATGTACAATCACAACATCTAGAGAGTAGAACAATTGTCAGCATGTACAACCACAGCATCTAGAGAGGAGAACAACTGTCAGCATCTACAATCACAACATCTAGAGAGGAGAACAATTGTCAGCATGTACAATCACAACATCTAGAGAGGAGAACAATTGTCAGCGTGTACAATCACAACATCTAGAAAGGAAAACAATTGCCAGCGTGTACAATCACAACATCTAGAGAGTAGAACAATTGTCAGCGTGTACAATCACAACATCTAGAGAGGAGAACAATTGTCAGCATGTACAACCACAGCATCTAGAGAGGAGAACAATTGTCAGCATCTACAATCACAACATCTAGAGAGGAGAACAATTGTCAGCATGTACAATCACCACATCTAGAGAGGAGAACAATTGTCAGCGTGTACAATCACAACATCTAGAGAGTAGAACAATTGCCAGCGTGTACAATCACAACATCTAGAGAGGAGAACAATTGTAAGCATGTACAATCACAACATCTAGAGAGCAGAACAATTGTCAGCATGTACAACCACAGCATCTAGAGAGGAGAACAATTGTCAGCATGTACAATCATCACATCTAGAGAGGAGAACAATTGTCAGCGTGTACAATCACAACATCTAGAGAGTAGAACAATTGCCAGCGTGTACAATCACAACATCTAGAGAGTAGAACAATTGTCAGCGTGTACAATCACAACATCTAGAGAGTAGAACAATTTCCAGCGTGTACAATATCAACATCTAGAGAGTAGAACAATTGTCAGCATGTACAATATCAACATCTAGAGAGGAGAAGACTTTTCTGCATTTACAATCACAACATCTAGAGAGGAGAACACATGTCAGCATGTACAATCACAACATCTAGAGAGGGGATCACTTGTCAGCGTGTACAATCACAACATCTAGAGACGAGAACAATTGTCAGCATGTACAATCACAACATCTAGAGAGGAGAAGACTTTTCTGCATTTACAATCACAACATCTAGAGAGGAGAACACATGTCAGCATGTACAATCACAACATCTAGAGAGGGGATCACTTGTCAGCATGTACAATCACAACATCTAGAGAGGAGAACAATTGTCTGCATGTACAATCACAACATCTAGAGAGGAGTACACTTGTCAGCATGTACAATCACAACATCTAGAGAGGAGAACACTTGTCAGCATGTAAAATCACAACATCTAGATCTTGACAGGAGAATACTTGTCAGCGTGTAGAATCACAACATCTAGATCTTCACAGGAGAACACTTGTCAGCGTGTAGAATCACAACATCTAGAGAGGAGAACACTTGTCAGCGTGTTCAATCACAACATCTAAAGAGGATAACAATTGTCAGCATTCACAATCACAACATCTAGAGAGGAGAACCTTTGTCAGCGTGTAATATCACAACATCTAGAGAGGAGAACAATTGTAAGCATGTACAATCACAACATCTAGAGAGTAGAACAATTGTCAGCATGTACAACCACAGCATCTAGAGAGGAGAACAATTGTCAGCATCTACAATCACAACATCTAGAGAGGAGAACAATTGTAAGCATGTACAATCACAACATCTAGAGAGTAAAACAATTGTCAGCATGTACAATCACAACATCTAGAGTGGAGAACAATTGTAAGCATGTACAATCACAACATCTAGAGAGGAGAACAATTGTCAGCATGTACAATCACAACATCTAGAGAGTAGAACAATTGTCAGCATGTACAACCACAGCATCTAAAGAGGAGAACAATTGTCAGCATCTACAATCACAACATCTAGAGAGGAGAACAATTGTCAGCATGTACAATCACAACATCTAGAGAGGAGAACAATTGTCAGCGTGTACAATCACAACATCTAGAAAGGAAAACAATTGCCAGCGTGTACAATCACAACATCTAGAGAGCAGAACAATTGTCAGCGTGTACAATCACAACATCTAGAGAGGAGAACAATTGTCAGCATGTACAACTACAGCATCTAGAGAGGAGAACAATTGTCAGCATGTACAATCACAACATCTAGAGAGGAGAAGACTTTTCTGTATGTACAATCACAACATCTAGAGAGGAGAACACGTGTCAGCATGTACAATCACAACATCTAGAGAGGGGATCACTTGTCAGCATGTACAATCACAACATCTAGAGAGGAGAACAATAGTCTGCATGTACAATCACAACATCTAGAGAGGAGTACACTTGTCAGCATGTACAATCACAACATCTAGAGAGGAGAACACTTGTCAGCATGTAAAATCACAACATCTAGAACTAGACAGGAGAACACTTGTCAGCATTTACAATCACAACATCTAGAACTAGACAGGAGAACACTTGTCAGCATATACAATCACAACATCTAGAGAGGAGAACACGTGTCAGCATGTACAATCACAACATGTAGACATTAGACAGGAGAACACTTGTCAGCATGTACAATTACAAAATCTAGAACTAGCCAGGAGAACACTTGTCAGCATATACAATCACAACATCTAGAGAGGAGAACACGTGTCAGCATGTACAATCACAACATGTAGACATTAGACAGGAGGACACTTGTCAGCATGTACAACCACAGCATCTAGAGAGGAGAACAACTGTCAGCATGTACAATCACAACATCTAGAGAGGAGAACACTTGTCAGCATGTACAATCACAACATCTAGAGAGGAGAACACATTGTCAGCATGTACAATCACCACATCTAGAGAGGAGAACAATGTCTAGAGAGGAGCGTGTACAATCACAACATCTAGAGAGGAGAACAATTGTCAGCATGTACAATCACAACATCTAGAGAGGAGAACAATTGTAAGCATGTACAATCACAACATCTAGAGAGTAGAACAATTGTCAGCATGTACAACCACAGCATCTAGAGAGGAGAACAACTGTCAGCATCTACAATCACAACATCTAGAGAGGAGAACAATTGTCAGCATGTACAATCACAACATCTAGAGAGGAGAACAATTGTCAGCGTGTACAATCACAACATCTAGAAAGGAAAACAATTGCCAGCGTGTACAATCACAACATCTAGAGAGTAGAACAATTGTCAGCGTGTACAATCACAACATCTAGAGAGGAGAAAAATTGTCAGCATGTACAACCACAACATCTAGAGAGTAGAACAATTGTCAGCATGTACAACCACAGCATCTAGAGAGGAGAACAACTGTCAGCATCTACAATCACAACATCTAGAGAGGAGAACAATTGTCAGCATGTACAATCACAACATCTAGAGAGTAGAACAATTGTCAGCGTGTACAATCACAACATCTAGAGAGGAGAACACAATTGCATCAGCAATTGTGTACAATCACAACATCTAGAGAGGAGAACAATTGTAAGCATGTACAATCACAACATCTAGAGAGTAGAACAATTGTCAGCATGTACAACCACAGCATCTAGAGAGGAGAACAACTGTCAGCATCTACAATCACAACATCTAGAGAGGAGAACAATTGTCAGCATCTACAATCACAACATCTAGAGAGGAGAACAATTGTCAGCATGTACAATCACCACATCTAGAGAGGAGAACAATTGTCAGCGTGTACAATCACAACATCTAGAGAGTAGAACAATTGCCAGCGTGTACAATCACAACATCTAGAGAGAACAATTGTAAGCATGTACAATCACAACATCTAGAGAGTAGAACAATTGTCAGCATGTACAACCACAGCATCTAGAGAGGAGAACAACTGTCAGCATCTACAATCACAACATCTAGAGAGGAGAACAATTGTCAGCATGTACAATCACCACATCTAGAGAGGAGAACAATTGTCAGCGTGTACAATCACAACATCTAGAGAGGAGAACAATTATCAGCATGTACAATCACAACATCTAGAGAGGAGAACAATTGTAAGCATGTATAATCACAACATCTAGAAAGTAGAACAATTATCAGCATGTACAACCACAGCATCTAGAGAGGAGAACAACTGTCAGCATCTACAATCACAACATCTAGAGAGGAGAACAATTGTCATCATGTACAATCACAACATCTAGAGAGGAGAACAATTGTCAGCGTGTACAATCACAACATCTAGAAAGGAAAACAATTGCCAGCGTGTTCAATCACAACATCTAGAGAGTAGAACAATTGTCAGCGTGTACAATCACAACATCTAGAGAGGAGAACAATTGTCAGCATGTACAACCACAGCATCTAGAGAGGAGAACAATTGTCAGCATCTACAATCACAACATCTAGAGAGGAGAACAATTGTCAGCATGTACAATCATCACATCTAGAGAGGAGAACAATTGTCAGCGTGTACAATCACAACATCTAGAGAGTAGAACAATTGCCAGCGTGTACAATCACAACATCTAGAGAGTAGAACAATTGTCAGCGTGTACAATCACAACATCTAGAGAGTAGAACAATTGCCAGCGTGTACAATATCAACATCTAGAGAGTAGAACAATTGTCAGCATGTCACAATCACAACATCTAGAGAGGAGAACAATTGTCAGCGTGTTACAATCACAACATCTACACAGAGGATCACAACACATCATTGTCAGCATGTACAATCACAACATCTAGAGAGGAGAACAATTGTCTGCATGTACAATCACAACATCTAGAGAGGAGTACACTTGTCAGCATGTACAATCACAACATCTAGAGAGGAGAACACTTGTCAGCATGTAAAATCACAACATCTAGATCTTGACAGGAGAACACTTGTCAGCGTGTAGAATCACAACATCTAGATCTTCACAGGAGAACACTTGTCAGCGTGTAGAATCACAACATCTAGAGAGGAGAACACTTGTCAGCGTGTTCAATCACAACATCTAAAGAGGATAACAATTGTCAGCATTCACAATCACAACATCTAGAGAGGAGAACCTTTGTCAGCGTGTAATATCACAACATCTAGAGAGGAGAACAATTGTAAGCATGTACAATCACAACATCTAGAGAGTAGAACAATTGTCAGCATGTACAACCACAGCATCTAGAGAGGAGAACAATTGTCAGCATCTACAATCACAACATCTAGAGAGGAGAACAATTGTAAGCATGTACAATCACAACATCTAGAGAGTAAAACAATTGTCAGCATGTACAATCACAACATCTAGAGAGGAGAACAATTGTAAGCATGTACAATCACAACATCTAGAGAGGAGAACAATTGTCAGCATGTACAATCACAACATCTAGAGAGTAGAACAATTGTCAGCATGTACAACCACAGCATCTAAAGAGGAGAACAATTGTCAGCATCTACAATCACAACATCTAGAGAGGAGAACAATTGTCAGCATGTACAATCACAACATCTAGAGAGGAGAACAATTGTCAGCGTGTACAATCACAACATCTAGAGAGTAGAACAATTGTCAGCGTGTACAATCACAACATCTAGAGAGGAGAACAATTGTCAGCATGTACAACTACAGCATCTAGAGAGGAGAACAATTGTCAGCATGTACAATCACAACATCTAGAGAGGAGAAGACTTTTCTGTATGTACAATCACAACATCTAGAGAGGAGAACACGTGTCAGCATGTACAATCCCAACATCTAGAGAGGGGATCACTTGTCAGCATGTACAATCACAACATCTAGAGAGGAGAACAATAGTCTGCATGTACAATCACAACATCTAGAGAGGAGTACACTTGTCAGCATGTACAATCACAACATCTAGAGAGGAGAACACTTGTCAGCATGTAAAATCACAACATCTAGAACTAGACAGGAGAACACTTGTCAGCATTTACAATCACAACATCTAGAACTAGACAGGAGAACACTTGTCAGCATATACAACCACAACATCTAGAGAGGAGAACACGTGTCAGCATGTACAATCACAACATGTAGACATTAGACAGGAGAACACTTGTCAGCATGTACAATTACAAAATCTAGAACTAGCCAGGAGAACACTTGTCAGCATATACAATCACAACATCTAGAGAGGAGAACACGTGTCAGCATGTACAATCACAACATGTAGACATTAGACAGGAGGACACTTGTCAGCATGTACAATTACAAAATCTAGAACTAGCCAGGAGAACACTTGTCAGCATGTACAATCACACAATCTAGATCTAGACAGGAGAACACTTATCAGCACGTACAATCACAACATCTAACGAGGAGAACACGTGTCAGCATGTACAATCACAACATCTAGACCTAGACAGGAGAACACTTGTCAGCATGTACAATCACAACATCTAGAACTAGACAGAACAATTGTCAGCATGCACAATCACATCTAGACCTAGACAGGAAAACACTTGTCAGCATGTACAATCACAGCATCTAGAGAGGAGAACACTTGTTTGCATGTAAAATCACAACATCTAGAGAGGAGAACAGTTGTCAGCATGTACAACCACAGCATCTGGAGAGGAGAACAATTGTCAGCATCTACAATCACAACATCTAGAGAGGAGAACAATTGTAAGCATGTACAATCACAACATCTAGAGAGTAGAACAATTGTCAGCATGTACAACCACAGCATCTAGAGAGGAGAACAACTGTCAGCATCTACAATCACAACATCTAGAGAGGAGAACAATTGTCAGCATGTACAATCACAACATCTAGAGAGGAGAACAATTGTCAGCGTGTACAATCACAACATCTAGAAAGGAAAACAATTGCCAGCGTGTACAATCACAACATCTAGAGAGTAGAACAATTGTCAGCGTGTACAATCACAACATCTAGAGAGGAGAACAATTGTCAGCATGTACAACCACAGCATCTAGAGAGGAGAACAATTGTCAGCATCTACAATCACAACATCTAGAGAGGAGAACAATTGTCAGCATGTACAATCACCACATCTAGAGAGGAGAACAATTGTCAGCGTGTACAATCACAACATCTAGAGAGTAGAACAATTGCCAGCGTGTACAATCACAACATCTAGAGAGGAGAACAATTGTAAGCATGTACAATCACAACATCTAGAGAGTAGAACAATTGTCAGCATGTACAACCACAGCATCTATAGAGGAGAACAACTGTCAGCATCTACAATCACAACATCTAGAGAGGAGAACAATTGTCAGCATGTACAATCACCACATCTAGAGAGGAGAACAATTGTCAGCGTGTACAATCACAACATCTAGAGAGGAGAACAATTATCAGCATGTACAATCACAACATCTAGAGAGGAGAACAATTGTAAGCATGTATAATCACAACATCTAGAGAGTAGAACAATTATCAGCATGTACAACCACAGCATCTAGAGAGGAGAACAACTGTCAGCATCTACAATCACAACATCTAGAGAGGAGAACAATTGTCATCATGTACAATCACAACATCTAGAGAGGAGAACAATTGTCAGCGTGTACAATCACAACATCTAGAAAGGAAAACAATTGCCAGCGTGTTCAATCACAACATCTAGAGAGTAGAACAATTGTCAGCGTGTACAATCACAACATCTAGAGAGGAGAACAATTGTCAGCATGTACAACCACAGCATCTAGAGAGGAGAACAATTGTCAGCATCTACAATCACAACATCTAGAGAGGAGAACAATTGTCAGCATGTACAATCACCACATCTAGAGAGGAGAACAATTGTCAGCGTGTACAATCACAACATCTAGAGAGTAGAACAATTGCCAGCGTGTACAATCACAACATCTAGAGAGTAGAACAATTGTCAGCGTGTACAATCACAACATCTAGAGAGTAGAACAATTGCCAGCGTGTACAATATCAACATCTAGAGAGTAGAACAATTGTCAGCATGTACAATATCAACATCTAGAGAGGAGAACAATTGTCAGCGTGTACAATCACAACATCTAGAGACGAGAACAATTGTCAGCATGTACAATCACAACATCTAGAGAGGAGAAGACTTTTCTGCATTTACAATCACAACATCTAGAGAGGAGAACACATGTCAGCATGTACAATCACAACATCTAGAGAGGGGATCACTTGTCATCATGTACAATCACAACATCTAGAGAGGAGAACAATTGTCTGCATGTACAATCACAACATCTAGAGAGGAGTACACTTGTCAGCATGTACAATCACAACATCTAGAGAGGAGAACACTTGTCAGCATGTAAAATCACAACATCTAGAACTAGACAGGAGAACACTTGTCAGCATTTACAATCACAACATCTAGAACTAGACAGGAGAACACTTGTCAGCATATACAATCACAACATCTAGAGAGGAGAACACGTGTCAGCATGTACAATCACAACATGTAGACATTAGACAGGAGAACACTTGTCAGCATGTACAATTACAAAATCTAGAACTAGCCAGGAGAACACTTGTCAGCATGTACAATCACACAATCTAGACCTAGACAGGAGAATACTTATCAGCACGTACAATCACAACATCTAAAGAGGAGAACACGTGTCAGCATGTACAATCACAACATCTAGACCTAGACAGGAGAACACTTGTCAGCATGTACAATCACAACATCTAGAACTAGACAGGAGAACACTTGTCAGCATGCACAATCACATCTAGACCTAGACAGGAAAACACTTGTCAGCATGTACAATCATAGCATCTAGAGAGGAGAACACGTGTCAGTATGTACAATCACAACATCTAGACAGGAAAACACTTGTCAGCATGTACAATCACAGCATCTAGAGAGGAGAACACGTGTCAGTATGTACAATCACAACATCTAGACCTAGACAGGAGAATACGTGTCAGCATGTAAAATCACAACATCTAGGCCTAGACAGGAGAACACTTGTCAGCGTGTACAATCACAACATCTAGAACTAGACAGGAGAACACTTGTCAGCATGTACAATCACAACATCTAGGCAGGAGAACACTTGTCTGCATGTACAATCACAACATCTAGACAGGGGAACACATGTCTGCATGTACAATCACAACATCTAGACAGGAGAACACTTGTCAGAATGTACAATCACAACATCTAGACAGGAGAACACTTGTCAGCGTGTACAATCACAACATCTAGAGAGTAGAACAATTGTCAGCGTGTACAATCACAACATCTAGAGAGGAGAACAATTGTCAGCATGTACAACTACAGCATCTAGAGAGGAGAACAATTGTCAGCATGTACAATCACAACATCTAGAGAGGAGAAGACTTTTCTGTATGTACAATCACAACATCTAGAGAGGAGAACACGTGTCAGCATGTACAATCCCAACATCTAGAGAGGGGATCACTTGTCAGCATGTACAATCACAACATCTAGAGAGGAGAACAATAGTCTGCATGTACAATCACAACATCTAGAGAGGAGTACACTTGTCAGCATGTACAATCACAACATCTAGAGAGGAGAACACTTGTCAGCATGTAAAATCACAACATCTAGAACTAGACAGGAGAACACTTGTCAGCATTTACAATCACAACATCTAGAACTAGACAGGAGAACACTTGTCAGCATATACAACCACAACATCTAGAGAGGAGAACACGTGTCAGCATGTACAATCACAACATGTAGACATTAGACAGGAGAACACTTGTCAGCATGTACAATTACAAAATCTAGAACTAGCCAGGAGAACACTTGTCAGCATATACAATCACAACATCTAGAGAGGAGAACACGTGTCAGCATGTACAATCACAACATGTAGACATTAGACAGGAGGACACTTGTCAGCATGTACAATTACAAAATCTAGAACTAGCCAGGAGAACACTTGTCAGCATGTACAATCACACAATCTAGATCTAGACAGGAGAACACTTATCAGCACGTACAATCACAACATCTAACGAGGAGAACACGTGTCAGCATGTACAATCACAACATCTAGACCTAGACAGGAGAACACTTGTCAGCATGTACAATCACAACATCTAGAACTAGACAGAACAATTGTCAGCATGCACAATCACATCTAGACCTAGACAGGAAAACACTTGTCAGCATGTACAATCACAGCATCTAGAGAGGAGAACACTTGTTTGCATGTAAAATCACAACATCTAGAGAGGAGAACAGTTGTCAGCATGTACAACCACAGCATCTGGAGAGGAGAACAATTGTCAGCATCTACAATCACAACATCTAGAGAGGAGAACAATTGTAAGCATGTACAATCACAACATCTAGAGAGTAGAACAATTGTCAGCATGTACAACCACAGCATCTAGAGAGGAGAACAACTGTCAGCATCTACAATCACAACATCTAGAGAGGAGAACAATTGTCAGCATGTACAATCACAACATCTAGAGAGGAGAACAATTGTCAGCGTGTACAATCACAACATCTAGAAAGGAAAACAATTGCCAGCGTGTACAATCACAACATCTAGAGAGTAGAACAATTGTCAGCGTGTACAATCACAACATCTAGAGAGGAGAACAATTGTCAGCATGTACAACCACAGCATCTAGAGAGGAGAACAATTGTCAGCATCTACAATCACAACATCTAGAGAGGAGAACAATTGTCAGCATGTACAATCACCACATCTAGAGAGGAGAACAATTGTCAGCGTGTACAATCACAACATCTAGAGAGTAGAACAATTGCCAGCGTGTACAATCACAACATCTAGAGAGGAGAACAATTGTAAGCATGTACAATCACAACATCTAGAGAGTAGAACAATTGTCAGCATGTACAACCACAGCATCTATAGAGGAGAACAACTGTCAGCATCTACAATCACAACATCTAGAGAGGAGAACAATTGTCAGCATGTACAATCACCACATCTAGAGAGGAGAACAATTGTCAGCGTGTACAATCACAACATCTAGAGAGGAGAACAATTATCAGCATGTACAATCACAACATCTAGAGAGGAGAACAATTGTAAGCATGTATAATCACAACATCTAGAGAGTAGAACAATTATCAGCATGTACAACCACAGCATCTAGAGAGGAGAACAACTGTCAGCATCTACAATCACAACATCTAGAGAGGAGAACAATTGTCATCATGTACAATCACAACATCTAGAGAGGAGAACAATTGTCAGCGTGTACAATCACAACATCTAGAAAGGAAAACAATTGCCAGCGTGTTCAATCACAACATCTAGAGAGTAGAACAATTGTCAGCGTGTACAATCACAACATCTAGAGAGGAGAACAATTGTCAGCATGTACAACCACAGCATCTAGAGAGGAGAACAATTGTCAGCATCTACAATCACAACATCTAGAGAGGAGAACAATTGTCAGCATGTACAATCACCACATCTAGAGAGGAGAACAATTGTCAGCGTGTACAATCACAACATCTAGAGAGTAGAACAATTGCCAGCGTGTACAATCACAACATCTAGAGAGTAGAACAATTGTCAGCGTGTACAATCACAACATCTAGAGAGTAGAACAATTGCCAGCGTGTACAATATCAACATCTAGAGAGTAGAACAATTGTCAGCATGTACAATATCAACATCTAGAGAGGAGAACAATTGTCAGCGTGTACAATCACAACATCTAGAGACGAGAACAATTGTCAGCATGTACAATCACAACATCTAGAGAGGAGAAGACTTTTCTGCATTTACAATCACAACATCTAGAGAGGAGAACACATGTCAGCATGTACAATCACAACATCTAGAGAGGGGATCACTTGTCATCATGTACAATCACAACATCTAGAGAGGAGAACAATTGTCTGCATGTACAATCACAACATCTAGAGAGGAGTACACTTGTCAGCATGTACAATCACAACATCTAGAGAGGAGAACACTTGTCAGCATGTAAAATCACAACATCTAGAACTAGACAGGAGAACACTTGTCAGCATTTACAATCACAACATCTAGAACTAGACAGGAGAACACTTGTCAGCATATACAATCACAACATCTAGAGAGGAGAACACGTGTCAGCATGTACAATCACAACATGTAGACATTAGACAGGAGAACACTTGTCAGCATGTACAATTACAAAATCTAGAACTAGCCAGGAGAACACTTGTCAGCATGTACAATCACACAATCTAGACCTAGACAGGAGAATACTTATCAGCACGTACAATCACAACATCTAAAGAGGAGAACACGTGTCAGCATGTACAATCACAACATCTAGACCTAGACAGGAGAACACTTGTCAGCATGTACAATCACAACATCTAGAACTAGACAGGAGAACACTTGTCAGCATGCACAATCACATCTAGACCTAGACAGGAAAACACTTGTCAGCATGTACAATCACAGCATCTAGAGAGGAGAACACGTGTCAGTATGTACAATCACAACATCTAGACAGGAAAACACTTGTCAGCATGTACAATCACAGCATCTAGAGAGGAGAACACGTGTCAGTATGTACAATCACAACATCTAGACCTAGACAGGAGAATACGTGTCAGCATGTAAAATCACAACATCTAGGCCTAGACAGGAGAACACTTGTCAGCGTGTACAATCACAACATCTAGAACTAGACAGGAGAACACTTGTCAGCATGTACAATCACAACATCTAGGCAGGAGAACACTTGTCTGCATGTACAATCACAACATCTAGACAGGGGAACACATGTCTGCATGTACAATCACAACATCTAGACAGGAGAACACTTGTCAGAATGTACAATCACAACATCTAGACAGGAGAACACTTGTCAGCATGTACAATCACAACATCTAGACAGGAGAACACTTGTCTGCGTGTACAATCACAACATCTAGACAGGAGAACACTTGCCAGCATGTACAATCACAACATCAAGACAGGAGAACACTTGTCTGCGTGTACAATCACAACATCTAAACAGGAGAACACGTGTCTGCATGTACAATCACAACATCTAGGCCTAGACAGGAGAACACTTGTCAGCATGTACAATCACAACATCTAGACAGGGGAACACTTGTCTGCATGTACAATCACAACATCTAGACAGGAGAACACTTGTCTGCGTGTACATTAGACAAAAAAGAGAAGGTGAAGTAATGCTTGATTGTAGCCAACCTATAAAGTGGAAACGCCACAAGATAATGATGCTGATGATGATATGACGATAATGATGACTGTAATGATAATGTTGTTAATGATGATAAGTAAAAAATTAAAGAGCACCGTCACGCCAAGTGGCGTATAGGGAATATGGTGTTAGTGACCATAATTTTTATAGACCTTTGGCACATGATTTTTGGGGTAATGTGGTCAGAATTACGCCCGTGCCGCTTTACTTTCCCAGAAAAATTCCGGTAACCATTTAAGGCTGGGTGAACCGGAACCCGACCTCTTGCCCTTTGTAGTCCAGTTCACTAACCACTGAGTTATCGCGGCTGAAATGCTGATAATGATGATCATATATTGATGATGATGATACCGATGATGATCATGATAATGATGATGTAGTATGATGATAATACATAATATCTTATGCAACAAACCTATGTCAATATATGTAAGAAAGAGAGTTCATCGGTGCTATATAGAACCAATTCTGGCCTATGGAAGCGAATCATGCACAGTAGACAAACAAAGAAAAGACGATTATAGGCCACAGAGATGGGATTTCTGAGAAAAATGTTGAAAATTCCCATGACAGCTAAAAACACCAACGAGGAAATTTTCAAAACGCCAACACAAAAAAGGAACTCCTAAAAACATGAGAAAGAAACAATCAACATTTTTTTGGGCACATCATGAGAAGAGGAATGTTGGAATACGTGGTTACAACTGGCAAAATAAAAGGAAAGAGAGATCGCTGACGACAAAGAGAGAAAATACTGGATAGCTTGGTGTCATGGCATGGAAAACAGTCAACAACAAAACTGATACGATGCACGGTGGATAGAAGATTGTGTAAGGACATGATTGCCTACGCCAACCGGTATGGCACATGATGATGATGAGTATGATGATAAAGATAATAATCCTGACGATATGCAACGTTGTGATGATACTGATAACAACAATGATGATGATGATGACAAGAAGGCCATTGCTGCAACTCAAGACATTCTACAACATCGGAATGTCCTCTCCTTGGTTCTCTTTACTGACCGGAAACTGATGACCTGACATTAAGTCAAGCGTATTTATTCAGAACTCTGAGAAAGGCTGAAGGAAATTGTCCGCAAATATTAAGACACTTTTGCACATTAATTTGTAATTGTGATTATTGTAAAGAAATAGAATGTGCTCACAAATACTGATATTGTTCATAAAAGTTGTTGACAAACGACATGTTCAGAAACTTGTAACTTGTTTAAATGCGACAATTAGAATTAATGCGCATAGGAACTACTTTATTGGTTAATGTGTTCATTCACGATCTTGAAAAAGGCGCAAAAGAAAATAGTTTGTAGTATTCTTTTATTTCTTCTTCCTTCACGTCCTCTTGTACCCGTTCGGGTTTCGAGGGAGGTACAAAGTTCTGCTTCTTGCCCTTTAAGAGATTTTACTGATTGTCTGTTAATGTTGCAGCGCTTCTTTGTGTTGTCTGTCCATCTTACTCTTGGTCTGTCTTTTGTTCTTCTCCCTTCTTCTCTTTTAATATATACTCTTCTTGTAGTACGAAATTTCATTGAATTCTTTCTAGAAGGCTGAACCAGCTCATTTGGTTGTTTCTGTATGTAGCTTACGATTGGTTCTATGTCTGCTCTTTCTCTTATATTTTCTACATGTATATTAGGATTGGTTCAATATTTACTCTCTCTCTCTCTCTTATAATATAATTTTTGATTCTGTCTTTTCTGGTCACTCCAAGAGTATTTCTTTGACATCGCATCTCTGTTGTGATAAGTTTTCTTTAATACTATCATAAATAAATATGTTTGGCATTGGTAGCACAATGTTTCAAGGAATAGACTCTGTATAAGATTTATTGGTGGTAATAGGTATTGTTTTAGTATGTATTTAAAAAAAAAATATATAAATATAATTATGATATTAATATGTACTCATACATTTCATTTTGATTTCTTTCTTTTTTAATCTATCTATTTATTGACCTTTCGAGCCATAGCGGGCCCATAGGGCATAGACCCAGATACTCTTTCTCTTATCTAAATTGTTATTCTAGCAGTTTTCAATCCTTGTAAAGATATTTTATCAAATCTCGCTATTTGTCTCTGTTCTGTGCAATCAACTCTATCTCATTGAGGGAGTTGATTCCTGCTGCTCTTGCCTCTCTCATCAATGTTCTTCTCAGTGTCTCTCTGGTGTATTAGAAGAAGTTTCTTTTTTAATACTGATTTTAACATTCTTCCTATTAGCAACTGTGAAAACTGTTGGTAAATTAGTGAGGAAAGTCTCGAGTTCACAGTAAGTAACAAAGTATGTAACTAGAGCATATGGTAGCCTCTGAGGTGTAATCCCATATGGGACAAGTTGGTAGATGAGTAACAATTAAAATGATTCAGTGAAATATGTCAGCCAATACAGAATACTTCAGTGAAATATGTCAGCCAATACAGAATACTTCAGTGAAATATGTCAGCCAATACAGAATACTTCAGTGAAATATGTCAGCCAATACAGAATACTTCAGTGAAATATGTCAGCCAATACAGAATACTTCAGTGAAATATGTCAGCCAATACAGAATATTTCAGTGAAATGGATTCGCCACTACATAATACTTCAGTGAAATATGTCAGCCAATACAAGAATACTTCAGTGAAATGGATTCGCCACTACAGAATACTTCAGTGAAATATGTCAGCCAATACAAGAATACTTCAGTGAAATGGATTCGCCACTACAGAATACTTCAGTGAAATATGTCAGCCAATACAAGAATACTTCAGTGAAATGGATTCGCCACTACAGAATACTTCAGTGAAATATGACAGCCAATACAGAATACTTCAGTGAAATGGATTCGCCACTACAGAATACTTCAGTGAAATATGTCAGCCAATACAAGAATACTTCAGTGAAATGGATTCGCCACTACAGAATGCTTCAGTGAAATATGGCAGCCAATACAGAATACTTCAGTGAAATGGATTCGCCACTACAGAATACTTCAGTGAAATATGTCAGCCAATACAAGAATACTTCAGTGAAATGGATTCGCCACTACAGAATACTTCAGTGAAATATGACAGCCAATACATAATACTTCAGTGAAATGGATTCGCCACTACAGAATACTTCAGTGAAATATGACAGCCAATACAAGAATACTTCAGTGAAATGGATTCGCCACTACAGAATACTTCAGTGAAATATGACAGCCAATACAGAATACTTCAGTGAAATATGTCAGCCAATACAGAATACTTCAATGAAATATGACAGCCAATACAGAATACTTCAGTGAAATATGACAGCCAATACAGAATACTTCAGTGAAATATGACAGCCAATACAGAATACTTCAGTGAAATATGACAGCCAATACAGAATACTTCAGTGAAATATGACAGCCAATACAGAATACATCAGTGAAATATGACAGCCAATACAGAATACTTCAATGAAATTGTTGTTGTTGTTGCGTTCGCCATCTTTCAACTCTGACGAAGTCCCTAGAGACTAGGAACTGAATTTTGCGTGTTAATCCATTTTTCCCTGGCAGCCGTGTGCACAGGGGTCCCTCGCCGCACAGGCAGATAACTCCGACTTCGGTGGTACTCATGTTTTTTCCGTCGATGTGTAACTGATATTGTGACGATAATTATGTATATATAGAGTGTGTGTGTGTGTGTGCTATGAGTACTATGTTATATGTTGCAAACATTTGTTTGTGTTGCCGTAAATGTATGTATATGTGTTTGGTGGACATAAAATACACATAAAACGGTATTGAGTAGCTAGACTAACAGACAGACAAGCCAAACTACAACGTTTCAGCAACAGCCTTCTTCAGGTTTATCAAAAACTCTACACATTAAACATCCAAATCTAAGTGAGACAACGACACAGCTATTAAAATAGGCGGAAGTTACGGGAGTCGGGGTTTACGTCGAGTCTGGTTAAAATATTATTAGACAATAGGGTGGGTAAGGGTTAATTTAGACAAAAGGAACCAAACAATAAATAATTGTAAAAGTGAAAGGTTTCCCATAGGATTTGATGTAAACGAGAAGAAGGGTAAGAGAGAGAGAGAGAGAGAGAGAGAGAGAGAGAGAGTTTGTAAGAGAGAGAGAAAGAAGATACGGGTGGCAAGGAGATAGAAGAGCAAGAGAGGTAATAGAGATAACATTGGGAGGAGGAGGGGGGGGGGGACAGGGACCAGGGACGCAGAAAAGAAATGGAGAGTATACAAGTGAATAAAGAAAGAGTAAATAGAGTTTAATCCTCTCGGTTGGAGAGTACCAAAGCGGGCTATGGGTCTGTTCTCCAATGCGAACCTGCTATGGTTATAAAGGAAAAGAGATGATGCCAGTAACACTGAAGTCTGTGTATGGTGGAAGTAGGACGTCGAACAACATCTATGCAGAAATCGTTCAGTGACTCATAGCTGACTACTTGTGTCTGAATCAGTGAACAAAAACTGATCAAGATCCTACTGTATTCCACTTTGAATTAGATGAACTAGTTTTACCAAGTGAGTAGAGAGAGAAATCTATAGCGGAAGTTAATGTACTATTTAAATAATTACATGCTGACGTCGGAGGTGTTGGGCCAAAAGCAGACATGGCAAATTCCTTTAGACCACATCACAATACAATTACGTTCATTTAACGTCATTTTAACGGGTTTTTTTTTTATTTCACGAGTTAACGTCACTGCAGTTAGTTCATTCCCCATTCTGCTCAGATTAGCATTATAACTATCTAGTGCCAGGTGTAAACAAAACTTATAATTCCTGAAGACTCCCAGCGCTGGCTGCAAGCTTGAGTCCCTTCAAAGTCGAAGCGAAGAAGTTGTCAGGGCACGGCTGAAATAAAGAACAACAAATATACTTATAGTTAGCGAACATATATTCCAATAGCAATCGTAATTTCAACACTGTGCTACCAATGCCAGTTCTGGACCCTAGATGCAAGAACAATAAGAACAATAATTACCACCTAGATTAAGTGTGTTAGACGAATGACAGGAGATAGATGATCAGAAATAAATAAATGAGAAAAAAGCTAGGAATAACTCCTGCCCATAGAGTACATACAGAAACAACAGATAAACCCGTTTTGCGACGTGATAACGCAGAAAGATCTAAACATAACACAACGATCCTTTAACAAACGTCGCATGAACACCAGACACAACTGCCGAAACCGACAAAACGATAAATTGATTGAATATTAGAAACACTAGGAAACAAAACAGCAGGAGAGACCAACAAAAGAGGGAACGACAGCAAATATTATATCCCCTCGACGCTGAAAGACAAATAAGGAAGGAAAGAAGATGAAGGTGTCCCTTAGCGTTTTTATTGGTAAACACATACCCATTAACATGCATGTTTATGCTTTTGCTGTGATAGCTATATGTTTAAAAGATATACTAATTTGATTTATTTTGTGTTTCCTGTTTTGAAGAGAGTAAACACTACAGCCTGGGAAGACAGAGCTGCAGGCCACAATCTTTGGAAACACACTCTAAAGGTGAAAATCAGACAAGAGCAGACAGATTCATATAAAAAAGAGAGCACACGGCGAAAGAAAAGAGAAAACATAACATTTCCTATGGGTGCTGAAAAGTCCATAGTCAACTTTCATTGACGGAATCTATTGCTAATACTGCTACTACTACTACTACTACTACTACTACTACTACTACAACTACCACTAATAACACTACTACTACTACTACTACTACTACCTTATACTACTACTACTATCCACTACTACCAATAAAATCTACTACTATTACACTTACCACGACTACTACTACTACTACGACCACTACTACTACTACTTCTACAACTACAGCAACAACTACAACTACTACTGCAATTACAACAACTACTACAAACATTACTACTACTACTACTACTAAAACAACTACTACCACCACCACTACTACTACTACTAGAAATACCACCACTACTACAACTACCTTTTTGGCCATGTAATGAGAAGAGAACAACTCGAATATATTGTAACAACTGGAAAAAGATTGAGGGACGAAGAGATAGAGAGCACCTACGCCAGTAGGCCCGGTACTTGATGATGATGACTACAACTACAACCACTACTACTGCTACTTCTGTTTTCCTTTAACAAGAGACGTACATAGAACGTATATTAAAGTGCGCAATATGTCCACGGTGCAGTTTTAATGGACATTCAGGTGTCATAATTTGCATAAACCATAATCACCTTTTACTGGCGCGCTTGTATCGACAATCTGTCATGCCACGCGTAGACATGATTTCTGGTGACAATTTGCTGGTCTTTGTTGAGTGTGATCAAACTAGCGTACGTGCAAATAGGGTAGATAGGAGTCACTGAGTGTTGTTATTATTTGTGAGCTTATAGTAACGGTTTTACTGCTGTCAATGGTTTTACTGGTGTCGATAGTTTTGCGAATTTCAATGGTTTTACTGGTATCGATGGTTTGACTGGTGTCAATGGTTTTACTGGTGTCAATGGTTTTACTGGTGTCAATGGTTTTACTGGTGTCAATGGTTTTACTGGTGTCGAAGGTTTTACAGGTGTCGATAGTTTTAGTGGTGTCGAAGGTTTTACAGGTGTCTATGGGTTTACTGGTGTCTATTGTTTTACTGGTGTCGATGGTTACTGGTTTTTATAGTTTTACTGGTGTCAAAGGTTTTGCTGGTGTCGATGGCTATTGGTATCGATGATTTTACTGGTGTCGCTGGTTTTACTGCAGTCGATGATTTTACTGAGAGATAATATCTGAAATGAAGAAATGAGAAAAAAAGCTAAAATATACCGTCATAGAATACATACAGAAACAACAGAAGAATTGTTTCACCACGTGATAAGGCAGAAAGATCAAAGCACAACACAACGAGCCTTCAATAAACGTTGCGAGAACACCAGACACAAGGGTCGACCACGAATAAGATGGATTGATAGAATATTCAAACCACTAGGAAACATATCAGCAGAAGAGGCCAGCAGTAGAGCAAAAGACCACAAATTATATCTCCCCTCGATGCTGAAAGACAAATGAGGAAGGAGAGCGAAAGTAGGTGGTTTTATTGCCAGCAATAGTTTTATTAGTAGCAGTAACGATATCAACTCCACATGGTAAAAGGGCTGCCGATGATACACAAGATACCAAATCAACATTAAGAACAAAGACTGGTGATAATACACAAGGTATTAACTCAATTGATAACAGGGGTTGCTGATAATACACAAGGTGCCTATTCAACATTGATAACAAAGACTGCTGATGATACACAACGTGCCAACTCAACATTGATAGCAAGGGCTGCCGATTATACACAAGAAACATATCAACATTGATAACAAGGGCGGTCGATGATATATAAGGTAGTTACTCAACACTGACAATGGCTGCCAAAGATAAACAAAAGATATACTCAGAATTGACAACAAGGGCTGCCGAGATACACAAGTTAGTTACTCAACTTTGACTACAACAACTGCCGAAGATTCACTAGATAGTTACTCAACTTTGACAACAACAGCTGCTGAGATACACAAGTTAGTTACTGAACTTTGACAACAACAGCTGCCGAAGATACACAAGATAACTACTCAACATTGACAAAGCCTGCCGAAGATACACTAGATAGTTACTCAATATTGACAAGGTCTGCCAAAGATACACATGATAGTTACTCAACATTGACAACAAGGTCTGCCAAAGATACACAAGATTTATTACTCAACATTGACAACAAGAGCTGCCGAAGATACACAAGCTAATTACTCAACAAAAACACCAGAGACGACTGCGGCAACATAATATATATCGTCATCACTGACACTAAAATCACAAAAGGAACAAATGACAGCTGCCCAACATTGTTAAAACGTCATGGAAATGTAACACTCCTATCCAACGTTGATAACAGTGAAATGAATGTAAGAAAGCTGTCCAACATTGATAACAGTGAAGTGAATGTAAAAGAGCTGTCCAACATTGATAACAATGAAGTGAATGTAAGAGAGTTGTCCAACATTGATAACAGTGAAGTGAATGTAAGAGAGATGTCCAACATTGATAATAGTGAAGTGAATGTAAGAGAGCTGTCCAACATTGATAACAGTGAAGTGAATGTAAGAGAGCTGTTCAACATTGATAATAATGAAGTAAATGTAAGACTCATATCCAACATTGATAACAGTGAAGTGAATGTAAGAGAAATGCTCAACGTTGATAACAGTGAAGCGAATGTAAGACTCCTATCCAACATTGATAACAGTGAAGTGAATGCAAGAGAGCTGTCCAACATTGATAACAATGAAGTGAATGTAAGAGAGATGTCCAACATTGATAACCTTGAAGTGAATGTAAAAGAGCTGTCCAACATTGATACCAGTAAAGTGAATGTAAGAGAGCTGTTCAACATTGATAATAGAGAAGTGAATGTAAGACTCATATCCAACATTGATAATAGTGAAGGGAATGTAAGGGAGCTATCCAATATTGATAACAGTGAAAGAAATGTAAGAGAGCTGTCCAACATTGATAATAGAGAAGTGAATGTAAGACTCATATCCAACATTGATAACAGTGAAGTGAATGTAAGAGAGCTGTCCAACACATTAATAACAGTGAAGTGAATGTAAGAAAGCTGTTAAATCATTGATAACAGTGAAGTGAATTTAAGAGAGCTGTTCAACATTGATAACAGTGAAGCGAAAGTAAGACTCCTATCCAACGTTTATAACAGTGAAGTGAATGTAAGAGAGCTGTTAAAATATTGATAACAGTGAAGGGAATGTAAGCCTCCTATGCAACGTTGATAACAGTGAAGTGAATGTAAGAGAGCTGTCCAACACATTAATAACAGTGAAGTGAATGTAAGAGAGCTGTCCAACGTTGATAACAGTGAAGTGAATGTAATAGAGCTGTCCGACATTGACAGCAGTGAAGTAAATGTAAGAGAGCTGTCCAACGTTGATATCAGTGAAGTGAATGTAAGAGAGCTCTCCATAACATTGATAACAGTGAAGTGAATGTAAGAGAGCTGCCCATCGTTGATAACAATGAAGTGAATGTAAGAGAGCTGTCCGACATTAATAACAGTGAAGCGAATGTAAGACTCCTATCCAACGTTTATAACAGTGAAGGAAATGTAAGATGGCTGTTCAACGTTGATAACAGTGAAGTGAATGTAAGAGAGCTGTCCAACATTGATAACAGTGAAGTGAATGTAAGAGAGCTGTCCAAAATTGATAACAGCGAAGGGAATGTAAGAGAGCTGTCCGTCGTTGATAATCTTGAAGTATATGTAAAACAGCTTTCCAACGTTGATATCAGTGAAGTGAATGTAAGAGAGCTGTCCAACGCTTATAACAGTAAAGTGAATGTAAGAGAGCTTTCCAACATTGATAAAGGTGAAGTGAATGTACGAGAGCTGTCCAACATTGATATCAGTGAAGGAAATGTGAGATAGCCGTCCGACGTTGATAACAGTGTCGCGAATGTAAGAGAGCTGTCCGACATTGATAGCAGTGAAGTGAATGTAAGAGAGCTGTCCAACAACATTGATAAAAGTGAAGGAAATGTAATATTCCTATCCAACGTTGATAACAGTGAAGTGAATGTAATAGAGCTGTTCAACATTGATAATAGAGAAGTGAATGTAAGAGAGCTGTAAAACATCGACAACAGTGAAGCGAATCTAAGAATCCTATCCAACGTTTATAACAGTGAAGTAAATGTAAGAGAGCTGTTAAAACTTTGATAACCGTGAAGGAAATGTAAGATAGCTGTTCAACGTTGATAACAGTGAAGTGAGTGTAAGAGAGCTGTCCAACATTGATAACAGTGAAGTGAATGTAAGAGAGCTGTCCAACATTGATAGCAGTGAAGGGAATGTAAGAGAGCTGTCCGACGTTGATAACCTTGAAGTGAATGTAAGAGAGCTGTCCAACGTTGATAACAGTGAACTGAATGTAACAAAGTTGTCCAACATTGATAACAATGAAGTGAATGTAAGAGAGCTGTCCAACATTGATAACAGTGAAGGAAATGTAATATTCCTAACCAACGTTGATAACAGTGAAGTGAATGTAAGAGAGCTGTCCAACATTGATAACAGTGAAGTGAATGTAAGAGAGATGTCGGACATTGATAACAGGGAAGTGAATGTAAGAGAGCTGTCCAACGTTGATAACAGTGAAGTGAATGTAAGAGAGCTGTCCAACATTGATAACAGTGAAGTGAATGTAAGAGAGCTGTCCAACGTTGATAACAGTGAAGTGAATGTAAGAGAGCTGTCCAACGTTGATAACAGTGAAGTGAATGTAAGAGAGCTGTCCAACATTGATAACAGTGAAGTGAATGTAGTGGAAGGAATAGAAGACAAATATCGAACTTTTGAAAAAAGTAAAAAAAAACTACAACTTTATACATTTTGAACCAGGGAAGTGAAATATCGGGGACATGTGAAGAGACCCAATACCCTACTAAAAGTCATCTTAAAGGGAAAAGTACCAGGCAGACGAGGCAGAGGCAGACCAAAACAAACCCGCACTGATAACATAAAAAAATGTACAGAGGACCCTATAACAACGTGCACCATCAAGAGAAGAGACAAAGTAAAATGACGCTCCATGGTAGCCAAACCTGGATGTGGTCACGGCGCTAACTGAAAGCAAATAAAAACATGGATACTTGTGTTACTTTTGACCAGAGGTGGACAGCCTACGGCCCGTGGGACAGAACCGACCCGCCAAGGTATTTTGATCGGCCCTTCTACTTGATATAAAAATTACTATATTCTAAATTGCCATATATTTTTACATTAGAATTGTTTATGAATGAAAAGTAGGTAATTTATATAATAGCTTCAGTAGGTGATGATATGTGGCCCTCAGTGTCTTCATAGTTTTCAGATCAGGGCCCCAGAAAATATAAGATTGCCCGTCCCTGCATTAGACGAATACGTTTCTTTTTTGTTTTTAGATGGACAAAAGATGACTTGCCTACCTACACAGCAATTAGACACAACTTTGTGTTTGAACTGATATAAGAAACACAAGTAGTGTTTTGTTCGTGCCAGACACATGCTTACACAGGAGTGAGCCCACACTAATGCACTGAAAGAACTTTTAGTAGTCTCTTTCGAACATCTTTATTCGAAATTAGTCAGTGACTCAGCTGGCTACTTGTGTTAGTGACTCCTAGTTGACTACTTCCGCCAGGGACTCATAGCTTACTACTTGTGTCAGTGACTCAAAGCAGACTATTTGCGTCAGTGACTTATAGTTGACTACTTGAGTATGTTACATATAACTGACTACTTTCGTCAGTGACTTATAGCTGACTATCTGCGTCAAAATAAATAATCAAAACTCGTAAAGATAGCCCTGGAAACAATCTAATCAGTTGGACTAGGTGAGCGGGATTGAAGAGGAAGGAAGGACCGGTAGTCACAAATAGCATGTTGAGGTCGGATGTTGAATAGAAATGGTCGTAAACGAACATGTTATCAGGCACAGCCGGTAAACAAGAGTGTAAGCTGAGAAAATAATTACACGTTAATACATGTGTTCCATATGGGGAGTGAACAGACAACTAATTGCAGTACTGCGGTAATGCTTGTAGTAGCAAGGAGCCAGTAGTGAAGTATATATGTAATGAGAGTTTTTAGTCCATATGTTTTGTGTTTGTGTGTGTGTGTGTGTTTTTTTTGGCCATTGATCGTGTTTCCTGATGAAGACGACGTAAAAATTGAAACGTCTGCCATTTATTCACGTCATTATCATTATCAAGTACCGGGCCAACTGGCATAGGTGATCATGTCTCTCCACAACTTTCGATCTCGACAGTTATTTATCATTTCTGTTGTTGACCTTCTGCCAAGCCATTCTTTTAAGCTGTCTGGTATTGTTTCTCTTTGCTTCCCTCTATCTCTTCGTCACTCATTTTTTTCAGTTGTTACAATATGTTCCAATTTTTCTCTTCTCATTACATGGCCAAAAATAATGATTGTTTCTTCCTAATATTGAAAATTATCTCTCTGTTTGCTGTGGCCTCTTTCAGAACATCTTCATTGATCTTATTAGCTGTCCATGGTGTTCTCAACATTCTTCTGTAAAACCACATTTCTACAGACTCCAGTGATTTTCTTATCTGTTGTCCTATTGTCCATGACTCACATCCATATGTTAAGACCGGCTCTACATAATGTTTAAGAACTCTTTTTTCTTGTTTCTATTGTCAAAAATGGATTGCAATGTATCTTCCTCATTTTATGGAAGGTGCTTTTGCCTGAGCCATTCTGCATCTCACCTCTTTTGTACATCTTCCGTCTGAGGTTAACAGAGTTCCTAAATATTTAAATTCATTTACCTGTTTTAATATTGTTCCACTTGTCTTTATTTTGCACTTGGGTGATGTCTTTGTCTTTGTTGTTACCATTACTTCTGTCTTTTTGCTATTAAGGCTGAGTCCTTTATTTTTGCTTTCTTTCTCTATAAGGCCCAACATTTCTTGTAACTCATTTTCACTCTTAGCGATTAAGACTGTATCATCAGCATACCTTAGATTATTTATATTATGACCTCCAATTGTTATTCCAGGCATGTCCTTATAGATATTAAAATAATCTCATATAAATATTATACAAATCTGGTGGCAGCACACAACCTTGTCTAACACCCTGTTTTATTTTTTGAAATATTCCCAGTTGGTTTCCAATTCTTATGGCTGCTGTTTGTTGCCAGTACATGTTCTTTATTATTCTTAGATCTTTGCTGTCTATGTTTATGTTTTCTAAAATTTTGATTATTTCTTGGTGCTTTACTTTGTCGAATTCTTTGGTATAATCTATGAAACATAGGTATAGATCTGTTTTTACCTCTATGGCTCTTTCTACTAAAGATCTTATGATATAAATGGCATTGCTCGTACCTCCAACAAAACCACACTGTTCATCGCTAATTTCTGGACAGATTTTGTTTCACACTCTTCACATGATGATTCTTAGCAATATCTTAGTCATATGACTCATAAGGCTTATTGTGCGATGATCAACGCATTCAATCGCACCAGATTTCTTTGGTAGGGCTGTGAATATTGATTTGAGCATGCCGTCTGGTATATATCCCCTGTTGTAGATATCATTCCATACTTTTGTTATTATTTAGTCACGTAATACATCATTATTATTGTAACATACACTTTATAAACTTAGTCTCTTGATGAGCACGTGTCTGGCCGAACGACATAGCCACAGCAGGCTTGTGGTGTAAGCTGCGACAGGTCGCAACTAAGACTGCTTCCAGCACTTCACAAGCCAGAGTAGAGGAGATAAAGGTAAAGGTCAAGTACGAGACTTGAACCGGCGTCTTAGCACGCGAGTTTCCACCCATATGTGTTCGACCGCCTATCCAGAAATGTTCGGAGATTTCTGTATAGTGTCGCCTCAAGCATCGAAACTCAGATGCGAGACAACATTTCTCACCTTCCCAGGGTAATACCCTGGTACCCATTTCTGCCAACGGCTGGGTCGACCGTGGGGGTATTTTTTTTTTCCCAACCACGAGTAGAATTCACACTGCTCCCAACGGGAATCGAACACGGGTTGTCCGAACGTCGGTAGTCCAGTCGGGTGGTTTTCCCAACTCGGCTACCGAGGCCCCCGTAGTAGAGGAGTACTGGCAGTAATCGTGCGGACACAAAAATGGAAGAATCAGACACCATGATAGCATAATACGAAATGAGTGTTATCTTGCCACAGCTTAAGATATATACAAACACATTAGTAACGAATTAACTGGGTTTTTTTTTTTTTTATAAAACGCCCAGCAAACACAGTCGTGTTGCCGCTAACAATCACATCAATGTCGGTTTTAACCAGCCTCTTTATGAACTCATTTGTACTTGGCTTGCAAGCTGTCACATCCTAACTTAAATACGAGTGCATAGAACTCGTTCCAGCCTCGCCATATGATCAGAGCATAATTGAAATGCTGACACACAGGACAAGAGGCTTTCATGTTGCGAGCAAATAGTGCAGCTGTGCGGGAATGACTTGCAAAAAGAACAATTTGCTGCAACATAAGTTACAATTGTACAAGATATCAATATTTTTAAAGGTCAGTTTGTATCGTTTACCTTTATGTGTATACACAAAAGCATTGCGTGTGAATACTGTGTTATTCAATACAAATTATTTGACATCTTAAAAGTGGATATACCTATTTGTTTGCTCCACACTTTCTCTCCATCTTGCTGGCACTAATCATTTGACCTATCGCACTATCCATCCAGAGTATTACACAACAGGCCCTTTTTTTTAATCCGCAAGGGAAAAGACAAAGAGGAAGACCAAGAAATTCTTGGAGAAGACAGACAGAAGCAGAGATGAAGATGATGGGGAAGACAAGGAATGATCTTAAAAGAATGGCAAGAAACAGAATGACTTGGAAAGTGTTTGTTGAAGACCTATGCTCCACAGGTAGCTGAAAGTGTTTGTTGAAGACTTATGCTTCACAGGAAGCTGAAAGTGTTTGTTGAAGACCTATGCTCCTCAGGGAGCTGAAAGTGTTTGTTGAAGACCTATGCTCCACAGGGAGCTAAAAGGTAGAAGAGGAAGACTATCCATCCAAATATCTTGTCACACAGACCTCATACATCCTATTTATCGATCGATCGATCCATCCATCGATCCATCCAACCATACATCCAAACATCGGTCCATCATCGATCTTTCCATCCATCCATCCATCCATCCATCCATCCATCCATCCATCCATCCATCCATCCATCCATCCATCCAACCATACATCCATCCATCCATCCATCCATCGATCTTTCCATCCATCCATCCATCCATCCATCCATCCATCCATCCATCCATCCATCCATCCATCCATCCATCCATCCATCCATCCATCCATCCAACCATTCATCCATCCATCCATCTATATCTGCATGTAAGTCTGGCTGTATGTCTGCCAATCTTATATAATCTACTGATCTGTCTAACTGTACGTCTACCTACCCCCAATTCTAATGGTTTATCTAACTATCCCCTGTTTCAATATTGTGTTTGTAGAAATGCACATACATTCTCACTCCAGATTATTTCGAATAAAATTATAATTTAAAAAAATAATTCAAAATATGAAATATGTAAACCAAAAAGAAATAAAAAATTGTTCGAAGTTACCAACCTGAAATATAAACCGCTAATTTGTGCAAGATAAGCTTTGGTCATTAGCCTCAATCTTGTCTAATACACCTCACCTGCAAAATAAGAACTCATATTAGAATACTATGGATGTTGTTGTGTCTGCTATACAGGTCAAACCATTAACTAAGAGAGAACCGCGTAAAACGTTTAAAGTGTTACATCCTACAGCATTGACATAATACACCTTAGACATTGATTAGGAAAGAGCTGTATGAAAACGTTTGCACAGGATCATCAATGAGATACATGATTACGGGAATAGAACAATGGAGAAAAGGGAATATTGTTAAGTGTTGGAAAGCTTCAGGAAGAAATCATTCAGAAAGATTGCTTTCAATTCCAGCATGATTTTTCAGAGTGGACTCTCAAGGAAGTTATTTGGGGTTTTAAGATAGTGCTTATTAGAGAAATCAGGGCTAGAAATATACAGAGTTTATGGGAGAAAAAGTTGGGTACAGGTTATATACAGAAGCTATATTATCGTGCATGTGATTTGTGTTAGCAAAAATGTTGTGCTAATTTTTCTTAGAGAACCTGGAGTGTGTAGTAACTCCAGAGGTTGCCCTAGACACAAATAAAACTGTCCACGAACGATATATATTTAGACGTATTCATAGATGTCTATAAACATAATTTCTGTGTAATGTAGACTTTAGTATGCAAGTAAGACATTTATCCTGATGAGTTTATGAAGTCTAACTGGAGAGCTGTGTAAAAGAGCTCTTGAAGGTAATCAGGCTTTCAATCTTCAAGTCATCACACAAAGTTTTGAGCACAAGTGCTTTTTGTTTTTTTGTCTGGGCGTTTGGAATTCTAATTTATTTCTTCTGTAAAATATACAAGGTTGTGTGTTCATCACTGTCAGGTAAAAGGATAACAGTGAGTGGGACGTAAGTCCTTCTTATTGGCCAGTGGCATTGTTTTAGTGTTGTCGTTATAGACACTCGATACTACTTAATAATAATTAGGTTTCTATGCCTGCTGGTGTAGGTAATCATGTCTCTTCACAACTTTCAATCTCGACAGTTATTTAACATTTCTGTTGTTGACCTTCTGCCAAGTAATTTTCTTAAGTTGTCTAAAGTTTTTTTCTCGTTGCTTCCCTCTATCTCTTCGTCCCTCAATTTTCCCAGCTGTCACAATATATTCCAGTTGTTCCTTTCTCATCGCATGGCCAAAAAAAAATGATGATCGTTTCTTCCTAATATTAGAAATTAGCTCTCTTTTTGCTTTGGCCTCTTTCAGAACTTTTTCAGTACTCTCTTCTTAGCTGTCCATGGTATTCTGAACATCCTTCTATAAAACCACATTTCCACATCCTACAGTTATTTTCTTGTCTGTTGTCCTATTGTCCATGATTCACATCCATATTAAGACTGGCTCAACTAGCAATCAGCTAATCACATGACCTTTGAACTCGGTCTGCGCGATCGGAGGATTAGGCAAGTAGCGAAGAGGGTATCCTAAAGAGGTCTTAACTTCTGACCACACTCACGTTATGTTGAGATCTTTTCAGGAACCGACTAACCAGACACTAACATAGATATATACACAGTCACAGAGAAAAGTACACAGCCACACATGCATTCACAGACACACATAGAGACGCACATATACACACATTTGTTTAATACACTGGATCTATAGGTGATATCTAATTTTAAAGAAATATGTCCTCATTAACAACTAATCCATTATCTGGAGTCAGCTGCCTTCTTCCTCGTCTTCCTCGTCTTCCTCGTCTTCCTCGTCTTCCTCTTCTTCCTCGTCTTCCTCTTCTTCCTCTTCTTCCTCGTCTTCCTCGTCTTCCTCGTCTTCCTCTTCTTCCTCGTCTTCCTCGTCTTCCTCTTCTTTCCTTTCTCATTTGCGTTTCAGCGTTGGTGGGAAATATAGTTTTCGATCGTTTGCTCTTCTGTTGGTCTCTCCTGTTGTTATGTTCCCTAGAGTTTCTAATATTCCATCAATACTTCTTGGAGTGGTCGGCCTTTAGGTTTTGAAGTCTCGTAGCGTTTGTCTAAGGCTCCTTAGTTGTGTTGTTATATTTCTGTCTTATCACGTGGCCAACCCGTTTTATCTCTTTTTTCTTGATGTATTCAATAGCGGGAATTTTTTCTAGCTTTTTTCTGTTTTTCACTTTCTGATCTTATCTTTCAGGCTATTTCCTGACATTTTTCTAAAACTTTCAACTCGGTAGCAGTTACTTCTCTCATTGTTCTTGTGGCTAGGTCTCGCATTGGTAGTACATTGGCTTTGGAATGAAGATTGTGTTGTAGAGTGCCTATTTTGCCTCTTGTTATTTCCTTGTTGAGCAATAATTGTGATGGTCCAATTATTTGATAAGCTTGGTTGGATCTTGAGTCTACTTTTGCTCCTTGTGAATTTTCGTTTGTCACAAGTAAATACATTAGGTATTTAATCTATTGCTTTAACTGTCTGCGGTCTATCGTTCATGACGTTTATATTGTTGGTGTTGATTTTCATGTTGTATTGAATGCTTGTGATGCTAAGTCTTTACAAGTGTTATTGTGTATAAATATATTTATATTTTTCTCGTGCCTAATAGTCTGCGAATAGAAGCTCGTTAATGAGTCACAGATGGGTTGACTAACTTACATATGTAGTCCATATGATTAATAAACTGTAGCACATATATTATATATATATACCTATATATATATATATATATATATATATGGCTACAAGATTCTAAGAGAAATTTACATGCAACCAAAGATCTCATCTACCATTAAGAAGATAATATGGTCATATGTCGGACATGTCTTGAGAACAGACAAGATAATTCCAAAACAGGATTTTGATTGGGATACATCATCATCATCATGTACATGCCGGCTGGCGTAGGCGATCATGTCCCTCCACAATCCTCTATCTACAGTGCATCGTATCAGTTCTGTTGTTGACTGTTTTCCATGTCATGACACCAAGCTATCCAGTATTTTCTCTCTTTGCCGCCCGCGATCTCTCTTTCCTTTTATTTTGCCAGTTGTAATCAAGTATTCCAACTTTCCACTTCTCATGATGTGCCCAAAAAATGTTGATTGCTTCTTTCTGATGTTTTTTAAGAGCTCCCTTTTTGTGTTGGCCTCTTTGAGAACTTCCTCATTGGTCTTTTTATCTGTCCAGGGAACTATCAACATTCTTCTGAGAAATCCCATTTCTGTGGCCTCTAATCGTCTTTTCATTTGTTTGTCTACTGTCCATGATTCGCTTCCATAGGTCAGAATTGGTTCTATATAGCACCGATGAACTCTCTTTCTCATTTTTATTGACATAGATTTGTTGCATAAGATATTTTTCATTTTCTGAAATACTATTTTGGCCTGAGCTATTCTGCTTTTTATTACATCAGGAAACAAAAAAATAGGAAGACATAAAGAGAGAAACACTAAAAAGAACATTTATAAGAGGAGCAACGATGGCAGGCATTGACTCGTGCGACATCTAGCGGCGCGGGAAGGATCAAGATCAAGCGCGTAAAGTACCGCACGTCGCTCTACTTCCGGTTCGAACTCCAAATTGGTCTCTGTGGCCTTCTGCTGTCCTGGCGTGGAATGATGGGCAGATTTTTTTAAAATGGAAAATGTGAATCTGAAGAATAGAAGTCACATGACCAAGTGCAGAGACCATGCAATCTATATCTGAGATTTGACATCGCAACAGGGAAATGTAAGGGAAACACGGCTTGTTTGTTGCAACTGAGAACAGAAGTCTCTTTCATATCACCCGGAAAACAAATCCAACCCAATGATCCACCTGCTCTCCTCGTGCCAAGCTTCATAAAAACGTGACACGTAAATGTTACATGTGACTGGAAGATCGACCCTGTACGAAGCTTCTGTATTACGTCACGAAGGTTGCTTACAGAAATGTGTGAATTAGAGCGGCGATGGTGAGTTATGGCCAGCCCTACTTATTTGAAATAATAATGGCCGACTACTTTCGTTTGTAGTTGATTTATAGAGCTATCACGTGACAGACTTCATAGACAGGTTGACAGGCTCGACCTTGTAACTTCTCCCCCGTTCTGCCACATCATCAATGGCTCAATGCAGGTGGTCCTCGCTTGCTTCCTCATCTATCACGCTGCGACTTAATCGGGCTAATCACCAACTGGTACTCAAGATGTATATCGAGGACATCATCACTAGGTCACGTCTATCACCGCCTTCCTGGCACAGTTTTACCCCAGCTACTTCAAACCGACAAAGTGACAATCAGTTTGTTTTTTAGTTAAAGTCTGTATAAAGATCTCGCTCTATGTTTTTATGTACATTTTTCTGGCACAACATGAGAAGAGAAACGATGGAATACTTAGTTCACCATCATCATGTGCCATACCGGTTGGCGTAGGTGATCATGTCCCTCCACAATCTTCTATCTACAGTGCATCGTATCAGTTCTGTTGTTGACTGTTTTCCATGCTCTGACACCAAGCTATCCAGTATTTTCTCTCTTTGTCGCCCGCGATCTCTCTTTCCTTTTATTTTGCCAGTTGTAACCAAGTATTCCAACTTTCCTCTTCTCATGATGTGCCCGAAAAATGTTGATTGCTTCTTTCTGATGTTTTTTAAGAGCTCCCTTTTTGTGTTGGCCTCTTTGAGAACTTCCTCATTGGTCTTTTTAGCTGTCCAGGGAACTTTCAACATTCTTCTGAGAAATCCTATCTCTGTGGCCTCGATCGCCTCCGCCACCTGGTATAGTACATGATGATGATGTGTGATGTAAATATCATTAATATTGCCAGATGACGCTAGTTTTGTAACCACCGCGATAAAGAAATCAACTGCACACATTCCATCCCAGAGATGTTTGTCAGTGATACATTAGTTCTCTTCCACTTTTAACAAATTCTAACCTGTGTATTTTAATAATTAATTTAAATATTTGGGAATTTTTTTAACCTCAGACGGAAGATGTACAACAAAGGTGAGATGGTAGATGTACAACAGAGGTGAGATGGTAAATGTACAACAGAGGTGAGATGGTAGATGTACAACAGAGGTGAGATGGTAGATGTACAACAGAGGTGAGATGGTAGATGTACAACAGAGGTGAGATGGTAGATGTACAACAGAGGTGAGATGGTAGATGTACAACAGAGGTGAAATGGTAGATGTACAACAGAGGTGAGATGGTAGATATACAACAGAGGTGAGATGGTAGATGTACAACAGAGGTGAGATGGTAGATGTACAAGAGAGGTGAGAAGCAGAATGGCTCAGGCAAAAGCAGCTTTCCAAAAATGAAGAAGATAACATGCAATCAATTTTTGACAATAGAAACAATAAAAGTAGTTCTTAAAAGTTATGTAGAGTCAGTCTTAACATATGGATGTGAATCATGGACAATGGGACAACAGACTAGAAAATCACTGGAGTTTGTAGAAATGTGGTTTTACAGAAGAATGTTGAGAGTACCATGGACAGCTAAGAAGAGTAATGAAGATATTCTGAGAGAGGTCAAAGCAAAAAGAGAGCTAATTTCCAATATTAGGAACAATCATCATTTTGTGGCTATGTAATGAGAAGAGAACAACTTTAATATATTGTAACAACTGGGAAAATTGAGGGAAGAAGATATAGAGGGAAGCAAAAAGAAAAGTTACCAGACAGCTTTGAGAATGGCTTGACAGAAGGTCAACAACAGAAATTATAAATAACTGTCGTGATCGAAAGTTGTGGAGAGACTTGATCACCTACGCCAGCAGGCCCGGTACTTGGTGATGATGAACCTGTGTATGATTCTCGGTACTTGACTAGTAGCATTATAAATTATTTCTGTTAAACGATTGATCTCCCCTGATTGACGACACGTAATTGAATGTTTCAACTGCTTCTAGTTTTTGTGCATTTAATGTTATTGTCTCAACAATAGTTTTAGGGTTAGGTTAAGGGTTGCCAAAACCCATGGCCAAGGGGTTGTCTAATGACAGATAAAAAACGCAACTTTAAGAGGGCTCCCTCGAGGTTGAAACACAACTGGATGAGTACGTTCAATACCCCATGAAGCTGAGACTCATATTGAGTTCGTACCCCTCTGGGGCTGCGACCCATCTTGAGTTCGTCCCCCTCTGATGCTAAGACCCAACTAGAGTTCGTCCCCCTCTGAGGCTGCGACCCATCTTGACTTCGTCCCCCTCTGAGGCTGAGACCCAACTTGAGTTCGTCCCCCTATGAGGCTGAGACCCAAATTGAATTCGTCCCCTTCTGAGTCTGATACCCATCTTGACTTCGTCCCCCTCTGAGGCTGAGACCCAACTTGAGTTCATCCTCCTCTGAGGCTGAGATTCAACTTGACTTCGTCCCCATCTGAAACTGAGACCCAACTTGAGTTCGTCCCCTTCTGAGACTGTGACCCAACTTGAGATCGTCCCGCTCTGAGGCTGAGACTCAACTTGATTTCATCCCCTTCTGAGGCTGAGACCCAACTTGAGTTCGTCCTCCTCTGAGACCCAACTTGACTTCGTCTCCTTCTGAGACTGAGACCCAACTTGAGTTCGTCCCCCTCTGAGGCTGAGACTCAACTTGATTTCATCCCCTTCTGAGGCTGAGACCCAACTTGAGTTCGTCCCCTTCTGAGGCTGAGACCCAACATGAGTTCGTCCCCCACTGAGGCTGAGATCCATCTTGATTTCATCTACTTCTGAGGCTGAGACCCATCCTGACTTCGTCTCCCGCTGAGACCCAACTTGAGTTCGTCCCACTAAGAGGCTGTGATCCAACTTGAGTTCGTCCCCCTAAGAGGTTGAGACCCATCTTGAGTTCGTCCCCCTTAGAGGTTGAGACCCATCTTGAGTTCGTCCCCCTTAGAGGTTGAGACCCATCTTGAGTTCGTCCCCCTTAGAGGTTGAGACCCATCTTGAGTTCGTCCCCCTTAGAGGTTGAGACCCATCTTGAGTTCGTCCCCCTTAGAGGTTGAGACCCATCTTGAGTTCGTCCCCCTAAGAGGTTGAGACCCAACTTTAGTTCGTCCTCCTAAGAGGCTGATACCCAACTTGAGTTCGCCCCCCTCTGGGGCTGAGACCCAACTCAAGTTCGTCCCCCTAAGAGGTTGAGACCCATCTTGAGTTCGTCCCCCTTAGAGGTTGAGACCCATCTTGAGTTCGTCCCCCTTAGAGGTTGAGACCCATCTTGAGTTCGTCCCCCTTAGAGGTTGAGACCCATCTTGAGTTCGTCCCCCTTAGAGGTTGAGACCCATCTTGAGTTCGTCCCCCTTAGAGGTTGAGACCCATCTTGAGTTCGTCCCCCTAAGAGGTTGAGACCCAACTTGAGTTCGTCCCCCTAAGAGGTTGAGACCCAACTTGAGTTCGTCCCCCTAAGAGGTTGAGACCCAACTTGAGTTCGTCCCCCTAAGAGGTTGAGACCCAACTTGAGTTCGTCCCCCTAAGAGGTTGAGACCCAACTTGAGTTCGTCCCCCTAAGAGGTTGAGACCCAACTTGAGTTCGTCCCCCTAAGAGGTTGAGACCCAACTTGAGTTCGTCCCCCTAAGAGGTTGAGACCCCACTTGAGTTCGTCCCCCTAAGAGGTTGAGACCCAACTTGAGTTCGCCCCCCTCTGGGGCTGAGACCCAACTCAAGTTCGTCCCCCTAAGAGGTTGAGACCCATCTTGAGTTCGTCCCCCTTAGAGGTTGAGACCCATCTTGAGTTCGTCCCCCTTAGAGGTTGAGACCCATCTTGAGTTCGTCCCCCTTAGAGGTTGAGACCCATCTTGAGTTCGTCCCCCTTAGAGGTTGAGACCCATCTTGAGTTCGTCCCCCTTAGAGGTTGAGACCCATCTTGAGTTCGTCCCCCTAAGAGGTTGAGACCCAACTTGAGTTCGTCCCCCTAAGAGGCTGATACCCAACTTGAGTTCGCCCCCCTCTGGGGCTGAGACCCAACTCAAGTTCGTCCCCCTAAGAGGTTGAGACCCATCTTGAGTTCGTCCCCCTAAGAGGTTGAGACCCATCTTGAGTTCGTCCCCCTAAGAGGTTGAGACCCATCTTGAGTTCGTCCCCCTAAGAGGTTGAGACCCAACTTGACTTCGTCCTCCTCTGAGGCTGAGACTCAACATGACTTCGTGCCCATAAGAGGTTGAGACCCATCTTGACTTCGAACCCTTCTGAGGCTGAGACCCAACTTGAGTTCGTCCCCCTAAGAGGCTGATACCCAACTTGAGTTCGCCCCCCTCTGGGGCTGAGACCCAACTCAAGTTCGTCCCCCTCTGAGGTTGAGACCCAATTTGACGAGTCCGCCCCTCAGAGGTTATGACCGAACTTGATGAGTCCGTCTCACGTAGAACCTACGACCCAACTTAATGAGTCCGTCTCACGTAGAACCTACGACCCAACTTGAGTAAGCCCCACCCCCTACCCCCCTGAGGTTGACACCCAACTTAAAGATTCCGTCCCACCTGGGGCTGGGACCCAACTTGATAAATTCGTACACCACCCCTCTCCCCCCCCCCCCACCATACCCGAGGCTTCGACCCTTCTCGATCAGTATGTCCTCCATTCAGGCTGCGACCCAGCTTGTGGAGTCCGTCCTCAGTTGAAGCTGTGACCCAACTTGATGAATACTTTCCTCTGAGGCTTAATGAGCCCACCCTCCTCATGAGGCTGAAATCGAACTTGAAGAGACCATCTCCTCTGAGGATGAGACCTACTTGATGAGTAAGTATTCCCCCCCCCCCCGTGGCTCATGCATTCAAATCTAAGCAATGAACGTTTGCATGATTGGTACTTGAAGCTTCTGTGTAACCCATTCACCCACCCCCTCCCCTCCGCTCTACAACCTCAGGACACCAAGGATATTCTCTGGGGAAGGGGAGAACAAGCAGAGGGGAAGAAATTGGCCATCCTACTCGTAAAACTGTGTCTTACTGCAATGAAGTCACTAGCACGTCAAGAGTTAACATCATATGCTAATGGACTATCTTACACTAGCACGTCAAGAGTTAACATCATATGCTAATGGATTATCTTACACTAGCACATCAAGAGTTAACATCATATGCTAATGGGCTATCTTACACTAGCACATCAAGAGTTAACATCATATGCTAATGGACTATCTTACACTAGCACATCAAGAGTTAACATCATGTGCTAATGGACTATCTTACACTAGCACATCAAGAGTTAACATCATATGCTAATGGACTGTCTTACACTAGCACGTCAAGAGCTAACATCATATGCAAAGGGACTATCTTACACTAGCACGTCAAGAGCTTACATCATATGCTAATGGGCTATCTTACACTAGCACAGCAAGAGTTAACATCATGTGCTAATGGACTATCTTACACTAGCACATCAAGAGTTAACATCATGTGCTAATGGACTATCTTACACTAGCACATCAAGAGTTAACATCATATGCTAATGGGCTATCTTACACTAGCACATCAAGAGCTAAAATCATATGCTAATGGACTATCTTACACTAGCACATCAAGAGCTAACATCATATGCTAATGGACTATCTTACACTAGCACATCAAGAGTTAACATCATATGCTAAGGGACTATCTTACACTAGCACATCAAGAGTTAACATCATATGCTAAGGGACTATCTTACACTAGCACATCGAGAGTTAACATCATATGCTAATGGACTATCCTACACTAGCACATCAAGAGCTAATATCATATGCTAATGGTCTATCTTACACTAGTACATCAAGAGCTAAAATCATATGCTAATGGACTATCTTACACTAGCACATCAAGAGTTAACATCATATGCTAAGGGACTATCTTACACTAGCACATCAAGAGTTAACATCATATGCTAAGGGACTATCTTACACTAGCACATCAAGAGTTAACATCATATGCTAAGGGACTATCTTACACTAGCACATCAAGAGTTAACATCATATGCTAATGGACTATCCTACACTAGCACATCAAGAGCTAATATCATATGCTAATGGTCTATCTTACACTAGTACATCAAGAGCTAAAATCATATGCTAATGGACTATCTTACACTAGCACATCAAGAGCTAACATCATATGCTAATGGACTATCTTACACTAGCACATCAAGAGCTAACATCATATGCTAATGGACTATCTTACACTAGCACATCAAGAGCTAACATCATATGCTAATGGACTATCTTACACTAGCACATCAAGAGCTAACATCATATGCTAATGGACTATCTTACACTAGCACATCAAAAGCTAACATCATTTGCTAAGTAAGTAAAGTAAAGAGACCTGTCACGCCTAGTGGCGTATATGGAATGTGGTGTTAGTGACCATAGTTTGTATAGACATGATTTTTGGGTTCATGTGGTCAGTATTACGCCCGTGCAGAATTACTTTCCAAGAAAAAAAAAATCCGGTACCCGTTTCAGGCTGGCTGAACCCGGAAGCCGTGGGTCAAGATCGAACTCGACCTCATGTCCTTTGTAGTCCAGTTCACTAACCACTGAGCTATCGCGGATCCCAACATCATTTGCTAAGGAAATATCTTAATTTTTTTTATCGCACGTCCCTTGAGTCATCAACACCATGCATAGACTTCGTTGTCTGTGACAAGAACCAAGCTGTTACGATTTTGATAAAAATTGTGTTGTTTTCATTGTTTGAGTGAAATAGAGCTGGAAGTGACTGTGTTGATTTTCTTGTCGGTGATGTCGTTTGAAACTGTCGTCGCTACATCCTACGTGGCTCGCACTGGAGTTCCGACCTTGCTAATGACAACTGACAGTGCACAATCAAAATGGCAGTATTTCGCCCTCTTTGAAGAGAATAACACAGTCGTTTAAACCGTTTCGGTTGCTTTGATTTGAACGTGGGTTTTGGAGGATACTGTATTTGTACTGATTCCATGAACAGCCCATCATAATCTATCAATCTGCAAATGTTCGTTATTTTTTTCTCTTTCACTGCAACTAAGATTATTAATTGGTTTATATAGAAGAGCTACTTACAAGGCGCAGAGTGACGGTTATGGTTAGTCCACGGTCCCAGTTATCACTGCAAACGAATTAAAAATCCATAATTTTTCAAGCGCCCGTGCCAGTGAAATCATTTGAATTAAAACTCATCTCACTGAAGGATCCAAACAAAGAAAGGCAGCTGCAGTCCCTATCATAGCAGCTACAGCACACGTCAAAAGACACAAGGTCAAGCGGCACCGAAAGTGAACACAGCTGAACTATCCTTCGTCATACGATATCATCGTTCATCGTAAGCGATCGAAATATTGAAACACGATCCGAATGAAAAATACTTCTCACGGTGTGCACAGAGCACTAAACTCAATAGCTGCGGCAGCAGGCCGGGCTTGGAATGAAGAAATTGCAAAAAGGAACTCTTTTCATACTGATCATCAATGGTTTCTGATCCCTATCCTTTCCTTCCTAGGACTGGAAGTTGCTAGGCACTGAATGACTAACCGACCAACATTTGTTAACTGTACCGGTGACTTTCTCATTCACACTGCTATTGGATGTTGCTATCAGTACCACTGTCACATCAGAGCTTGCATGGAAGAGCAAGCATTCGTCATTTTTATTGTTTGGACGGAATGTCTGTTTTGTTTTGTTTCTATAGGAGATACAAGAAATCCGTTCAATTCCATAGAATTATTATATGGCGTTATATGGTGGATTCCATAGAATTATTTGTGACATTATATTGTGGATAGGCGGCAGAAACCATTAAAGGCAATGTCTGAAAAGTGTTCCTTGTTGCAGTTTCCTAATATTCTAAGTCCGGCTTGCTGACAGAGCTACTGAGTTAAGTGCTCTGTGCACACTGTGAGCTGTCCGTTTCATCTGTTTTGATCGTGTTTCAATATTCCGATTTTTTACGATGAATGATGATATCGTATGATGGAGAACAGATGGGCTGTGTTCACTTTCTGTGCAGTTTCGCCTTATGTCTTTTGGCGTATGCTGAGACTGCTATGATGGGGACTACAGCTACCTTTCTTTGTTTGGGGAGATTAAATAGTCATTCGGATGATTCCACTGGCACGGGCGGTTGAGCAATTATGGATTTTAATTCGTTTGCAGTGATACCGGGACTTCCATAAACATAACCATGTGACGTAATTTTCATTTAATGAGATACCAGAAGTCCGTTCATTTCTACGGGAGGTGGACGGTTTATTTATATACAACAAACAATGTGTCCTTTTTTCTACAGAAAATACCACAAGTCCGTTTATTTCTACAGCATACACAATGCGTCTGTCCATGTGTACAGTAGCTACAAAGAGTCCATTTATTACTACAACAGATACAAAGTGTCCGTTCATTACTACAACAGATACAAAGTATCCGTTCATTACTACAACAGATACAAAGGTTCCCCTCATTACTACAACAGATACAAAGGTTCCCCTCATTACTACAACAGATAGAAAGATTCTGCTAATTACTACAACAGGTACAAATCTTCCGTTCATTACTACAACAGATACAAAGTGTCCGTTCATTACTACAACAGATACAAATCTTCCGTTCATTACTACAACAGATACAAAGTGTCCGTTCATTACTACAACAGATACAAATCTTCCGATCATTACTACAACAGATAGAAATAGTCTGCTAATTACTACAACAGATAGAAAGAGTCTGCTAATTACTACAACAGATACAAATCTTTCGATCATTACTACAACAGATACAAATCTTCCGTTCATTACTACAACAGATACAACGTGTCCGTTCATTACTACAACAGATACAAAGTGTCCGTTCATTACTACAACAGATACAAAGTGTCCGTTCATTACTACAACAGATACAAATCTTCCGATCATTACTACAACAGTTCCGAATCGATAACTTGTCGAGTTTAAAGCTTAGAGAATGCGAGTTCGAATCCGGGTAGAATCTAAACTATTGATATCTCTATCGGGGGTGAAATAAAAACTCATACCTGTACACATCGTTGTGACTACACTGGACAAGCGGTCTTTATTCTCCGGTCCTGTAAGTCTTCCTACCCTCCTTCCCACAGGCAGTCCACAGTAACGGATAAATGTAGTAAAGATAGCTTTATAAATGTGTCTATATTTCTTTGTCAATTTCAATGTAAGTATGAGACCCCCAATCTTCATAAAATCTGAATGCAAGAAAAACATTTGATCAAACGTGTTTAATCGCTTAGCTAATAGTAAATAATAGACACAGATCTTGGTGGCTTTTCTTCAAACCAGGATGAAGCATGATAAAAAGCCACCTCACAAGATGGCCAGGAACAGCCCAGTCATTTGTCTTTATTCCGGAATCCATAAATTCTCCAGGTTGATCTTTTCTTCGTAAAAAAGCCAAAGTGAAAGTTCAATTATGTCTCATCAACTATGTTGAGATTTCTCAATGAAATCAACAGCACATTTGTGATTTATATTCTTGTGACACCTTTCATAATTGTTGCTATCTACTTTTGTTGGAATTTTAATGCGGTTGCAATTTACACTTTTTGCAAGCTACTTTTGTTGCTTTCTATTTTCTTTGCGATCTACAATTGCTGCAATTTATATATTCGCTACAATTTGCATTTGCTATAATCTATATATGCTACAATCTACATTTGTTACAATCTATATTTGCTACAATCTACATTTGCTACAATCTATATTTGCTACAATCTACATTTGCTACAATCTATATTTGCTACAATCTACATTTGCTACAATCTATATTTGCTACAATCTATATTTGCTACAATCTACATTTGCTATAATCTATATTTGCTACAATCTACATTTGCTACAATCTACATTTGTTGCAATCTATTTTTGTTCATTCTACATTTATTACAATCTACTTTTGTTGAATCTATTTTTCTTAAAATCAACTTTTGTTCCTATCTATTTCTGTTACAATCTAATTATCTACTTTTGTTGCGATCTCTTTCTGTTGCTTTAATCCATGATCGATGGTTGTTTTCATGATTGATGTTGTGCAATGTTAGCCCTAAAGGCGTACAATGGACATCATCTGCGATGTATCCCTATTTACAGCAAGCTACAATATTAACTATTACTAAGAATCATCATGCGAAGAGTGCGAAACAAAATCAGTCCAGAAATTAGTGATGAACAGTGTGGTTTTGTTAGAGATAAAGGAACAAGCAATGCCATTTATATCATAAGATCTTTATTAGAAAGAGCCATAGAGGTGAAAACAGATCTATACCTATGTTTCATAGATTACACCAAGGCATTTGACAAAGTAAAGCACCAAGAACTAATCAACATTTTAGAAAGCATAAACGTAGACAGCAAACATCTAAGAATAATAAAGAACATGTACTGGCAACAAATAGCGGCCATAAGAACCGGAAATCAATTGGGAATGTTTCAACCAAAAAAACATGGTGTTAGACAAGGTTGTGTGCTGTCACCAGATTTGTTCAATATTTATAGTGAGATTATTTTAAGATCCATAAGGGGCATGCCTGGAATATCAATTGGGGATCATAATATAAATAATCTAAGGTATGCTGATGATACAGTATTAATCGCTAAGAGTGAAAATGAGTTACAAGAAATGTTGGACATTATAGTGAAGGAAAGCAAAAATAAAGGACTAAGCCTTATAGCAAAAAGACAGAGGTAATGGTAACAACAAAGAAAAAGACATCACCTCAGTGCAAAATAAAGACAAGTGGAACAATATTAAAACAGGTAAATGAATTTAAATATTGGGAACTTTGTTAACCTCAGACGGAAGATGTACAAAAGAGGTGAGATGCAGAATGGCTCAGGCAAAAGCAGCTTTTCAAAAAATGAGGAAAATACTATGCAATCCATTTTTGACAATAGAAGCTAGAAAAAGAGTTCTTAAATATTACGTAGAGCCAGTCGTAACATATTGATGCGAGTCATGGACAATAGGATAACTGACAAGAAAATCACTGGAGTCTGTAGAAATGTGGTTTTACAGAGGAATGTTGAGAATACCATGGGCAGCTAAGAAGAGTAATGAAGAGGTTCTGAGAGAGGTCAAAGCAAAAAGAGAGCTAATTTCCAATATTAGGAAGAAACAATCATAATTTTTGGCCATGTAATGACAAGAGAACAACTGGAATATATTGTAACAACTGGAAAAATTGAGGGACGAAGAGATAGAGGGAAGCAAAGAGAAAAAATAACAGACAGCTTAGGAGAATGGCTTGGCAGAAGGTCAACAACAGAAATGATAAATAGCTGCCGAGATCGAAAGTTGTGGAGAGACATGATCACCTACGCCACTAGGCCGGTACTTGATGATGACAATATTAACGTTTCAGGTAACACATCCGAATTCAGCATATTTTTTGTGTGTAACTTGCCTTCACTTTTCCATCGTTACCTGCTTGTCCAGACTCGCATGTCTGCTTCCTTGGTTTCATAAGGACCTAAAATCTTGTCTTGGCCCAAACTACTATTTATGACTCATAAGTCATCTGTGATATGCTACCTATTATTATCTCACCCATTGCAAGAACAATACAAAATAAAACAACATTAAAACAATTTTAGCCTGAAACACAAATTAATGAATAAAAAAGATCCTTTTACCAAAAAATGAATCATTTATAAAACATTCAAGCGAACATGAAGTTTAAATCTTCAATTAAAACAATCTTTTGTTCGACATCAACGCGTCATACCACAAAACTAATGACGTTTAACACAACAAATCCGGCAGTCTAAAAGAAAGGAATATTGCAGATTGGAATGACTATTGCAGATTATGCGGAACCCACGCAGGTTGGTCACTGAACGCTCAGTGAGACCATCGGATGAAGAGGCTGGTATAAGAATAACGAGTTATCTGGACTTGTAACATACAAAATGCATTAAGCTTTGACTCAGCTGTAGTGTCGCTTAATTAGATAGAGGTGACCGGGTCGTGGCGACCACTTAGCTGCTCACAAAGAGAATATGAGAGAGGGAGATGAGTGTGTGTACGTGGGGAAGAGGGGGCGGTATGTGAGGATGAAGATACATAGAGAAACTGTGGGAAAGTTCGTGTGTGCATGTCTGAGTGGGGCGATAAAGTATATAAAAGTGGCATTATTCATGTTATCACAAGAAGGGATAAATACAAGTGCCATAATTCATGTTGTCACAAGAAGGGATACATAAAAGTGGTTGGTCTCTGGCTGAGGTATGGTTGATTGTTAAGCCGACACGTTGAGGGACACAACTTGTTGTTCAAAGGTAAACTTATCGAGACAAACATTCAAGGGAGATAACTTGATGTTCAAAGGTAAACTTCTGGAGACAAACAGTCAAGGGAGACAACTTGTTGCTCAAAGGTAAACTTCTGGAGACAAACAGTCAAGGGCGACAACTTGTTGCTCAAAGGTAAACTGAAAGAGGAGAAAATGTAAAGGGAGACAAATTGTTGATCAAAGGTAAACTTCTGGAGACAAACAGTCAAGGGAGACAACTTGTTGCTTAAAGGTAAACTTCTCGAGACAAACAGTCAAGGGAGACAACTTGTTGCTCAAAGGTAAACTTCTGGAGACAAACAGTCAAGGGCGACAACTTGTTGCTCAAAGGTAAACTTCTCGAGACAAACAGTCAAGGGCGACAACTTGTTGCTCAAAGGTAAACTGAAAGAGGAGAAAATGTAAAGGGAGACAAATTGTTGATCAAAGGTAAACTGTCAGAGGCAAAAATGTAAAGGGAGACAACTTGTTGCTCAAAGGTAAACTGTTAGAGGCAAAAAGTAAAGGGAGACAAATTGTTGCTCAAAGGTAAACTGAAAGAGGAGAAAATGTAAAGGAAGACAAATTGTTGATCAAAGGTAAACTGAAAGAGGCAAAAAGTAAAGGGAGACAAATTGTTGAGCAAAGGTAAACTGAAAGAGGCAAAAAGTAAAGGGAGACAAATTGTTGAGCAAAGGTAAACTGAAAGAGGCAAAAAGTAAAGGGAGACAAATTGTTGAGCAAAGGTAAACTGAAAGAGGCAAAAAGTAAAGGGAGACAAATTGTTGAGCAAAGGTAAACTGAAAGAGGCAAAAAGTAAAGGGAGACAAATTGTTGAGCAAAGGTAAACTGAAAGAGGCAAAAAGTAATGGGAGACAAATTGTTGATCAAAGGTAAACTGAAAGAGGCAAAAAGTAATGGGAGACAAATTGTTGATCAAAGGTAAACTGAAAGAGGCAAAAAGTAATGGGAGACAAATTGTTGATCAAAGGTAAACTGAAAGAGGCAAAAAGTAATGGGAGACAAATTATTGATCAAAGGTAAACTGAAAGAGGCAAAAAGTAAAGGGAGACAAATTGTTGAGCAAAGGTAAACTGAAAGAGGCAAAAGTAATGGGAGACAAATTGTTGAGCAAAGGTAAACTGAAAGAGGCAAAAAGTAATGGGAGACAAATTGTTGAGCAAAGGTAAACTGAAAGAGGCAAAAAGTAATGGGAGACAAATTGTTGAGCAAAGGTAAACTGAAAGAGGCAAAAAGTAAAGGGAGACAAAGTGTTGAGCAAAGGTAAACTGAAAGAGGCAAAAAGTAATGGGAGACAAATTGTTGAGCAAAGGTAAACTGAAAGAGGCAAAAAGTAATGGGAGACAAATTGTTGAGCAAAGGTAAACTGAAAGAGGCAAAAAGTAAAGGGAGACAAATTGTTGAGCAAAGGTAAACTGTTAGAGGCAAAAAGTAATGGGAGACAAATTGTTGAGCAAAGGTAAACTGAAAGAGGCAAAAAGTAAAGGGAGACAAATTGTTGAGCAAAGGTAAACTGAAAGAGGCAAAAAGTAATGGGAGACAAATTGTTGAGCAAAGGTAAACTGTTAGAGCCAAACAGCCGAGGGAGACAACTTTAGCATCTTCAATATATCAATGATAATAAACAGATTTACTATTAGCTGACAACTTTAGCATCTTCAATATATCAATGATAATAAACAGATTTACTATTAGCTGACAACTTTAGCATCTTCAATATATCAATGGTAATAAACAGATTTACTATTAGCTGACAACTTTAGCATCTTCAATATATCAATGGTAATTAACAGATTAGAGCAATCAAAAGCATGTGAAATAATTCAGTGAGCTGTATTTTTATTTCAAATTGTTTTTATATATATTTCCCTTTATCTTCATTATCGTCCTCATCTTCACCTTTTGTGATCAGTCTCCTATCTTCTTCTTTCTTCACTTCCTCTTGTCCCGCTCCGTGTTGAGGGAGATACAAAGTTCTGGTTCTCGCCTTTTGGCAGCTTCAGTCCTTGCTTTTTAATGTTGTAGCGCTAGCGTTTCTTTAATGTTGTAGCGGTAGCGTTTCTTTAATGTTGTAGCAGTAGCGTTTCTTTAATGTTGTAGCGGTAGCGTTTCTTTAATGTTGTAGCGGTAGCGTTTCTTTAATGTTGTAGCGGTAGCGTTTCTTTAATGTTGTAGCGGTAGCATTTTTTTAATGTTGTAGCGGTAGCGTTTCTTTAATGTTGTAGCAGTAGCGTTTCTTTAATGTTGTAGCGGTAGCGTTTCTTTAATGTTGTAGCGGTAGCGTTTCTTTAATGTTGTAGCAGTAGCGTTTCTTTAATGTTGTAGCGGTAGCATTTTTTTAATGTTGTAGCGGTAGCGTTTCTTTAATGTTGTAGCGCTAGCGTTTCTTTAATGTTGTAGCGCTAGCGTTTCTTTAATGTTGTAGCGCTAGCGTTTCTTTAATGTTGTAGCGCTAGCGTTTCTTTAATGTTGTAGCGCTAGCGTTTCTTTAATGTTGTAGCGGTAGCGTTTCTTTAATGTTGTAGCGCTAGCGTTTCTTTAATGTTGTAGCGCTAGCGTTTCTTTAATGTTGTAGCGGTTTCGTTTCTTTAATGTTGTAGCGTTAGCGTTTCTTTAATGTTATAGCGTTAGCGTTTCTTTAATGTTGTAGCGCTAGCGTTTCTTTAATGTTGTAGCGGTAGCGTTTCTTTAATGTTATAGCGCTAGCGTTTCTTTAATGTTGTAGCGCTAGCGTTTCTTTAATGTTGTAGCGGTAGCGTTTCTTTAATGTTATATCGCTAGCGTTTCTTTAATGTTATAGCGGTAGCGTTTCTTTAATGTTATATCGCTAGCGTTTCTTTAATGTTGTAGCGGTAGCGTTTCTTTAATGTTATATCGCTAGCGTTTCTTTAATGTTGTAGCGGTAGCGTTTCTTTAATGTTATAGCGCTAGCGTTTCTTAAATGTTGTAGCGCTAGCGTTTCTTTAATGTTATAGCGCTAGCGTTTCTTTAATGTTGTAGCGGTAGCGTTTCTTTAATGTTATAGCGCTAGCGTTTCTTTAATGTTATAGCGCTAGCGTTTCTTTAATGTTGTAGCGCTAGCGTTTCTTTAATGTTATAGCGCTAGCGTTTCTTTAATGTTGTAGCGGTAGCGTTTCTTTAATGTTCTAGCGCTAGCGTTTCTTTAATGTTATAGCGCTAGCGTTTCTTTAATGTTGTAGCAGTAGCGTTTCTTTAATGTTGTAGCGGTAGCATTTTTTTAATGTTGTAGCGGTAGCGTTTCTTTAATGTTGTAGCGCTAGCGTTTCTTTAATGTTGTAGCGCTAGCGTTTCTTTAATGTTGTAGCGGTAGCGTTTCTTTAATGTTGTAGCGTTAGCGTTTCTTTAATGTTATAACGCTAGCGTTTCTTTAATGTTGTAGCGCTAGCGTTTCTTTAATGTTGTAGCGGTAGCGTTTCTTTAATGTTATAGCGCTAGCGTTTCTTTAATGTTGTAGCGCTAGCGTTTCTTTAATGTTGTAGCGGTAGCGTTTCTTTAATGTTATAGCGCTAGCGTTTCTTTAATGTTGTAGCGCTAGCGTTTCTTTAATGTTGTAGCGGTAGCGTTTCTTTAATGTTATAGCGCTAGCGTTTCTTTAATGTTATAGCGCTAGCGTTTCTTTAATGTTGTAGCGGTAGCGTTTCTATAATGTTATAGCGCTAGCGTTTCTTTAATGTTGTAGCGCTAGCGTTTCTTAATGTTATAGCGCTAGCGTTTCTTTAATGTTATAACGCTAGCGTTTCTTTAATGTTGTAGCTGTAGCGTTTCTTTAATGTTGTAGCGGTAGCGTTTCTTTAATGTTATAGCGCTAGCGTTTCTTTAATGTTGTAGCGGTAGCGTTTCTTTAATGTTGTAGCGGTAGCGTTTCTTTAATGTTATATCGCTAGCGTTTCTTTAATGTTATAGCGCTAGCGTTTCTTTAATGTTGTAGCGGTAGCGTTTCTTTAATGTTATAGCGCTAGCGTTTCTTTAATGTTGTAGCGCTAGCGTTTCTTTAATGTTATAGCGCTAGCGTTTCTTTAATGTTGTAGCGGTAGCATTTCTTTAATGTTATAGCGCTAGCGTTTCTTTAATGTTATAGCGCTAGCGTTTCATTAATGTTGTAGCGCTAGCGTTTCTTTAATGTTATAGCGCTAGCGTTTCTTTAATGTTGTAGCGGTAGCGTTTCTTTAATGTTATAGCGCTAGCGTTTCTTTAATGTTATAGCGCTAGCGTTTCTTTAATGTTGTAGCAGTAGCGTTTCTTTAATGTTGTAGCGGTAGCATTTTTTTAATGTTGTATCGGTAGCGTTTCTTTAATGTTGTAGCGCTAGCGTTTCTTTAATGTTGTAGCGCTAGCGTTTCTTTAATGTTGTAGCGGTAGCGTTTCTTTAATGTTGTAGCGTTAGCGTTTCTTTAATGTTATAGCGCTAGCGTTTCTGTAATGTTGTAGCGCTAGCGTTTCTTTAATGTTGTAGCGGTAGCGTTTCTTTAATGTTATAGCGCTAGCGTTTCTTTAATGTTGTAGCGGTAGCGTTTCTTTAATGTTGTAGCGGTAGCGTTTCTTTAATGTTATATCGCTAGCGTTTCTTTAATGTTATAGCGCTAACGTTTCTTTAATGTTGTAGCGGTAGCGTTTCTTTAATGTTATAGCGCTAGCGTTTCTTTAATGTTGTAGCGCTAGCGTTTCTTTAATGTTATAGCGCTAGCGTTTCTTTAATGTTGTAGCGGTAGCGTTTCTTTAATGTTATAGCGCTAGCGTTTCTTTAATGTTATAGCGCTAGCGTTTCTTTAATGTTGTAGCAGTAGCGTTTCTTTAATGTTGTAGCGGTAGCGTTTCTTTAATGTTATAGCGCTAGCGTTTCTTTAATGTTATAGCGGTAGCGTTTCTTTAATGTTGTAGCGGTAGCGTTTCTTTAATGTTGTAGCGCTAGCGTTTCTTTAATGTTATAGCGCTGGCGTTTCTTTAATGTTATAACGCTAGCGTTTCTTTAATGTTGTAGCGGTAGCGTTTCTTTAATGTTGTAGCGCTAGCGTTTCTTTAATGTTGTAGCGGTAGCGTTTCTTTAATGTTGTAGCGCTAGCGTTTCTTTAATGTTGTCTGTCCATCTTACTCTAGGTCTCCCTCTTGCTCTTCTCCCTTCTCATCTTTTATTATATGCTTTCTATGGTAAGGAATAGGATGACATTCTTTGTAGATGGGCAAACAATTGTTGTTTCTGTATGTAGCTTAGGATTAGTTTTTCTCTCATAATATCATTTCTAATTCTTTTGTGGTCACTTCAAGCCGTTTTCTCAGGTATCTCATCTCTGGAGTGACAATTTGTTTAAATGCTTAGTCGTAAATGACAATATTTGGCACTGGCAGCATAATGTTGTAAAGAATATATGTCTGTATAAGATATGTCTTGTTTCGTTAGGTATTCCTTAGGCTAGAGGTTCCAGTATTTGATTTGTCCTGTTGCATCTGATGCTTATATTTTTGTTTATTTTACCATCTTCAGAGAACGTTGTTGACAGATATTTTAAAGCTTGTTACTTGTTTTTCAATTCATGTTCTGTTACTGTGTTTGATGTCTGCTTTTGTCTTCCCATTATTAAGACCCTTTTTGCTGCTTAAAAAAAGTAGTCTACGCCAAGTGGCGTATAAGGAATATGGTGTTAGTGACCATACATTTTACAGACCTTCGGCACATGATTTTTGGGGTAATGTGGTCGGTATTACGCCCGTGCCGCTTTACTTTCCCAGAAAAAATCTGGCACCCATTAAAGGCTGGGTGAAATGAAGGCCGTCGGTAGTGATCAAACCCTACCTCTTGTCCCTTGTATTCCAGTTCTCTAACCACTGAGCTATCGAGGCTCCCATTTTTTGTTTCATGATATTCATTTTGCATTCTTTATTGAAGGACAGCAGAAATTGTTCCGTTTCTTTGAAAACTATTTTTCTTCTATGCTTAATGTTATTGTATGTGCGTGTGCACGATTGTGTGTGTGTGTGTGTGTGTGTGTGTGTGTGTGTAATGGGAAAAAAACCCAACATATTTACGGTAATTGTCGCAAAATGTCTCTACAGGGCTGCAGGATAAAGCCGCATGACCGTAAGCGACTGCGAATCAACAGGAAGTTTGTATTTTACTTCCTATAAAACAACTTTTGATCATGTTAACAGCAAACAAGCTATTCATGAGGTAACCTGGAGGTTAGAGATAAACATAAGGCAGACAAGATCACAGGAATTAAACTTGCACAAATCCCAAACTATAGCAAAAAATGATGATATACCAATCAAGAAGTATTGAGCACGCTCCCTCACGACACAGCCCATTGCAACTATGAGCCATGCTAACTACGCACAAGACAGCTCATTGCAACTATGAACCCTGCCAACTCCCTCACAACACAGTTCATTGAAACTATGAACCATGCTATCTCCCTCATGACACAGCTCATTGCAACTATGAATCCTGCTAACTCCCTCACGACACAGTTCATTGCAACTATGAACCCTGCTAACTCCCTCACAACACAACTCATTGCAACTATGAACCCTGCCAACTCCCTCACAACACAGTTCATTGCAACTATGAACCATGCTATCTCCCTCACGACACAGCTCATTGCAACTATGAACCATGCTAACTCCCTCACGACACAGTTCATTGCAACTATGAATCCTGCTAACTCCCTCACGACACAGCTCATTGCAACTATGAACCCTGCTAACTCCCTCACAACACAGTTCATTGCAACTATAAACCATGCTATCTCCCTCACGACACAGCTCATTGCAACTATGAACCCTGCTAACTCCCTCACGACACAGCTCATTGCAACTATGAATCCCGCTAACTCCCTCACGACACAGCTCATTGCAACTATCTTCTTCTTCTACCTTTTAGCTCCCAGTGGAGCATAGGTCTTCAACAAACACTTTCCAAGTCGTTCTGTTTTTTGCAATTCTTTTAAGATCATTCCATGTCTTCCCCATCATCTTCATCTCTGCTTCAATCTGTCTTCTCCAAGAATTCCTTGGTCTTCCTCTTTGTCTTTTCCCCTGGGGATTCCAAAAAAGGGCCTGTTGTGTAATACTCTCAGTTGGTTTCCGTAGTGTGTGTCCTATCCATCGCCATCGTCTTCGCTGTATTTCTTTATCCACTGGTATTTGACCGGTACATTTCCATAATTCCACGTTTGTGACTTTGTCCTGCCATTTCCATCCCTTTATTCTGCGCAAGCATCCATTAATGAAAGTCTGTACCTTCGTGATTGTCAATTTTGTTATTCTCCATGTTTCACAGCCATATAATACAAACCGACTTAACATTGGAGTTGAAAATTTGTATTTTTGTATTTAGCCTAATTTCTTTGGATTTCCATATGTTTCCCAGTGCAATGAAAGCTCCTCTTGCTTTTGATATCCTTATTTTGGTATCGTTTTCTGTTCCTCCCTCTTTATCTATATTACTGCCCAGATATATATAAGATTGTACGTCTAGTAGAGGTATTTCTCCTAGTTTTATTTGGTTATTGCCAACTGCATTAATTCTCATAATGTTGGTCTTATCTCTATTAATCTTTAGTCCTAGCTGTTGTGATCTCTCATCTAATATACTCATTTTATCTTGCATCTGTTGGTGGCTGTGTGATAGGAGAGCTATGTCATCAGCAAAGTCTAAATCATCAAGTTGTTTGGTCAGTGACCACTGGATCCCATTTCTGTTGTTTTGAGTTATTTTCATTATCCAATCTATGGCCAGTAGAAAGAGAAATGGAGACAGAAGGCATCCTTGCCTTACTCCTGTTCTTATTTCAAATGCTTCTGTAAGCTGTCCTTCATGCACCACACTACATTTTGTTCCTTCATACATTGTTTTTATCAGGTTAATAAACTTTATGGGGATTCCATAATGACTCAGCAACTTCCAAAGCATTCTTCTGTCTAAACTATCAAATGCCTTTTCGTAATCTATGAATCCAATATAAAGTGGGGATTTTAGTTCTAAACTTTGTTCAACTATTATACGTAGAGTATTTATTTGATCAGCACATGATCTGTTCTTCCTAAAACCTGCTTGTTCATCTCTCAAGTGTTTCTCTATAGCCTCTTTTAGTCTCTCAGAATGATTCTGCCTAATATTTTTCCTGGCACTGATAGTAGCATAATTCCCCTATAATTTGTGCTCATTGCAACTATGAATCCTGCTAACTCCCTCACGACACAGCTCATTGCAACTATGAATCCTGCTAACTCCCTCACGACACAGCGCATTGCAACTATGAACCCTGCTAACTCCCTCACGACACAGCTCATTGCAACTATGAATCCTGCTAACTCCCTCACGACACAGCTCATTGCAACTATAACTATGAATCCTGCTAACTCCCTCACGACACAGCTCATTGCAATTATGAACCCTGCTAACTCCCTCACATCACAGCTCATTGCAACTATGAGCCATGCTAACTCCCGCACAACACAGCTCATTGCAAATATGAACCCTGCTAACTCCCTCACAACACAGCTCATTGCAAATATGAACCCTGCTAACTCCCTCACAACACAGCTCATTGCAACTATGAACCCTGCTAACTCCCTCACATCACAGCTCATTGCAACTATGAACCCTGCTAACTCCCTCACAGCACAGCTCTTTGCAACTATGAGCCATGATAACTCCTTCACAACAGAGCTCATTACAACTATGAACCCTGCTAATTCCCTCACAACACAGCTCATTGCATCTATGCACCCTGCTAACTCCCTCACAACACAGCTCATTGCAACTATGAACCCTGCTAACTCCCTCACGACACAGCTCATTGCAACTATGGACCATGCTAACTCCCTCACAACACAGCTCATTGCAACTATGAGCCCTGCTAACTCCCTCACAGCACAGCTCTTTGCAACTATGAGCCATGCTAACTCCTTCACAACACAGCTCATTACAACTATGAACCCTGCTAACTCCCTCACAACGCAGCTCTTTACAACTATGAACCCTGCTAACTCCCTCACAGCACAGCTCTTTGCAACTATGAGCCATGCTAACTCCTTCACAACACAGCTCATTGCAACTATGAACCCTGCTAACTCCCTCACGACACAGCTCATTGCAACTATGAATCCTGCTAACTCCCTCACGACACAGCTCATTGCAACTATGAACCCTGCTAACTCCCTCACGACACAGCACATTGCAACTATGAACCCTGCCAACTTGCTACAATCCACACAGTAACTTCCCTGGCTCTCATTCATTCGTTGGTTGCCGTCTTCTATCGAAGGTTGTCAACCATGGAGCGCCATGTTACTCTCATGTCTTGAAGATGCACGTTGTCATAAGCTCGCCTGTCCATCTTCTGGTGCTATCAGTCCACTTTAATGTCGGTTTGCCTCTGCCTCATCTACTTTGTGCCTTTTCTTACAAGGTAATCTTAGAAAGGTGTTGCTGACAAGCCCTACATATTACATCCCTAACTTTCTGCTTGTGGCTAGACCTGGGGAACAACCCGTAGCCATATTCTATTTGTTACAAAATACGATGCTCCAACCCACTCAAGATAGGTAGACAGACGGACAGACAAGGAGACAGGCAGTCAGACAGACAGACAAGGAGGCAGGCAGACAGACTGACAGACAGACAAGGAGGAGGCAGTCAGACACACAGACAAGGAGGCAGGCAGACAGACAGACTGACAGACAGACAAGGAGGCAGACAGTCAGACAGACAGACAAGGAGGCAGGCAGACAGACAAGGAGGAGGCAGTCAGACACACAGACAAGGAGGCAGGCAGACAGACAGACCGACAGACTGACAGACAGACAAGGATGCAGGCAGCCAGACAGACAGACAAGGAGGCAAACAGTCAGACAGAGAGACAAAGAGGCAGGCAGTAAGACAGACAGACAAGGAGACAGACAGACACAGACAGACAAAGAGGCAGGCAGTCAGACAGACAAACAGAACATAGTGGCACAAGCTGGTGGTATCTTACATTTGGAGTAGAGGCAGTGTCTTATTCTGTTGTGGCCAGAGCTGTAGTGTATTAAGGTAACCTTGTCTACTATGGACATTTCATCCCTGACCACACATTAACCTTAGCTTTAACCCTTCATCCCTGACCACACATTAACCTTAGCTTTAACCCTTCATCCCTGACTACACATTAACCTTAGCCATAACCCTCTGTCCCTGACCACACATTAACCTTAGCTTTAACCTTTCATCCCTGACCACACATTAACCTTAGCTTTAACCCTGTGTCCCTGACCTCTACATTAACCTTAGCTTTAACCCTGTGTCCTTGACCTCTACATTTGCATTATTCTAATGTCCTTGTTTTCATCTTCTTCACCCTAGTGCTCACCCGTTATATGGGCTTGTCGTTAATTTACGACAAATCGCGATATCTGCGCTCCTCGATTCGACACATTACTCTCTGGCCTATCTCATTCCCTGTTGCAGCGCACCCAGTGACTGCTCTCTAGAAATGATGGCAAAGCCACACTTGAGAGTTGCTTTATTTCATTATCTTATTTTTCCTGAATCATCTCCATGTTTTGTTTCTCCTCACATAATTAATTATAGATATATCTCCCTCATACCTTCTGTTTTTGGTTTATGTAAAAATGTCTCCAAATTCTCTTACTCACTCTCTTTTTCTCTCTCTTCTCACCTCTCTCTCTTTTTCACTCTCTTTCTCTCTCTTATTCTTTAACTCTCTCTCTTTTTCTATAACTCTCTTTCTCTCTTACTCTCTTTCTTTTTCTTTCTCTTTCCCTCTCTCAATATCTCTCAATTTCCTTCTCTCTTTCCTTTTCCCTTTCCGTCTCTATTTCCCTATCTCTTTCCCTCTCTCTTTCCCTCTCTATTACTCTTTCTATAACCCTCTCTTTTTCCATCTCTCTTTCTTCTCTCTTTCCCCCTCAATTTCTCTCTATATTTCCCTCTCTATTTCTATCACTTTTTCCCCCTCAATTTCTCTCTCTATTTCCCGCTCTATTACCCTATATATTACCCTCTCTCTTTAAAATCTCTATTTCCCTCACCCTTTCCCTTTCTATTACTATCTCTATTGCCATCTCTATCTCACTCACCCTTTTCCTCCATATTACCCTCTCTATTTCCCTCTCTATTACCCTCTCTAGTTCCTTCTCTATTACCCTCTCTATTTCTCTCACCCTTCCCCTTTCCATTTCCCTCTCAATTTCCCTCTCTATTTCCCTCTCTATGTCCCTCTCTATGTTCCTCTCTATTTCTCTCTCAGTTTCCCTCTCTATTACCTTCTCTATTTCCCTCTCTATTTCCCTCTCTATTTCCCTCTCTATCTCCATCTCTATTTCCCTCTATATTTCCCTCTCTATTACTTCTCTATTTCCCTCTCTATGTCCATCGCTATTTCCCTCTCTATTCCCCTCTCTATTTCCCTCTCTATTACCTTCTCTATTTCCCTATCTATTGCCCTCTCTATTGCCCTCACAATTGCCCTCTCTATTTCTCTCAGCGTTTCCCTTTCTATTACCCTCTCTATTTCTCTCTATATTTCCCTCACTATTACTCTCTCTTTTCCCTCTATATTTCCCTCTCTATTACCCTCTCTATTTCCTTCTCTATTACCTTCTCTATTTTCCTCTATATTACCCTCCCTATTACCCTCTCCATTTCCCACTCTATTACACTCTTTATTTCTCTCTCTATTTCTCTCTCTATGTCCCTCTCTATTTTTCTCACTATGTCCCTCTCTTTTTCCCTCTCTATTTCCTCTCGATTACCGTCTCTATTTGCCTCTCTATTTCCTCTCGATTACCTTCTCTATTTCCTTCACCCTTTCCCTCTCTATTTCACTCTCTATTACCCTCTCTAGTTCCCTCTCTATTTCCCTTTCTATTTCTCTCATCCTTTCCCTCTCTATATCCCTCTCTATCTCCCTCTCTATTTCCCTCTCTACAACCTTCTCTATTTCCCTCCCTACTACCTTCTCTATTTCCCTCTCTATCTCCCTCCCTATTTCCCTCTCTATCTCCCTCTCTATTTCCCTCTCTATCTCCCTCTCTATTTCCCTCTCTATTTCCCTCTCTATCTCCCTCTCTATTTCCCTATCTATTGACCTCTCTAGTTCCCTCTCTATTTCCCTATCTATTGACCTCTCTATTTCCCTTTCTATTGACCTCTCTATTTCCCTCACCCTTTCCCTCTCTATTATCCTCTCTATTATCCTATCCATTTCCCTCTCTATTACCCTCTCCATTTCCCTCTCTATTACCCTCTCTATTTCCCTCTCTATTACCCTCTCTATTTCCCTTTTTACTTCCCTCACCCTTTCCCTCTCTATTACCCTCTCTATTTCCCTCTCTATGTCCCTTCTTTTTTCCTCTCTATTTCCCCCTCTATTCCCCTTCTATTACCTTCTCTATTTCCCTTTCTATGTCCGTCTCTTTTCCGTCTCTTTTTCCGTCTCTTTTTCCCTCTCTATTTCCCTCTCTTATACCTTCTCAATTTCCCTCTCTATGTCTCTCTCTTTTACCTTCTCTATTTCCCTCTCTATGTCTCTCTCTTTTACCTTCTCAATTTCCCTCTCTATGTCTCTCTCTTTTACCTTCTCTATTTCCCTCTCTATGTCTCTCTCTTTTCCCTCTCTATTTCCCTCTCTTATACCTTCTCAATTTCCCTCTCTGTCTCTCTTTTACCTTCTCTATTTCCCTCTCCATGTCTCTCTCTTTTCCCTCTCTATTTCCCTCTCTTATACCTTCTCAATTTCCCTCTCTTTGTCTCTCTCTTTTACCTTCTCTATTTCCCTCTCTATGTCTCTCTCTTTTCCCTCTCTATTTCCCTCTCTTATACCTTCTCAATTTCCCTCTCTATGTCTCTCTCTTTTACCTTCTCTATTTCCCTCTCTATGTCTCTCTCTTTTTCCTTCTCTATTTCCCACCATAATTCCCTCTCTATTACCCTCTTTCTCATCTGTTTACTTTAATTCAAAGCTCTCTCATGACATCAATAAATTCCCCCTCCTCTCGCCGCTTATTTTCCTATCATTCTGACCTTCACAATCTCGCTCTTCTCTCTCTCCCTTTCTCTCTCTATTTCTCTTACCCCATATCCAAGCGGTCAAGACGGCCAAACACATCTCTTACATCAACAAGAATCATGAGCTCTCATTATTCTCCACATTTCAAGAGTTGTCCATCTTTAGCTTCACGAAACGATTACCTCCACCTGACGCCAACACAGCTCCGGTTTCACTGCTTCCTCTCTAATTATGAAAACATTCAACCCGCAGCACTTCTGCTTCTATCTAGGAAATGATTTTATTTATTATTTGACGATAATGTCATGAATTTATTATGTTGTCAATTTGTTCGCTCTGCCATTATCTCCACTGAAAGATCAATTTGTGTTTGCTTCATATTTTTAACGCTGGCTTTAATCACATTTGTACTTGCCAAATTCTGCTATTGATTTATACAATGCACGGTTGTTTGTTTCATTCAAAAATCAACATTTTAAAATCTAGTCAAAGAATTATTGCAGCGTGTTCAAAGGATATGTATTATATCAACGTATTATATCAACGTATTACATCAACGTATTATATCAACGTATTATATCAACGTATTATATCAACGTATTATATCACTGAGCAGAAACTTCTGTCTTCCATTAAGTTTGCTGAAAACGAATATACTCGATCAGGACGTCGAAGCAACACCTGCCTTCTGTATTAACATAATCATAATATAGGAAATAACTTCAGACGGAAGAGGTACAACAGAGGTGAGACGCAGAATGGCTCAGGCAAAAGCAGCTTTCTAAAAAATGAGGAAAATACTATGCAATCCATTTATGACAATAGAAACAAGAAAAGAGTTCTTAAATGTTATGTAGAGCCAGTCTTAACATATGGATGAGAATCATGGACAATAGGACAACAGACAAGAAAATCACTGGAGTCGGTAGAAATATGGTATTACAGAAGAATGTTGAGAATACCATGGGCAGCTAAGAAGAGTAATGTAAACGTTCTGAAAGAGGCCAAAGCCAAAAGAGAGCTAATTTCCAATATTAGGAAGAAACAATCATCATTTTTTGCCATGTAATGAGTTGAGAACAGGTGGACTATATTGCAACAACTGGGAAAATTGAGGGACGAAGATCTAGAGGGAAGCAAAGAGAAAAGATACCAGACAGCTTAAGAGAATGGCTTGGCAGAAGGTCAACAACAGAATTGATAAATAACTGTCGAGATCGAAAGTTGTGGAGAGACATGATCACCTACGCCAGCAGGCCCAGTACTTGATGATGATGATGAATATAGGAAATATAACTATTCCCTCTTGAACATTATCATTATATGGAAAATAAAATGCATCCTAGTTAGTATACTATATATAGAGGAAATATAAATAGACACGTTAACATAGTCATTATATAGGAAATAAAGATATGCTTTGGTTAGTGTAAATAATTACACATGAAGTCAAGAAAGATGTGTCCTCGCCAACATAATCATCTCATATAAACGGCTTCCTTGTTCTTGGATCTCAATATCCAAAAGTCAGTTGTGATAGTAGCAACATTTTATCTGTTGTGTCTATGTATATTTGTTGTTCTCTCCTATAAGGACATAATATATTAGTATCTATGTTGTTCTCTCTTATAAGGACATGATATATTAGTATCTTTGTTGTTCTCTCTTATAAGGACATGATATATTAGTATCTTTGTTGTTCTCTCTTACAAGGACATGATATATTAGTTTCTTTGTTGTTCTCTCCTTTAAGGACATTATATCTTAGTATCGTGGTTGTTCTGTCATATAAGGACATGCTATTTCAGTATCTTTTTTGTTCTCTCCTTTAAAGACATTATATCTTAGTATCTTTGTTGTTCTCCCCTATGAGGACATTACATGTTAGTATCCTTGTTGTTCTCCCCTATGAGGACATTATATCTTAGTATCTTTGTTGTTCTCTCCTATGAGGACATTATATCTTAGTATCTTTGTTGTTCTCCCCTATGAGGACATTATATTTTAGTATCTTTGTTGTTCTCCCCTATGAGGACATTATATCTTAGTATCCTTGTTGTTCTCCCCTATGAGGACATTATATCTTAGTATCTTTGTTGTTCTCCCTATGAGGACATTATATCTTAGTATCTTTGTTGTTCTCTCCTTTAAAGACATTATATCTTAGTATCTTTGTTGTTCTCCCCTATTTGGACATTATATCTTAGTATCTTTGTTTTTCTCTCCTATGAGGACATTATATCTTAGTATCTTTGTTTTTCTCTCCTATGAGGACATTATATCTTAGTATCTTTGTTTTTCTCTCCTATGAGGACATTATATCTTAGTATCTTTGTTTTTCTCTCCTATGAGGACATTATATCTTAGTATCTTTGTTGTTCTCCCCTATGAGGACATTATATCTTAGTATCTTTGTTGTTCTCCCCTATGAGGACATTACATCTTAGTATCCTTGTTGTTCTCCCCTATAAGGACATTATATTTTAGTATCTTTGTTGTTATCTCCTATAAGGACATGACATATTAGTATCTTTGTTGTTCTCTCATATAAGGACATTATATTTTAGTATCTTTGTTGTTCTCTCTTATAAGGACATTATATTTTAGTATCTTTGTTGCTCTCTCCTATAAGGACATGATATCTTAGTATCCTTGTTTTCTCCTATATAGTTCCTTATTTCTGTATTCTTCTGCTATTACACTCTTCTATAATTGTCTAATAGCTGTAGTTTCCTGGTTGTTCTTTCTTACACCGAACTAATCTGTTTAACCATGTAACCATCAACTTTATACACTTAGTCCATGTAATGTTTACTTCAAGAAGTTGATCATGTCACTTCAAGAAGTTGATCATGTTTACTTTTAAGTAGGTTGAAGTAATTAATTCCTCCTTTTGTCCATTATTGTTTTTATTTATTTAATTGAGGCCTAATGTATATCAGGGAGCCGCGATAGCTCAGTGGTTAGTGAACTGGACTATAAAGGAGAAGGGGTCGGGTTCGATCCTTGATCGGCGGCGACCGAGTTCACCCTACCTTAAATGGGTATCCGATTTTTTCTGGGAAAGTAAATCGGTATGGACGTAACACCGACCACATTACCCCAAAAAGCATGTGTCGCAGGTCTGTAAAAATTATGATCACGAACACCATATTCCCTATACGCCACTTGGCGTTACGGGCGCTCCTTATTTATGTATATTTTACTTTAATGTAGTTTAATCATTTAATTTTCTGTACACAGATAAGGTAGCAATAATTTATTACCACTCAGTGAGCACACTAACCACTCAGTGAGCACACTAACCACTCAGTGAGCACACTAACCACTCAGTGAGCACACTAACCACTCAGTGAGCACACTAACCACTCAGTGAGCACACTAACCACTCAGTGAGCACACTAACCACTCAGTGAGCACACTAACCACTCAGCGAGCAAGCACACTAACCACTCAGTGAGCACACTAACCACTCAGTGAGCACACTAACCACTCAGTGAGCACACTAACCACTCAGTGAGCACACTAACCACTCAGTGAGCACACTAACCACTCAGCGAGCAAGCACACTAACCACTCAGTGAGCACACTAACCACTCAGCGAGCACACTAACCACTCAGTGAGCACACTAACCACTTAGTGAGCGCACTAACCACTTATTGAGAACACTAACCACTCAGTGAGCACACTAACTACTCAGCGAGCACACTAATCACTCAGCGAGCACACTAACCACTCAGTGAGCACACTAACCACTCAGTGAACACACTAACCTCTTAGTGAGCACACTAACCACTTACTGAGCACACTAACCACTCAGTAGCACACTAACCACTTAGTGAGCACACTAACCACTCAGTGAGCACACTAACCACTCAGCGAGCACACTAACCACTCAGTGAGCACACTAACCACTCAGCGAGCACACTAACCACTCAGTGAGCACACTAACCACTCAGTGAGCACACTAATCACTCAATGAGCACACTAACCACTCAGCGAGCACACTAACCACTCAGCGAGCACACTAACCACTTAGCGAGCACACTAACCACTTAGTGAGCACACTAACCACTCAGTCACCGAAGCTCCTGACACTTTTAAATATGTCAGTAAAACGTTTATTTTATTTTGATTCTTATTTTAAATCAATCTAATCCATATTGTCCTCTTACAAGGCGGCCATAGACTCTATGGCCACTGTTCAGTCTTTAGTTTCTCCCGACTTTTATGGAATTGTATTCTTGTTCCAGATGAAGATCTTTCTAACGAAACGTCGGTTCTTTGTTTTGTTCGCAAAACTTAAAGATTTTTCTTTAACAATCTACGAAAAAAATGGCCGAACAAGGGAATTTGACAGAAGTACAAATACATGGATATCTAAACTGAGTGGCCTGGAAGTAAAGGCTGATGTTGCCAGAACATAGCAATGAAGTGAGCACAGCGAAGAATGTGCTGATGAACATTTTTAAGACAAGATCGGAGTAGCTGTGGATGATGTGTCCAGAGTGCTATGGTGGCGATCTGAAATTAACGTAAGATAACTTAAAGATCCTCCTCGTTTTTGTGTTTTATTGTTTCCTATCTCCTGCCATAATGAGAGACATAATAGTAGAAGAAAGCAACAAGAAAGGTCTCAGTCTGAATAGTAAGAAAACAGAAGTAATGGTTATATCGAAGAAGCAATCACCACCATCATGCAGTATAAAAATAAACGAGACAAATCTGAAACAAGTGCAACGTTTCAAATACTTGGGCACAATAATAACATCAGATGGGAGATGCACCATAGAAATAAAAAGCAGAATAGCTCAGGCCAAAATGGCATTTCAGAAAATGAAAAATATCTTATGCAACAAATCTGTGTCAATAAAATGAGAAAGAGAGTTCATCGGTGCTATATAGAACCAATTCTGACCTATGGAAGCGAATCATGGACAGAAGACAAACAAATGAAAAGACGATTAGAGGCCACAGAGATGGGATTTCTCAGAAGAATGTTGAAAGTTCCCTGGACAGATAAAAAGACCAATGGGAAGTTCTCAAAGAGGCCAACACAAAAAGGGAGCTCTTAAAAAACATCAGAAAGAAGCAATCAACATTTTTCGGGCACATCATGAGAAGAGGAAAGTTGGAATACTTGGTTACAACTGGCAAAATAAAAGGAAAAAGAGATCGCGGACGGCAAAGAGAGAAAATACTGGATAGCTTGGTGTCATGGCATGGAAAACAGTCAACAGCAGAACTGATACGATGCACTGCGGATAGAAGATTGTGGAGAGACATGATCACCTACGCCAACCGGTATGGCACATGATGATGATGATCTCCTGCCATATATTGAGTAGTGTTTTCCCATGAGTATATGTGATGATTATTCTATTGTTTTATTTGTAGTTTTTAATATGATGTAGATGGTGTAGTCCGCAGTACCTTACTTCCAATAAAGAGGTCGTCTCTTTAATTGTGATTGATGCTGGCTGTCTGTGTAATTAAGAGGCTGCAAAAAGGCGTTGGTATCACTCCCGAGAACCGCTGTCTTTCACACCTCCCATATAAATATTGATCTGGGCTCCCCACCAAACGGACAGATAAATATGCGGGTAACAAACACAGGGGACGTAATTAAGCTTGAAGAAATGTTATATATTGATCACACACACACACAATCACCGATTATACATTGGTGGGGTTAGTGTGAGGGAGCATCTATTATTTCATTGGTTGATGAATGTATACTGTGGGGGAAACACTTCGCGCACTTCTCTGCAGTACAGGGAGAAAAAAAAATGCTAAATTTGTTTCCCTCTGCTCACACGATTTGCGCAGCCTGTGAATGATGTAACAGAAATGGTATAGTGGGGAGCAGTCTGTCTTTATGCTGACCACGTTACCCATAAATGAGTTGATGGTCTCTATACAAGCAATATGAAAGATGACAAGAAAGAAACAAGACGAGACTAAAGTGGACTCCCAGAACATCACAGGAGTAACGAGTACGGATTATGTGTTTTGTTTAAGTGTGTCTGTGTATGTGCAAGAACGCGTGTGTCTGTATGTAAATGTCTGTATATGTGTAAGTATGTGTATATGCATATGTGTAAGTATGTGTATATGCATATGTGTAAGTGTGTGGGTATGTGTCGGCAAGAATTGAGTAAATAATATAGGGTGTGGGGTTTTTTTCTTTTAGCTCGGAGAAACAAGTTGTTGTTTTTTTTTTATTTTACTTTTAATTTTTGTTCGGGTTCCAGGGCATTCTTGATGACATAGATTCTGCTGGATAAGTTGATACATTCATTGTAAGCGAATAGTGCACTACTAGGTCTTCTATATCCGCAGACATCGCTGAGGCTACAATGATTTCCAGTGGGCAGCCAGTCAAAACCGTTAGAGCCATATCTCGTCACGTGACGTACAGGAAGATGCTAATATTTTTTAAATAGACATTTGGCTCACTATTGTGAGGTAATATGGTCAGTATTACGCCAGAGCCGCTTTTTTCAACGAATTATTTTTTAAAAAATCAGGTACCCACTTATTTAAGGCTAGGTGAACCTGAAAACACAATTCAAACCAAACAAATGAGATTTTGAGGGCGGGTTAAAGGACACAGCAGCCTACTACAAGTAATCTTGGAAGGGAAACTGCGAGGTAAAAAAAACAGACCAAGACTAACATAGGCAAGTAACATCAAAAGATGGACAAATCAGCCTATTGCAACTTGCACTATCAAAGCAAGAGACAGAGTGGGATGGCGCTCAATGGTAGCCAACCTTCGATGTGGAGTTGAGAGATGTAACGGAGACTTTAGCTGCGTTTTTGGTGATGGACCTGTAGTATAACCAGTTGTCGCTGTAGGCGTGCTCCGTGTGAGGTGAAGGAATAATTGTATAAGATTCAGGTGGAACTTTGGAGCACCTGGCCTGAGAGGAAACAACGACTCATAGCTGGTTGTTTGTGCCGATCACCAAGCAGTCAGCTCAGAACCTTGATATGCGTCTTGACTTTCGACACGGCAAGGATGTCGCAGTTTTCCGTAATAGGAAACTCTTTATACTGAGCTTCGCAGCAGGAGGCAATCTGATCATCAGAAGAAGTCCCGTCCAGCAAGTGTTTTATTCTTTTAGCTTCTTGACACTCCTGGGGAGGTGGGCCCGCCTGGGTCATAACTCCCAGACGTCGACCTCCTGCTGCATTGACTCTAAAGCTTACAATTTATTCGGCACAAAATAGCTACACTCACTCTATGCAACACTTCTGGTCGATTCTACAGTCTCTACCAGAGTGGTATACATACTTGTCTTAGCTTTAACCCATCACATTGATGCCCTCTTTGTGGTGGCAGTCGTCTAAAGTGGCTTGTATTTGCAACGTCCTTTAACAGACTCTCACACAAGTTGCTTTATCATGGCTTTCATTCGGCGGGAATTAGTGGATATGAAACTGATATTAGGTGATCAAGATAAGTCGGGCTCAGAAGTTCATTCCTTTGAACCGTCGCTATTGCAAACGTCCGGTGTAGCTCACCTACTGTCGATAATGTAACTTCTTATAGCTTACCGTCCGCGGCTTGAATATCCCAGGATTAAACTGTCGCGTCCGTAGGAGAACCTACGAATATAACATTCTTCTTAACTGATTCCGAGTAAGTGAATTAATGAGTGTTATAATGCGGCTTACAGTATATATATATATATATATATATATATATATATATATATATATATACAGTTTTTTTTCTTCTTTCCTTCCGAGTTTGCCTTTCAGCTACGAGGGGAGTTATAATTTTCGGTCATTTTCTCTTCTGTTTCCCTCTGCTGTTTTATGTTTCCTAGTGTTTCTAATATTCAGTTAATCCATCTTTTTCGTGGCCGACCCTTCGGTCTGGTGTTCTCGCAACGTTTATTGACGGTTCGTTGTGTTTTGAGTTTTCTGCCTTATCACGCGGCCAAACCATTTTAACAACAGTTGTTTAATAAATATGCTGGCGATCAGACGGTTGTCATAGTCCGGTCCGTTCAGTCATGACTGAGGATAGTCACAACGTTGATGTCATCGTCATGTTCGTTAATTTGACTATCGAACTTGTCATCATGTTCATCAATTTGATTAACGAACCTGTCATCATGTTCATTAATTTGACTAACAAACTTGTCATCATGTTCATTCAATTAACTAACGAACGTGTCATCATGTTCATCAATTTAACTAACAAACTTGTCATCATGTTCATTAAATTAACTAACGAACGTGTCATCATGTTCATTAAATTAACTAACGAACTTGTCATCATGTTCATCAATTTAACTAACGAACGTGTCATCATGTTCCTCAATTTAACTAACGATCTTGTCATCATGTTCATTAATTTAACTAACGATCTTGTCATCATGTTCATCAATTTAACTAACGATCTTGTCACCATGTTAATCAATTTGACTATCGAACTTGTCATCATGTTCATCAATTTGACTAACAATCTTGTCATCATGTTCATCAATTTAACTAACGAACTTGTCATCATGTTCATCAATTTGACTATCGAACTTGTCATCATGTTCATCAATTTGACTATCGAACTTGTCCTCATGTTCATCAATTTGACTATCGAATTTGTCATCATGATCATCAATTTGACTATCGAACTTGTCATCATGTTCATCAATTTGACTATCGAACTTGTCATCATGATCATCAATTTGATTATTGAACTTGTCATCATGATCATCAATTTGACTATCGAACTTGTCATCATGATCATCAATTTGACTATCGAACTTGTCATCATGTTCATTAATTTGACTATTGAACTTGTCATCATGATCATCAATTTGATTATCGAACTTGTCATCATGATCATCAATTTGATTATCGAACTTGTCATCATGATCATCAATTTGATTATCGAACCTGTCATCATGTTCATCAATTTGACTATCGAACTTGTCATCATGTTCATCAATTTGATTAACGATCCTGTCATCATGTTCATTAATTTAACTAACAAACTTGTCATCATGTTCATTCAATTAACTAACGAACGTGTCATCATGTTCATCAATTTAACTAACAAACTTGTCATCATGTTCATTAAATTAACTAACGAACTTGTCATCATGTACATTAAATTAACTAACGAACGTGTCATCATGTTCATCAATTTAACTAACGAACGTGTCATCATGTTCCTCAATTTAACTAACGATCTTGTCATCATGTTCATTAATTTAACTAACGATCTTGTCATCATGTTCCTCAATTTAACTAACGATCTTGTCATCATGTTCATCAATTTAACTAACGATCTTGTCACCATGTTCATCAATTTAACTAACGAACTTGTCATCATGTTCATCAATTTAACTAACGAACTTGTCATCATGTTCATTAAATTAACTAACGAACGTGTCATCATGTTCATCAATTTAACTAACGAACGTGTCATCATGTTCCTCAATTTAACTAACGATCTTGTCATCATGTTCATTAATTTAACTAACGATCTTGTCATCATGTTCATCAATTTAACTAACGATCTTGTCACCATGTTCATCAATTTAACTAACGAACTTGTCATCATGTTCATCAAATTAACTAACGAACTTGTCATCATGTTCATCAATTTAACTAACGATCTTGTCACCATGTTCATCAATTTAACTAACGAACTTTTCATCATGTTCATCAACTTAACTAACGAACTTGTCATTATGTTCATTAATTTAACTAACAAACTTGTCATCATGTTCATCAATTTAACTAACGAACGTGTCATCATGTTCATCTTGATTAACGAACTTGTCATCATGTTCATCAATTTGATTAACGAACTAGTCATCATGTTCATCAATTTAACTAACGAACTTGTCATCATGTTCATCAATTTAACGAACGAACTTGTCATCATGTTCATCAATTTAACTAACGAACGTGTCATCATGTTCATCAATTTAACTAACGAACGTGTCATCATGTTCATCAATTTAACTAACGAACGTGTCATCATGTTCTTCAATTTAACTAACGAACTTGTCATCATGTTCATCAATTTTATTAACGAACTTGTCATCATGTTCATCAATTTAACTAACGAACTTTTCATCAAGTTCATCAATTTAACTAACGAACTTGTCATCATGTTCATCAATTTAACTAAGGAACGTGTCATCTTGTTCATCAATTTAACTAACGAACTTGTCATCATGTTCATCAATTTAACTAACGAACGTGTCATCATGTTCTTCAATTTAACTAACGAACTTGTCATCATGTTCATCAATTTAACTAACGATCTTGTCATCATGCTCATCAATTTAACTAACGAACTTGTCATCATGTTCATCAATTTGATTAACGAACTTGTCATCATGTTCATCAATTTGATTAACGAACTTGTCATCATGTTCATCAATTTGATTAACAAACTTGTCATCATGTTCATTAATTTAACTAACGATCTTGTCATCATGATCATCAATTTAACTAACGATCTTGTCATCATGATCATCAATTTAACTAAAGATCTTGTCATCATGCTCATCAATTTAACTAACGATCTTGTCATCATGCTCATCAATTTAACTAACGAACTTGTTTTCATGTTCATCAATTTAACTAGCGAACTTGTCATCATGTTCATCAATTTAACTAACGAACTTGTCATCATGTTCATCAATTTAACTAACGAACTTGTCATCATGATCATCAATTTAACTAAAGATCTTGTCATCATGCTCATCAATTTAACTAACGATCTTGTCATCATGCTCATCAATTTAACTAACGAACTTGTTTTCATGTTCATCAATTTAACTAGCGAACTTGTCATCATGTTCATCAATTTAACTAACGATCTTGTCATCATGATCATCAATTTAACTAACGATCTTGTCATCATGATCATCAATTTAACTAAAGATCTTGTCATCATGCTCATCAATTTAACTAACGATCTTGTCATCATGCTCATCAATTTAACTAACGAACTTGTCATCATGCTCATCAATTTAACTAACGAACTTGTTTTCATGTCCATCAATTTAACTAGCGAACTTGTCATCATGTTCACCAATTTAACTAACGAACTTGTCATCATGTTCATCAATTTAACTAACGAACTTGTCATCATGTTCATCAATTTAACTAACGAACTTGTCATCATGTTCATCAATTTAACTAACGATCTCGTCATCATGTTCATCAATTTGATTAACGAACTTGTCATCATGTTCATCAATTTGATTAACGAACTTGTCATCATGTACATTAATTTAACTAACAAACTTGTCATCATGTTCATCAATTTAACTAACGATCTTGTCATCATGTTCATCAATTTAACTAACGATCTTGTCATCATGATCATCAATTTAACTAACGATCTTGTCATCATGTTCATCAATTTAACTAACGATCTTGTCATCATGTTCATCAATTTAACTAACGATCTTGTCATCATGATCATCAATTTAACTAACGATCTTGTCATCATGTTCATCAATTTAACTAACGATCTTGTCATCATGATCATCAATTTAACTAACAATCTTGTCATCGTGCTCATCAATTTAACTAACGATCTTGTCATCATGCTCATCAATTTAACTAACGATCTTGTCATCATGCTCATCAATTTAACTAACGATCTTGTCATCATGCTCATCAATTTAACTAACGACATGTGCGAGCTAGTAATGTTTGTGATATCTTGTCGTCTAAGCCTGTTTTAAAAAGGTATATTTGTATCGGATGTAACGGGCAAAACAGTATGAATATCTGTTACCTGTAATGAGCTGCGACATAGTGACAAAAACGGACATTCCAAAGCCAATATTGTACCATCACAGAAGGACAAGCAAAAAGGGAAATGATGAGCAAGCAAAATCTAAAAAATCACCAACAAAAAGGCAATACCATTTTTACTTCAGAATGACATAGGTTAACACGATTTATGAACACAAAAATCTGGAATAAACGTCACATTACGCTTCTGGGATTCAAGCTAAGTAGAACCATTATAGAGGAGTGTGCAATCGCTTAGCCTTAGCACACGTGAACATTTAATTTTTTTTTTTTTTTTTTTTTTTTTTTTTTTTTTTGTGGGGGGGGGGGGGAGTGGCGGGAGGGGTCAGAGTCATGATATATATTTTCAGACACTGAGGCTTTCAGTGGATAGTTTAGGTGCTTTTATTTTTTTAATTTTGTTTTTGTTTTAAATTCTTGAAAAAATCTCCATCAATTCTTAGTTGTAAGTTGCCACGTTTGGTTTTTTTTATTGTTAAATTGTACCTCGTCTTCTTCAGCGTTCTAATCCTTTGATCATGCGAAATGAACTCTGTCTTGCTTCATTATGGAGGGTGGGAGCAACATGACACACGGTGGGTTGGTCGCAGGAGGTGGTACTTGTGTATGGAGGGTGGGAACTACATCATGACACACGATGGGCTGGTCGCAGGAGGTGGTACTTGTGTATGGAGGGTGGGAACAACATCATGACACACGATGGACTTGTCGCAGGAGGTGGTACTTGTGTATGGAGTGTTGGAACAACATCATGACACACGATGGGCTGGTCGCAGGAGGTGGTACTTGTGTATGGAGGGTGGGGACAGCATCATGCCACAAGATGGGCTGGTCGCAGGAGGTGGTACTTGTGTATGGAGGGTGGGAACAACATCATGACACACAATGGACTGGTCGCAGGAGGTGGTACTTGTGTATGGAGGGTGGGAACAACATCATGACACACAATGGACTGGTCGCAGGAGGTGGTACTTGTGTATGGAGGGTGGGGACAGCATCATGCCACAAGATGGCTGGTCGCAGGAGGTGGTACTTGTGTATGGAGGGTGGGAACAACAACATGACACACGATGGGCTGGTCGCAGGAGGTGATACTTGTGTATGGAGGGTGGGAACAGCATCATGCCACAAGATGGGCTGGTCGCAGGAGGTGGTACTTGTGTATGGAGGGTGGGAACAACATCATGACACACGATGGACTGATCGCAGGAGGTGGTACTTGTGTATGGAGGGTGGGGACAGCATCATGCCACAAGATGGGCTGGTCGCAGGAGGTGGTACTTGTGTATGGAGGGTGGGAACAACATCATGACACACGATGGGCTGGTCGCAGGAGGTGGTACTTGTGTATGGAGGGTGGGGACAGCATCATGCCACAAGATGGGCTGGTCGCAGGAGGTGGTACTTGTGTATGGAGGGTGGGAACAACATCATGACACACGATGGGCTGGTCGCAGGAGGTGGTACTTGTATATGGAGAGATCATGACATAAAATAGGCTGTTAACACAGGTGATACGTGTATATGAAGAGGTGGGGACAATATCATGACACAAGATGGGCTGGTTAACACAGGTGGTACTTGTATATGAAGAGGTGGGGGCAACATCATGACACAAGATGGGCTGGTAACACAGGTGATATTTGTATATGAAGAGGTGGGGACAACATCATGACACAAGATGGGCTGGTAACACAGGTGGTACGTGTATATGAAAAGGTGGGGACACGATCCTGACACAATAAATTATGAATTTTAATTCGTTTTCAGTGATACCGGGGCCTTCCATAACCATAACCAAGTAGCTGTTCTTTGATTTTCCCCCTAAACGTGCCCTGTGGCTGGCACACACTGTATGCTGGATCTTGGTTTGAAGTAGTAATTTTAATGTTCGTATCGTTGATGCACCCTGCCCGTGGTTTCTGTCTGGATGTTCTCCCATAGCCTTCCCTTCTCCTGATGGTAAATGCTAGGCAGCAGTTGCCTGGTTGTTCTTCCCTGCGTATAGAGCTTTGGATGTGGCTCCTACTCGCATGGCCTGTCCTGTCGCTGGGTATACGGGACGTTTTTTAGCTGATGCCACAGTTTCACCAGTTGCAGCCACTCTGGTAGAAGAGGCCTTCCATCGGGTCAGATCTGCAGTCCCGTTTCTGTGATAAGCTGACAGTTCTGTGTAGGTAATGATGACTGCCCACAGTTTATGTCTGAATTTAACACCATCTGGCCAGATTTAGGCACCGTGATTCCTTGTGGGCTGGACACGGATGGGGGATATGTTCTTGTAGTATCGGTTCTGAGACGAAAGATGATGGTTTCCTGGAATCTCAATAATAGACGTATAAGGTCATTTACTTGTACTAATTGTTGCAGCGCCCGTGCGCTGCAGAGACCCATAAGGGGAGTAAAGAATTGTAGCGATATTTCCTACCAGGCATGTACGTAAGAGGCGGCGAAGGAGGGTTGGGCATGGGAATGGCTATCCTGTAGTGTGAAAAAAACGCCGATAAAACATCACAAACTTGGACAAGAATCACAAACAAAGAATAATGAAAATGTACCAGTCAAAATATATGTGGATAAAGAGATATAATGAAGACGATGGCGCTTGATAGAACACGCACTGCGTTAACCAACTTAGAGCACTACACAACGGGCCCTTTCTTTGAATCCCTACCGAAAAAAGACAAAGGGGAAGACCAAAATATTATTGGTGAAGACAGATGGAAGCAGAGATGAAGATGATAAGGAAGACATGAAATGATCTTAAAAGAATAGCAAGAAACAGAACGATTTGGAAAGTGTTTGTTGAAGACCTATGCTCCACGGGGAGCTGAAAGGTAGAAGAATTGAGGCAAATAAGAAATTCTAGTCTTAGGTCCATAGACATACATTTGACAAAACACGAATGTTATTAACATTTTGTCTTCAAAAATAGATATTACAACATTGAAGCCACATTTTGAGATCTTAACGCGATTAATGATTCGTTTCATTATCTTTTCTTAACCTGGACACCTGCAATGATCACAGGAATAGACATCAAAGATGTTCAACGTCACGCCAGAACGGGGTATCTTTGGTCAAGTCGAGCAACCTACTTCATCGTCGCAGCGTCCCCTCATCACAGAATTAATGAAGCGTGTGTGTTTGAGATTAAGCCTAAGAGGAAGGTGCACTCAGTGTGAGTTCTGGAATGTTATCAGACCATACAAGGTGCTACATGATAAGTTCACTATCTTACAGCAACATCCAGCGCCATTAGTGAGAGCAGAAAACATGTAGAAACCATAGCGTAAAACTTTGGAGAAATCATAGCGTAAAACTTTGGAGAAATAGCGTCAAAACTTTGGAGAAAACATAGCGTAAAACTTTGGAGAAACCATAGCGTCAAAACTTTGGAGAAATCATAGCGTAAAACTATGGAAAAATCATAGCGTAAAACTTTGGAGAAATCTTAGCGTAAAACTTTGGAAAAATCATAGCGTAAAACTTTGGAGAAATCATAGCGTAAAACTTTCGAAAAATCATAGCGTAAAACTTTGGAAAAATCATAGCGTAAACTTTGGAGAAATCATAGCGTAAAACTTTGGAAAAATCTTAGCGTAAAACTTTGGAGAAATCTTAGGGTAAAACTTTGGAGAAATCTTAGCGTAAAACTTTGGAGAAACCATAGCGTAAAACTTTGGAGAAATCATAGCAACTTTCAGGAATAAATGATTTAAATAAAAGATAACGCTTTTCAAAAAACCAAATCCACTTTTTAATAAAATTGTAAAAACAATACTTAGAGAATGAGAAAACTTTGTAGACACCAGAGGAGACAAGTTATTTGTTTTTGCTTGCTGAGGAGAGACAACTCTGAAGCACAAATATACGTTGCCTTGTAGAAAGTCAATAAAAGTGAAAGTTTTGGGAATGAGTCGGGAAAAAAACTGCAACTAAAGACCGATGCACAGGACAAATAAGTGCAGAGCACAGTGCCATGCAATCACTTCTAATGAGGAAATAGTGGAGAGAATTAAGACAATAAATCATGTGTCCGAGGTTTTGTGGATTGAATGATTAGCAGTTTCTGCCAAAATTTAGGTTTTGTATCTGCAGTCAGTGCTACCAACTACTGTGACTTTGCAACATTATCATGACAGCACATCACCGCGACAGCCCGACTTTCGTAAACCATCGTGACCACCACATCTGAACAATAAGAACTCAAATCTTGATTATCTTCACAATCAAATCTTTACAATCAAATCTCTGAATCCTTAATGTTATATTTTTCAACAATCATATCTTAATTTTATATTTGTCAACAAACACATGCTTAAAGTTATATTTATCAACAATCACAACTCTACTATTTCTTCGCAAACAAGTATAGGGTGTTTATAAAGTCTCACTACACTTGGTATCTAGGTCAATTTGAAAAAAATGTTTATGACGTCATCACAATATGTGCTCAATGGTAAGTTCACTTGTTGCGACAGTTTTCTTAATGACTTGTCTGGAGGCGAAGGCGCGCCCCCCCCAGCACCAGAGCTGGAAGTCGTCAGTGACTCACAACTGATGGCTTGCGCCAGGATCGGTGAACCAGAACCATCCAGACCCTGCTACACCTCTTCGTGGTGCCTCTAGAAACAGACTAACCTGTCTAGTCTGGCCAAGCGAGCAGGGATCGAAGTGGGAAGACGAACCCGGTACACAAAAAAGCGTCGGCTGAAATCGGATGTGTTGGGCCGAAAGGCGCAGATATCACAGTGTTACACTGCAAACTGCAACACAACGTAACTACGTCCATTTAACGTCCTTTTAAGGGCGGATGACGAGGAGGAAGTCTACGGTTCGTATCCGTTAGAATACCTCAAATCATCGGACGAACGCATCATCATCATCATCATCATCATCATGACTTGTCTGGACTTTTAAGGATTCTGTCTTGGATATCTAAACATATTTCATCATTCACAGCAGGCCTACCAGATCGTGGAGCATCTTCCACATTTCCAGTAGCAATAAACTTATTCAACAAATTTCATTGACAGTGGGAGCACATATTGTGATGACGTCATAAACATTTTTTTTTTCAAATTGACCTAGATACCAAGTGTAATGACACTTTATAAACACCCTGTAGAATGTCTGGCATCAAATGTATACAACTACATCGTTGTGTTCACATCATTACAATCAAAACTCAGCCATTACATATCCACAAAGAGACCTATTAATACATCTCTAACACCACACCCCCAACAGCACATCTCTACCATCATACCCCCAACAGCACATCTCTACCATCATACCCTTACCAACATATCTCTAACATCACACCCCAACAGCACATCTCTAACATCACACCCCAACAGCACATCTCTACCATCATACCCTTACCAACACATCTCTAACATCACACCCCCAACAGCACATCTCTAACATCACACCCCCAACAGCACATCTCTACCATCATACCCCTACCAACACCTCTCAAACATCATACTCCTACCAACACATCTCTACCATCATACCCACAACAACAAATGTCTACCATTATAACCCCTACCACCACCACACCCCTACCAACAAGTCTCTACCACCACAACCCTACCAACAAATCTCTACCACCACACACCTACTAACAAATGTCTACCAGCATACCCCCTACCACCACCACACCCGTACCAACAAATCTCTACCATCACACCGCTACCAACACCTCTCTAACATCATACTTCTACCAACACATCTCTACCATCATACCCCCTACCATCACCACACCCCTACCAACAAATCTATACCACCATACCCAACCAACACCTCTCTAGCATCATCCTCCTACCAACACATCTCTACCATCATACCCCCAAAAACACATCTCTACCATCATACCCTCTACCACCACCACACTCCTGCCAACACATCTCTACCATCATACCCCCAAAAACACATCTCTACCATCATAACCTCTACCACCACCACACCCCTGCCAACACATCTCTACCATCATATCCCAACCAAAGTGTTCCTTGTTGCAGTTTCCTCAAATTCCAAGTCCATGGGGGACTGGTTGGTCTCGAGGCAAGACGTCGGCCTCGGGACAGAGAGGTTGTGGGTTCAAATCTCGGCTACACTGGTTGGGATTTTTATTTATGATTTCTCTCTGCGACAACCACCCCTGATCTCAGCAGCGAGGCCCGGTCAGTTACTCATCGACGGAAAAAACATGAGTATCTCCGAAGTCGGAGTTATCTGCCTGTGCGGCGAGGGACCCCTGTGCACACGGATGCCAGGGAAAAATGGATTAACACGCAAAATTCAGTTCCTAGTCTCTAGGGACTTCGACAGAGTTGAAAGCTGGCGAACGCAACAACAACAACAACAACAACAATACCCCTACTAACACATCTCTAACATCATCCCCCCCCTACTAACACATCTCTAACATCATCTCCCCCTACCAACACATCTCTAACATCATCCCCCCCCCCTACTAACAAATCTCTAACATCATCCCCCCTACCAACACATCTCTAACATCATACCCCCCCTACCAACACATCTCTAACATCATCCCCCAACCAACACATCTCTAACATCATTCCCCCCTACCAACACATCTCTAACATCATCCCCCCCTACCAACACATCTCTAACATCATCCCCCTACCAACACATCTCTAACATCATCCCCCCTACCAACACATCTCTACATCATCCCCCCCTACCAACACATCTCTAACATCATCCCACCCTACCAACACATCTATAACATCATCCCCCCCTACCAACACATCTCTAACATCATCCCCCCTACCAACACATCTCTAACATCATCCCTCCTACCAACACATCTCTAACATCATCCCCCCCTACCAACACATCTCTAACATCATCCCCCCCCTGCCAACACATCTCTAACATCATCCCCCCTACCAACACATCTCTAACATCATCCCCCCTACCAACACATCTTTAACATCATCCCCCCCTACCAATACATCTCTAACATCATCCCCCTCTACCTACACATCTCTAACATCATTCCCCCCTACCAACACATCTCTAACATCATCCCCCCTACCAACACATCTCTAACATCATCCCTCCTACCAACACATCTCTAACATCATCCCCCCCTACCAACACATCTCTAACATCATCCCCCTCTACCAACACATCTCTAACATCATCCCCCCTACCAACACATCTCTAACATCATCCCCCCCCCCTACCAACACATCTCTAACATCATTCCCCCCCTACCAACACATCTCTAACATCATCCCCCCTACCAACACATCTCTAACATCATCCCCCCTACCAACACATCTCTAACGTCATCCCCCCTACCAACACATCTCTAACATCATCCCCCCCTACCAACACATCTCTAACATCATCCCCCCCTACCAATACATCTCTAACATCATCCCCCCTACCAACACATCTCTAACATCATCCCCCCCTACAACACATCTCTAACATCATCCCCCCCTACCAACACATCTCTAAACATCATCCCCCCTACCAACACATCTCTAGGATCATCCCCCCCTACCAACACATCTCTAACATCATCCCCCCTACCAACACATCTCTAACATCATCCCCCCTACCAACACATCTCTAAGATCATCCCCCTCTACCAACACATCTCTAACATCATCCCCCCCTACCAACACATCTCTAACATCATCCCCCCTACCAACACATCTCTAACATCATCCCTCCTACCAACACATCTCTAACATCATCCCCCCTACCAACACATCTCTAACATCATCCCCCCTACCAACACATCTCTAACATCATCCCCCCTACAACACATCTCTAACATCATCCCCCCCCCTACCAACACATCTCTAACATCATTCCCCCTACCAACACATCTCTAACATCATCCCCCCTACCAACACATCTCTAACATCCCCCCCTACCAACACATCTCTAACATCATCCCCCCTACCGACACATCTCTAACATCATCCCTCCCTACCAACACATCTCTAACATCATCCCCCCCTACCAATACATCTCTAACATCATCCCCCCCTACCAACACATCTCTAACATCATCCCCCCCTACCAACACATCTCTAACATCATCCCCCCTACCAACACATCTCTAACATCATCCCCCCTACCAACACATCTCTAACATCATCCCCCCCCCCCTACCAACACATCTCTAAGATCATCCCCCTCTACCAACACATCTCTAACATCATCCCCCCTACCAACACATCTCTAACATCATCCCCCCTACCAACACATCTCTAAGATCATCCCCCTCTACCAACACATCTCTAACATCATCCCCCCCCCCTACCAACACATCTCTAACATCATCCCGCCCTACCAACACATCTCTAACATCATCCACCCCTACCAACACATCTCTAACATCATCCCCCCTACCAACACATCTCTAACATCATCCCCCCCCTACCAACACATCTCTAACATCATCTCCCCCCCCCTACCAACTCATCTCTAACATCATCCCCCTCTACCAACACATCTCTAACATCATCCCCCCCCCTACCAACACATCTCTAACATCATCCCCCCCTACCAACACATCTCTAACATCATCCCCCCCTACCAACACATCTCTAACATCATCCCCCCCTACCAACTCATCTCTAATCACACTATATCTCTATTCACCATTAACCCACAAGCACATACAATATCCTTTCAACCAACTCCCAGAGACTACCCATGCTATGCTGAGATCACACAATCAGATAAAACACAAACATAGCAAGCAGTATTTCTCTCCAATGTTAACTACAACACCGGGTCTCCCCATTCCCGACCCTACATTATGTTTGTAGTTCATCCATTTTTTGTGGAGACAATTAATCTCTAACCAAATCTTTTAAGTTCACGTGACAGGAAATAAATCCCCAAATCCCGTCACCTCTCGTAGGATCCCAACAGCTCTCGAGCCGGGGCAAGGGTAACAGCCAATTTGAGAGCAGCTAGCAGATTGCCAAAAACCCGAATCAATCAGATGGGAATTGGGAACGATAAGAGTGGAGAAACATAAAAATGAAAGATTTGAACGTTGAATGAATGAGATTGCGCTCGGAAGGGCAGGTTGGTAATTAATCATGGATCATATCGTATTGTGTTAGTCTTGTTCACTCCGGTGCAGGTAATGATACCGCCATGAGATGTTTACATTGAAGACTTTGAAATGTGGATTTATATATAATAATAGGTAGAATTAGATGGAAAGAAAATAAAACAAACGATGAAGTTTTAAAACAACTAAAAATGACAAGAGAACTACTAAACACAATTAGAACAAGACAAATCAAATTCTTGGAGCATGTTAAAAGTCATAACAGCCTAATAAGAGTAATATTGGAAGGAAAATACAAAGTAAAAGAGGCAGACCAAGACTAACATGGACGAGTAACAACAAAAGATGGACAAGTCAACCAATGACAATCTGCACCATCAAAGAAAGAGGCAGAGTGGAATGGCGCTCCATGGTAGCCACCCTTCGATGCGGAGACGGCACTCAATAATGATGATGATGATGAAATGTTTCTAGTTCGGTGACATGTGTGACGTAGTTAAACCGTTGTGGTATCTTGGTGGTGGTTGTCCATACTTCTTGATGAGGCACGACTGCTTGATCCCCACATTATACCTTGTGGGTTATCATCATCATCAAGTACCGGGCCTGCTGGCGTAGGTGCTCATGTCTCTCCACAATTTCCGATATTGACATTTATCATTTCTGTTGTTGACTTTCTGCTAAGCCATTCTCTTAAGCTGTCTGGTATTTTTTCTCTTTGCTTTCCTATATCTCTTCGTCCCTCAATTTTCCTCACTATGTAATGAATTATTGTATCTTACAGAACAGAACTTTCAACCAATCACATCCCTTGGCTCCATTAGTCTCAGAAGCCATAGGTTACTTCCTGTCAACATTTTGTTTATCACTTCATCACTTCCGTCATATCGTTGTTGACGTTTCCGTCTGTCAGAGCTCAATCTCACTGTCCGCGTCACTCTAGATCTCCGCGGATGTTTTGCTCTGGTTATCTGAAGGACTTCAATGTTTACGAGGAGCCAGTGTGTTGGGGATACAACTTTGAGTCTTTTTCACTGCTCACGTCAGAACAAGGGCAAGGGAGGTAATTTATTGTAGACGTTTTACTCCCGGTAACAACAGATAGGATCAACCAAATTAAAGATTTTATGAAGAAAAACATTGAAAACAAAAGAGGGAAGATGAAGAAAAGATAAGAGAAGCGAAGAAAATATTTGAAGATGAAAAAATCGACAGTTAACAAAGGAGAAGAGGATTCTGGAGAGAAGTGTAGAGGATAAGAAGTAGAATAATGTGTTCAAGTACATGAAAACAACACAGTGAAGAGTGAAAAACCTCTATATAAACCTACTGTAATATAGGATAATGTCCATGGACAAAACAAGAAGTCAACCCAAAATTATCATCAACAGTGAAGAACTTGAAACTGTAACAAACTAGGAATATCTGGGATCTGTAGTAACTAACAATGGAGACTGTCAGAAAGAGATCACAAGATTAGCAATAGCAACATCAAAATGAAATGCCATGAAGAACATGTGGCACTCTACCAGCAAGGCTGTAAAATTAAAATTACTAAAGACATGTATCTTTCCTATAGCAACATATGGTTGTGAATCATGGACAATCTCTCAAACAGCAAGGAAGGAAATCGTTTCATTCGAAACAAAATGGTACAGAAAAATCCTTAAAATAACTTGGTAATGAAAAAGAGCAATGTAAAAATTAAAAGATTTAACCTAACATAAAAGAAACTGGCTCATAAACACCATTCTAGAGTGAAAATTAAAATGCAATGGTCGCGGCAAAAGATATCGCGGTGGAGAGAATAATAATGAAAGCATAGATCATGGGCGACGCATCAGAGGCAGACTAAGGAGACTAGTTTCAAGACATCACGGAGACCTTCAACATGGAAACAGAAGAAGTGGGAGATCTGGTTAGACACAGAGATTCTTTCAGACCGGCTGTGGTGAATGCAACGTTCTGTGGGAGATCTTGCTAGACACAGAGATTCTTTCAGACGGACTGTGGTGAATGCAACGTTCTGTGGGAGATCTTGCTAGACACAGAGATTCTTTCAGACGGACTGTGGTGAATGCAACGTTCTGTGGGAGATCTTGCTAGACACAGAGATTCTTTCAGACGGACTGTGGTGAATGCAACGTTCTGTGGTAGATCTTGCTAGACACAGAGATTCTTTCAGACGGACTGTTGTGAATGCAACGTTTTGTGGTAGGTCTTGCTAGACACAGAGATTCTTTCAGACGGACTGTGGTGAATGCAACGTTCTGTGGGAGATCTGGCTAAAAAACATAAATTCTTTCATGCGGGCTGGTATTAATTCAATGTTCTGTGGGAGATCTTGCTAGACACAGAGATTCTTTCAGACGGACTGTGGTGAATGCAACGTTCTGTGGGAGATCTTGCTAGACACAGAGATTCTTTCAGACGGACTGTGGTGAATGCAACGTTCTGTGGGAGATCTTGCTAGACACAGAGATTCTTTCAGACGGACAGTGGTGAATGCAACGTTCTGTGCGAGATCTGGTTAGACACAGAGATTCTTTCAGACGGACTGTGGTGAATGCAACGTTCTGTGGGAGATCTTGCTAGACACAGAGATTCTTTCAGACGGACTGTGGTGAATGCAACTTTCTTTGGGAGATCTGGTTAAACACAGAGATTCTTTCAGACGGACTGTGGTGAATGCAACGTTCTGTGGGAGATCTTGCTAGACACAGAGATTCTTTCAGACGGACTGTGGTGAATGCAACGTTCTGTTGGAGATCTGGCTAAAAACATAAATTCTTTCATGCGGGCTGGTATTAATTTAATGTTCTGTGGAAGATCTGGCTAGAGACAGAGTTTTCCTCAGACGGACTGTTATGAATGTAACGTTCTGTGGGAGATCTTGCTAGAAACATAAATTCTTTCAGACCGGCTGTGATGAATACAACGTTCAGCACGGGACAAGCGACCAGATAATAATGAAGAAGTGGAAGGAAAGAGAAGACGAGGTGAGATTAAATGAGAGATTATTAAAAGGATCTTCTCTCTTTTTTTTTGGCATTCGTTCGATGACTACTAAAGTAATGGATAGCCGTCTTCGTGATCTGTCCTTAATAGGACGTTAAGTGTGCGTATATTCGTTGTGTTGTGGTTTGCAGCCAGGCTGTGATATTTGCACCTTTGGAGCAAAATGTATATTGACATGTACACAAGCACTGACTTCCGGTCAATATAGCTGATAGGCAGCAATGAACCGTTGATGCTACGTCTGAAAAGTGTTCATTGTCGCAGTTTCCTCATATTCTAAGTCCGGCTTGCTGCCTGAGCTACTGAGTTTAGTGCTTTGTGCACACCAGGAGCTGTGTTTTTCATCAGGATCATGATTCGATATTTCGATTACTTAGGATGAATGATGATATCGTGTGACGAGGGACAGTCTACGTTAACTTTCAGTGCTGCTACGCCTTATGTCTTTTAGTGTGGGCTGTGGCTGCTGCGATGGGGACTGCAGCTGCCTTTCTTTGTTTGCATCCGTCAATGAGATGAGTTTTAATTCGGATGATTCCACCGACACGGGCGGTTGAGCAATTATGGGTAGATTTTAATTCGTTTGCAGCGATACCGGGGTCTTTGACTAATTACAACCACAACTACAACTACACAAACACTATAATCACATTCCGTTAATGAGGTTCCGTAGCAGTTTTATTTTCAAGACTCTTTCACATTTAGCTTTACTGCAGTTTCGCATGTGTGTGCATTTATTTGGTTTTTCTTAACCTTGACCAATTCCATAATAGTTTGCTGGCATGTTTCGTGATATGAAAGTGTCTCCATTGGCATGTTTCGTGATATGAAAGTGTCTCCATTGGCATGTTTCGTGATATGAAAGTGTCTCCATTGGCATGTTTCGTGATATGAAAGTGTCTCCATTGTCGTGTTGCAGTGATAACAGTGTCTGCCAAGAGACGCGGCATGAAGTCTAGTACACTTCTACTGAGGTTTAAATATTATCTAGACAGTTCAGCACAATTAATACTTCGGCAGTCTAGCAAGGTGTTCTTCAACAATCCAACACGCATAACAATAATTTGTTCAAGTAATCCAACACTTGTTTAATGACACTCTCCCGTTATCCAACACGTGGTTCAATAATACTCTCCCGTAACCCAACACTTGTTCAATGATACTCTCCAGTAATCCAACACTTGTTCAAGGACACTCTACAGTAATCCAACACTTTTTCAGTGATACTCTCCAGTAACCCAACACTTGGTTCAATAACACTCTCCCGTAATCCAAGACTTGGTTCAATAATCCAAGACTTGATTCAGTGATACATTCCAGTAACCATCATTTAGTTCAATGATACTCTCCGTAAACCAACACATGGTTCAATGATACTCTACAGTAATCCAACATTTGGTTCAACAATTCTGTCCAGTAATCCAACACTTGGTTCAATGATACTCTCCAGTAATCCGCACCCGCACAATGTTCTCCAGTAATCCAACAACACCTGCAAAATGTTTTCTAGTAATCCAACAACATCCGCACAATTTTCTCCAGTAATCCAACAACACCTGCACAGTGTTTTACAGTAATCCAACAACACCTGCACAATTTTCTCCAGTAATCCAACAACACTTGCACATTGTTTTACAGTAATCCAACAACACCTGCACAATGTTTTCTATTAATTCAACAACACCCGCACAATGTTCTCCAGTAGTCCAACAACACATGCACAATGTTCTCCAGTAGTCCAACAACACATGCACAATGTTCTCCAGTAGTCCAACAACACATGCACAATGTTTTCTATTAATTCAACAACACCCGCACAATGTTCTCCAGTAGTCCCAACAACACATGCACAATGTTCTCCAGTATTCCAACACCTGCACAATGTTCTCCAGTAGTCCAACACCACCTGCATCATGTTCTCAAATAATAGAACACCAACTGCACAAGTTCTCCAGTAATCCAACAACACTTGCACAATGTTCTCCAGTAATCCAACAAAACATGCACAATGTTCTCCAGTAATCAAACAACACCTGCACAATGTTCTCCAGTAATCCAACAACACTTGCACAATGTTCTCCAGTAATCCAACAATTGCGCAATGTTCTCCAGTAATCCAACACTTGCACAATGTTCTCCAGTAATCCAAGACTTGCACAATGTTCTTCAGTAGTCCAACAACACTTGCACAATGCTCTCCAGTAATCCAACACTAGCACAATGTTCTCCCGTAATCCAACACTTGCACAATGTTCTCCCATAATCCAACACTTGCAAAATGTTCTCCCGTAATCCAACACTTACACAATGTTCTCCAGTAATCCAACACTTGCACAATGTTCCCCCGTAATTCAACACTTACAAAATGTTCCCCCGTAATTCACCACTTACACAATGTTCTCCAGTAATCCAACACTTGCACAATGTTCTCCAGTAATCCAACACTTGCACAATGTTCTCCCGTAATTCACCACTTACACAATGTTCTCCAGTAATCCAACACTTACACAATGTTCTCCAGTAATCCAACACTTGCACAATGTTCTCCCGTAATTCAACACTTACAAAATGTTCTCCCGTAATTCAACACTTACACAATGTTCTCCAGTAATCCAACACTTGCACAATGTTCTCCCGTAATCTAACTCTTAAGCTCAACTTTGGCGTGCCCTAAAAACAAAACAAAAACTGTCAACGATGTGGCTCAATTAAATCAAAGTGTCAATTTGTGTACATATTGTGACTGTGACAAATCATGCATGTAATTCTTTGTACACAAAAAATACAAAACACACTTCTGGAATGTGACAACAGACATGGACTAGACGTCACACACCGTTGGAACCCACTCCAGTTATCTGTGGTCTGCCTGTTAAGTGCAAACAGTCAGGGGCAGACATTTCTAGAAGTTGAACACATTCAGAGACGGTAGATTAAAAATTGACAGACAACTATCTTATTGTTGTCCTCTATGAGCTGCTGCGAAGACTGGTATTATCTTAGTCATGCGTGCTTCCTGTGAACATCTCGACTGGTTTGACTTTTCTGAACTAGTTTAACATCACAAGTTGACCTGGTTTTATTTATTTATCTTTTTTGTGTGTGGGTCTATTAAACCGGGAAAATAACAGTGAATTCATTCATTCTTTCTTTCTTTCTTTTGTTTCTTTCTTTTGTTTCTTTCTTTTCTTTGTTTGTTTATTTCTTTCTTTCTACTTTTCTTTCTTTCTTTCTTACTTCCTCTTTTCTGTCCTATTTCTTCCATTCATTCTTTCTTTCTTTCGTCGCTTCTTTCATTATATCTTCCTTTTTTCTGTCTTAATTTCTTAATTTCTTTTTCTTGTTTCCTCTTTACTGTCTTTATTTCTTCCTTCCCTCCATCTTTCCTTTCTGTTTTCTGTTGTTTTTTTCATTTTTTTCCATTTCTTTCTTCATTTTATTTTCTTTCTTTCGTTCTGTCTGTCTGTCTATCTTCCTCTTCTCTCTACTATTTCTTTCTTTCTTTTTTCGTTGCGTCTTTCTTTCTATCTTCCTCTTTTCTTTCCAACTTTTTTCTTTCTTTCTTGTTTTTTTTCTCTGCTTCCACACTTACTGTCCTATTTTTTCCTTCCTTCGATCCTTCCTCTTTTCTGTTGTTCTTTGTTTTTCTTTCCTTTTTAATTTTTCCTTCTTTTCTTTCTTTCTTCTTTTTTGCTTTTTCTGTTTCATTCTTTGTTTCTTCTCTTTTCTTCCACACTTCCATCCTTCCTGTTTTCTGTCGTTCGTTCTTTCCTTCTTCGTGTGTTTCTCATTTTTTTCCTTCCTTTTTTTCTTTTTTCCTTCCTTCCTTCCTTCCTTCCCTTACCTTCATTCTTCTTTTTTCTTTCCTTCTTTTTGTCGTTCCTTCCTCATGTTTTCAGCGTCGAAGGGAAAGACAAATTGCTGTATTCATCTCTTGGTTTACCCCTGTTGTCAGTTACCCTCCATCTTGTAAATAACCTGAAACTATCTCAAAATTAAACACGCTACACTTTATAATATAAAATAACTCGAATCGCATGATTTCCTTCGGAAGCGATAACCTTCATCGTACTGGGTCACGCCATTTGATGATGATGTTCTGTCCTGTTGTTATTACCCCCGCCACCATTTCGGTGAATCAAAGCACGTCTTCCTGTAACGCCTCGGTCCACTGGGCCGTTCAAATTGTGTTTGTTTAACGGATGGAGTGTGGGTAGAGTCTAACTTTGTTTCACTCAATACGATTGTATGTTTGTTCACCAGTACGCCTAGATTCATGACAATGGACTATTTAATTGGAAATGCGTTGAGAGTGCGGGAGCATGAATGCAGGCGGAGCGGAGTTGATGATGATGTTGATGACACGATGGTGATAATGACATGAGTGTGATGATGGCATGAGTGCGATGATGGTATGATGGTGCTGATGACATGATGGTGATAATGACATGAGTGTGATGATGGCATGAGTGCGATGATGGTATGATGGTGCTGATGACATGATGGTGATAATGACATGAGTGTGATGATGGTGCTGATGACATGATGGTGATAATGACATGAGTGTGAAGAAGGTGCTGATGACATGATGGTGATAATGACATGAGTGTAATGATGGTGCTGATGACATGATGGTGATAATGACATGAGTGTAATGATGGCGCTGATGACATGATGGTGATAATGACATGAGTGCGATGATGGTATGATGGTGCTGATGACATGAGTGTGATGATGGATGATGGTGCAGATGACATGAGTGTGATGATGGCATGATGGTGCTGATGACGTGAGTGTGATGATGGCATGATGGTGCTGATGACATGAGTGTTATGATGGCATGATGGTGCTGATGACATGAGTGTGATGATGGCCTGATGGTGCTGGATGACATGAGTGTGATGATGGCATGATGGTGCTGATGACATGAGTGTGATGATGGCATGATGGTGCTGATGACATGAGCGTGATGATGGTGCTGATGACATGAGTGTAATGATGGTGCTGATGACATGATGGTGATAATGACATGAGTGTGATGATGGTGCTGATGACATGAGTGTAATGATGGTGCTAATGGCATGAGTGTGATGATGGTGCTGATGACATGATGGTGCTGATGACATGAGTGTAATGATGGTGCTGATGACATGAGTGTGATGATGGTGCTGATGACATGATGGTGATAATGACATGAGTGTGATGATGGTGCTGATGACATGAGTGTAATGATGGTGCTGATGACATGATGGTGATAATGACACGAGTGTAATGATGGTGCTGATGACATGAGTGTAATGATGGTGCTGATGACATGAGTGTAATGATGGTGCTGATGATATGATGGTGATAATGACATGAGTGTAATGATGGTGCTGATGACATGAGTGTGATGATGGTGTTGATGACATGAGTGTAATGATGGTGCTGATGACATGATGGTGATAATGACATGAGTGTGATGATGGCATGATGGTGCTGATGACATGAGTGTGATGATGGCATGATGGTGCTGATGACATGCGTGTGGTGATGGCATGAGTGCGATGATGGTATGATGGTGCTGATGACATGATGGTGATAATGACATGATGGTGATAATGACAAGAGTGTGATAATGACATGATGGTGCTGATGACATGATGGTGATAATGATATGAGTGTGATAATGACATGATGGTGCTGATGACATGATGGTGATAATGACATGAGTGTGATGATGGCATGATGGTGCTGATGACATGATGGTGATAATGACATGAGTGTGATGATGGTGCTGATGACATGATGGTGATAATGACATGAGTGTGATAATGACATGAGTGTGATGATGGCATGAGTGCGATGATGGTATGATGGTGCTGATGACATGAGTGTGATAATGACATGAGTGTGATAATGACATGATGGTGCTGCTGACATGATGGTAATAATGACATGAGTGTGATGATGGTGCTGATGACATGATGGTGATAATGACACGAGTGTAATGATGGTGCTGATGACATGAGTGTAATGATGGTGCTGATGACATGAGTGTAATGATGGTGCTGATGATATGATGGTGATAATGACATGAGTGTAATGATGGTGCTGATGACATGAGTGTGATGATGGTGCTGATGACATGAGTGTAATGATGGTGCTGATGACATGATGGTGATAATGACATGAGTGTGATGATGGCATGATGGTGCTGATGACATGAGTGTGATGATGGCATGATGGTGCTGATGACATGCGTGTGATGATGGCATGATGGTGCTGATGACATGAGTGTGGTGATGGCATGAGTGCGATGATGGTATGATGGTGCTGATGACATGATGGCGATAATGACATGAGTGTGATAATGACATGATGGTGCTGATGACATGATGGTGATAATGATATGAGTGTGATAATGACATGATGGTGCTGATGACATGATGGTGATAATGACATGAGTGTGATGATGGTGCTGATGACATGATGGTGATAATGACATGAGTGTGATGATGGCATGATGGTGCTGATGACATGATGGTGATAATGACATGAGTGTGATGATGGTGCTGATGACATGATGGTGATAATGACATGAGTGTGATAATGACATGAGTGTGATGATGGCATGAGTGCGATGATGGTATGATGGTGCTGATGACATGAGTGTGATAATGACATGATGGTGCTGCTGACATGATGGTGATAATGACATGAGTGTGATGATGGTGCTGATGACATGATGGTGATAATGACATGAGTGTGATGATGGCATGATGGTGCTGATGACATGATGGTGATAATGACATGAGTGTGATGATGGTGCTGATGACATGATGGTGATAATGACATGAGTGTGATGATGGCATGATGGTGCTGATGACATGATGGTGATAATGACATGGTGGTGATGTTTATAGGATGATGGTGATGTTGATAAGATGACGATGATGATGACAACTGTGATGGAGATTGTAGTAAAGGTAAAGGTAAATTGACGTCTTAGCACGCGAGTCATATGTGCTAAGCCGCCGATACGAAGTGTTCGGATACTTCTGGATAGTGTCGCTTCAATCGTCCAAACTCACGATGCGAGGCGGCATTCCTCACCTTCACAGAGTACTATAACCTGGTATTCTTTCTGCCAACGGCTGGGTCGAAAGCTGGAGTATTTTTGTTCGTAACCACGAGTACAACTCACACTGCTTCCAGCCGAAGTCGAACACGGGTTGTCCGAACGTCGGTAGCCCAGTTGAGTAGTTATCCCAACTAGGCTAATGAGCCCACCTTCATGAAGATGATGCTAAATGAAAAGAAGACGAATATAGAAAAGTAAAAGAAAGTCTATGAGAAAAGAACTAAGTATACAATGGTGATCATGCTGAGAATAATTGTGAAGATGAATTAAATAAAGAAACAGATAAAGACAAATAGACGAAAGATGCAAGGTCGAAATCCAGTTGAATGGGCAACAATTTTAAATGACGTCACTGAAATGAGAGTACCCACAGTCACTACCATAACCAATTGACTCGAGTAAATCGAGGGAAAAAAAACATCAAATACCATCGTAACGCTATAACAGACAATGCAACATGGCTGCATGTCGCCCTATCTTTGAAGAGACCTACGTAGAAAATTAAACTGCTTCAGTTGAGTTGTTTGATTTAAATGTGTGTTTTAAATGTGCGTTTTAAATGTGCGTTTTAAATGTATTTTAAGTGTGTGTTTTAAATGTTTGTTTTAAATGTGTGTTTTCAAGAAAACTGGAATAAGGGAGTAGAACATCTCTGTTCGATGGAAGTCGCTTGAAATCGTCGCCTCTTACGTCGATTAGGGCTGCACAGCAGTCTACCTTATCAACAGAATTTGCAAACGCTATCCTGTTGGAACTATGACATGAGTGAAGCGGATATGGGGAATTCATGGCTGCAGTGAAAGTGATTCCATGAACAGAACAGGCGAAAGAAGAAGTAGAAGAAAAAAAAGAATATAATCATTATATAGAATTAAACCTTCCACTAGTAATAATGAGAAATATTAACCAACTTGGCCTACATTTAGAAGCCAGCTTCTGACGACAGCGATAATCACGTGAACTATAACCGGAAGTTGACGCAGGTCCCAAAATCTTGACGCGTGGTAGATGCAGCAGGACAAATTTAGTTTGTCTGTCACACTAAGAATATTTTCACCACTGGCCTCATCATTAAAATCTCAGGGTTCAGAACGAGCTATTCCTGGCAAGCTCAACGACTACACCCCAGAGGCATGTCGGAAAGATCTCAGTATTTGTGCTACTCCGGATATAGCAGTTCTGGTCATGTGCGCATGTGCATATGCATATATATGTAAGCTCTTTGATGGAAAACTTCAATTAAGTCTGCGGATGTTTTGTGGTCCTCGGAAATTGGAGGAAAGACGTATATCTGTAGGGCTAGGGTTCCAATATTAGACACCTCCTAATATGTATCATTAAACAAGATTCATTTCGTGTCGAGATTGATATGTTTAAAGCAAAAATAATAAATAAACTTTGGTCGCTTGCTGTTAGTTTTCCATTTCACATGTCGTTAATTATTACTGTAGTTAATAATTCTATTCTATCCTATTCTATTCATGGAATCAGTTTCACTTCAGTCAGGAATTGCCCATATCCGCTCCAGCACTTGTCAAATAATTTCCACAAATGTATCGATAAATTCCGTTGATAATCTATCAACGCTCCGTGCACGTCCTACTCAATTCCCACGATTGCAAACCTCCTAGCGCCTCTAGCGACAGGCGTAACTGGTAACACTGACTAAGTTAATAAGAACTTATTGTAAACCCTGTCTACAAGTGGACATCATTAATGCCCTCCGTGATGCGGGAAGATATCAGAACTTTGACATCCTTCAGTCCACGTCACTCCTTCGGATGAAAAAAATCAGAGTAAAGATGGGCACAGCCAGAAACGAGAAATTTTAGTGGGCGTGTAAGAGGAGTTATCAACCAGCACAGAACTAGAGTCTTCAGTTGCTGGACACTGCGGGACTTGCTGAGAAGGGGATCTGAGCGCCACGGGAAATATTCGGAGTGCAATGATGTTAACTCACAAATAATTCAATAACTCAAACTTTGTTTATTGATATATTTGATTGTTTGAGTGATTGGTTGGAGGCTGGTGGCTAGTTGGTGAGTGGGTGGTTTGTTGACTGGTTCCTGCTGTCTGTGGACTCGTCTCTTGGTTTAGTTCCGTTCTTTCTTGTGTTCACTTTCCCCAGGCCGGGGTAGTTGTTGATTTCTGCCAAGCGAGATCTGTGTCTATAAAAATAAATGTTTTCAAATTAGGGTGGGCCATCAATCGGAACTTTGCTCTGCGGCAAGATGTTTTGTTTATTCCCTGCCTCTTGCTCTCAGTTTCGTTACAACTCAACACATTTAGCGTCAGTTTAAACCAAAGTGATCGTCACATCTTGAGCAATGTGACCCACTTTTAGTAACAAAGAAAGCCTTATGTGACCCACCTTTAGCAATAAAGAAAGCCAGTGCGACCCACTTTTAGTAACAAAAAAAGCCTCATGTGACCCACTTTTAGTAACAAAAAAAGCTTCTTGTGACCCATTTTAACAAAGAAATCCTTATGTGACCCACTTTTAGCAACAAAGAAAGCAAAAATGACCCACTCTTAGTAACAATAAAAGTAATATGGTTTGCCTCTCAGTCTCCATTTCCATGCGGTTCAGTAGGCGCATACATAACAAATAAAAGAACATAAATTTATACAAGAATGTGAATGCTACTATTCTCGGCACATAAAACTATCAGTAAAATACAAACAGTTCAGGCTGATCATAGACAAGGGCTTAGATATGGTAAACAGTGGGAGATGCCTGCAGGCTGGGCCCCTTTATACTTGTCAACTTGTTATATGTAGTTATTACGAAAAAGATAGGCATCAGTAAACGATCATTTAAAACAAATCTTTGATGACATAATTGCTGTACTAATTTGTAATCTCACTTCATATATTATTTCATTGTTACGAGTCATTTTATATTTGAGGGCTTCCTGCTTAATGCTGGCAGTAATTCACTTGTATGTAAGATCAACGGGAGCCGCGACAGCTCAGTGGTTAGTGAACTGGACTACAAAGGACAAGAGGTAGGGTTCGATCCCAACCGACGGCTTCCGGGTTCACCCAGACTTAAATAGGTACCGGATTTTTTCTGGAAAAATAAAGCGGCACGGGCGTAATACCGACCACAATACCCGAAAAATCATGTACTGAAAGTCTGTAAAATTTATGGTCACTAACACCATATATTCAACGGACAAGAAAATCACTGGAGTCTGTAGAAATGTGGTTTTACAGAATAATGTTGAGAATATCATGGACAGCTAAGAAGAGTAATGAAAATGTTCTGAAAGTGGTCAAAGCAAAAAGAGAGCTAATTTCCAATATTAGGAAGAAACAATCATCATTTTTTGGCCATGTAATGAGAAGAGAACAACTGGAATATATTGTAACAACTGGAACAATTGAGGTACGAAGAGATAGATGGAAGCAAAGAGAAAAATACCAGACAGCTTAAGAGAATGCTTGACAGAAGGTCAACAACAGAAATGATAAATAACTGTCGAGATCGAAAGTTGTGGAGTGACATGATCACCTACGCCAGCAGGCCCAGTACTTGAGGATGATGATGAACACCATATTCCCTATACGCCACTTGGTGTGACGGGGGCTTTTCACTTTTGTTTATGTAAAATCAACACATGACTGGACCACTTGTATGGATGCTCAACATATAGAGCACAGTTAGAAGTGTTCCAGGAAGTATATTAACAGCTGCAAGATGCGTTTCTTACATCATCATCATGCCATATGCTCTTTGCTGAGCGTTGCATTCACCACAGCCCGTCTTAGAGGAATCTCTGTCTCTAGCCAGATCTCCCATTTGTTCTGTCATCAGATCGCCTTAATGTCTTGAAACCACCTTCCTCTAGGTCTGCCCTGATGCGTGGTTCAGGAACCATGCCTTCCATGATTGTTCTTTCCTGCCCACTGTATCTTTTGCTGTGGCCATAGTATTTAATTTCCTCTGTAGAATGGTGTTTATAAAGCAGTTCTTTTCATTGTTTAAATCTTTTAGTATGTCTTCATTGCTCTTTTTATGGTATCTTAGGAATTTCCTATAGCGTTTTGTTTCGTATGAATAGATTTTCTTCCTTGCTATTTGCTAGATTGTCCATGATGCATAACCGTATGTTGTCATCGTGAAGATATATGTCCTTAGAAATTTTAATGTTACCGTCTTGCTGGTATTGTGCTACATGTTGTTCATGACGTTTCATTTTTGTGTTGCTATTGCTAATCTTTTTTTTGATCTTTTTCTGGCATTCTTCATTGTTTATCGCTGCAGTTCCCATATGTCACAACACCAACAACGAAGATCATTCGTCACAAACAGTCACGACTCCACAACGGAGATCATTCGTCACAAACAGTCACGACTCCACAACGGAGATCATTCGTCACAAACAGTCACGACTCCACAACGGAGATCATTCGTCACAAACAGTCACGACTCCACAACGGAGATCATTCGTCACAAACAGTCACGACTCCACAACGGAGATCATTCGTCACAAACAGTCATGTCTCCACAACGGAGATCATTCGTCACAAACAGTCACGACTCCACAACGGAGATCATTCGTCACAAACAGTCACGACTCCACAACGGAGATCATTCGTCACAAACAGTCATGTCTCCACAACGGAGATCATTCGTCACAAACAGTCATGACTCCACAACGGAGATCATTCGTCACAACGGAGATCATTCGTCACAAACAGTCATGACTCCACAACGGAGATCATTCGTCACAAACAGTCATGACTTTACAACGGAGATCATTTGTTATAAACAGACACGACTCCACAACGGAGATCATTTGTCACAAATAGTCACGACTACAACAACGGAGATCATTCGTCACAAACAGTCATGACTCCAACAACGGAGATCATTCGTCACAAACAGTCACGACTCTACAACGGAGATCATTCGTCACAAACAGTCACGACTCTACAAACAAACAACCGCGTATGTTGTGGCCTCTGGATCGCAAAAAAACACGATCTTTGCACACGTCCCTAAAGTTAACGTAACTGTGAACACAACACGATGATTACTGTCACTCCGTTGGCCACGTACTGTGGTGTGCACGGAAAAGTCCAACCTAACTAAATTGGCCCACCTGTTCAAGTAGGGCACGTTAAACGAAGGATTTAGCAGTATCGACTGTCAGTATTAAAGTGAGATCTCCCAGTCCTGTGTTAGAATGACACAATGGCAGTTTGAGCGAAGGACAATTACTCCTGAAAATTTACTCTGTCGAATCACATAATGGGAGACAATTATTGCAGTCCGCGGGTTGGTCTTCTTGCAGGGGATCGGTACCCATGTCACATTTCACATTAGCTCAAGCGAGCACCATTTACAAACAACGTACCTGTTATTTAAGTAATTCTAATTTTATCGGATTTAGCAGGACAGCACTGTTTTCTAATTTTGCGTGAAGTTTAAATCGTTACAGTGGAGTTGTATATTTAGCAGTGCTTCTGTTTATTTTTAATGAAACTAATTATTTGTCTCTCTCGCATCTTTTCTTTTCGATGACTTCTCTTCATCGATGACCTTTAACGGTCAAGGCAAAGTACGAGACTTGAACCGGCGTCTTAGCACGCGTGTTTCCACCCATATGTGCTCGGCCACCTATCCAGAAATGTTCGGAGATTTCTGTATAGTGTAGCCTCAAGCATCGAAACTCACGATGCGAGGCGACATTCCTCACCTTCCCAGGGTAATACCTGGTATCCATTTCTGCCAACGGCTGGGTCGACCGTGGGGGTATTTTATTTTTTTTTCCAACCACGAGTACAATTCACACTGCTCCCAACGGGAATCGAACACGGCATGTCCAAACGTCGGTAGTCCAGTCGGGTGGTTTTCCGAACTAGGCTACCGAGGCATGGCCTTTAATCGCGCTAACTAGTCCAATTGCGTTTAATCGTTGGCTACAGAAAAAAACGTGATTGCATACATTTAACCTGATACATTTAACCTGATACATTTAACCTGATACATTTAACAAATAAACACGGGCTTTCTTGTTGCGGGCTTACCTCCCCTCTTTAATTCCCAGATCAAAAAGATTAATGTATTTCCAAGGTCACCGCGAGAATGTCGAGTAGGATCTTGATCAAGTATGGTTCACTGATTACCACACCAACGGTCAACTATAATCCGCTAACACCTTTCATGTGATGAACTATCTGAAATCTTGATGCCTTATTTACATTCCTGATACATTCCTTATGTCTTATTTACCCAGATCCATTCTAACAGCTCGGCAACAGCAAGCAAACAAATGGCGCACAAACAATCGAGATATCTGTGTCCCCATTGCGACGGACAGCGACTTTATACAATAGAATACAACCGTCCTTTCTTCTGCAAAAAAATATTTTAATCTCTGCTAAATTCTGTCATTTTTTCCCGTCACAATCGCATTCACTTTCTTTTAAATCCATCGTTTCTTCCTCGTGACACACATTCTATCTGTTCTGCAAAATCGTCTGTCAATCTCTTCCCTCCAGTTTTAAAACATAATTACATCTCCCTGTTTATGTTTCCAACCCTACATCACTTATCTCCCATCCCTCAGTACATAAACGTGTTTATGTCAACATTACATTATGCTGGGCCAACCATACAACGGCCCGCGAAACCTACTTCCTACCCACTCCATCTCCTAACTGAACATCTAATACGCCAGGGCTGGTAACTGCAGACGAATTGCTCTCAAAGTAAACAGCGCCGGTTGATGCATTTTTCGTGCTAAGTTCGTGTTGTTTTGACGAAAATCTATCTAATTAGCTTTACAACAACTAACAAAAACGTTGGAAAAACCACCACTTATAACTTAATTCCCACCTTATTAACAGTATGTGCACACACAAATATAGTATTTTGTTTCCTTGTTAGAGAGTGTGGTATTTTTTTATGTTGAATTTGAGGTGCTAGAATATCAAAGCTAGCGTTAGTAAACGTTTTGTCTTGGAATAAGGGACAATCATTGATAACACGAAATAGCAAAGAGAAAACAATTTAAACGTTAACACAGGAAACTGCTGTTACTGTAGTATAGCTAATATAAAGATGTAGGATGTCGTTTAAGATTTAAGATGTCATTTCATGTGTCATTTAAGATGTCATTTAATGTGTCATTGAAGATTTAATATGTTATTTATGATTCAAGATATCATTTAAGATTTAAGATGCCATTTAAGATTTAATGTGTTATTTAAGATTGAATATGGCATGTAATGTGTCATTTAAGATTTGAGGTGTCATTTAAGATTTAAGATGCCTTAAGTTTTAAATTATCATTGAAGATTTAAAATATCATTGAAGGTTTAAGATTTCGTTCAAGATTTAAGGTGTCATTTAAGACTGAATGTGTTATTTAAGATTTAAAGTGTCATTTAGGACTAAGGAGTTATTTAAGATTTAAGGTGTCATTTAAGACTGAAGGTGTTATTTAAGATTTAAGGTGTCATTTAAGACTGAATGTGTTATTTAAGATTTAAGGTGTCATTTAAGACTGAAGGTGTTATTTAAGATTTAAGGTGTCATTTAAGACTGAATGTGTTATTTAAGATTTAAGGTGTCATTTAAGACTGAAGGTGTCATTTAAGATTTAGGGTGTCATTTAAGACTAAAGGTGTTATTTAAGATTTAGGTGTCATTTAACAACGTAAAGGAGAGTTTCTGGTTGGTTCTTAAAAACCGCTGCAGATAATTTCTGTTCATCTCTTCTCAGATCCCAGAGTGTCGTAATTGATCATTGCTCTTAGAATGAATATTGCTGAAGGTCGTTATTGTTTATTGCTGGTGAAATGGAAGGTCGTTATTGTTTATTGCTGGTGAAATGGAAGGTCGTTATTGTTTATTGCTGGTGAAATGGAAGATCGTTATTGTTTATTGCTATTGAAATGGAAGGTCGTTATTGTTTATTGCTGTTGAAATGGAAGGTCGTTATTGTTTATTGCTGGTGAAATGGAAGGTCGTTATTGTTTATTGCTGTTGAAATGGAAGGTCGTTATTGTTTATTGCTGGTGAAATGGAAGATCGTTATTGTTTTTGCTGTTGAAATGGAAGGTCGTTATTGTTTATTGCTGTTGAAATGGAAGGTCGTTATTGTTTATTGCTGGTGAAATGGAAGGTCGTTATTGTTTATTGCTGTTGAAATGGAAGGTCGTTATTGTTTATTGCTGGTGAAATGGAAGGTCGTTATTGTTTATTGCTGGTGAAATGCAAGGTCGTTATTGTTTATTGCTGTTGAAATGGAAGGTCGTTATTGTTTATTGCTGTTGAAATGGAAGGTCGTTATTGTTTATTGCTGTTGAAATGGAAGGTCGTTATTGTTTATTGCTGGTGAAATGGAAGGTCGTTATTGTTTATTGCTAGTGAAATGGAAGGTCGTTATTGTTTATTGCTAGTGAAATGGAAGGTCGTTATTGTTTATTGATGTTGAAATGCAAGGTCGTTCATTGATGCCAGAGCTGACGACACGGTACACTGGCTAAGCCCATAGGTGGTGAATCGCAGTTAGCAATTTACGTTATGTAAACACAGGGTTCCAGTAGCTCGCTGGCTGTGCCCACGTCTCGCATTTAGCATTTACGTTATGTAAACACAGGGTTCCAGTAGCTCGCTGGCTGTGCCCACGTCTCGCATTTAGCAAGTTACGTTATGTAAACACAGGGTTCCAGTAGCTCGCTGGCTGTCCCCACGTCTCGCATTTAGCAAGTGACGTTATGTAAACACAGGGTTCCAGTAGCTCGCTGGCTGTGCCCACGTCTCGCATTTAGCAAGTTACATTATGCAAACACAGGGTTCCACTAGCTCGCTGGCTGTACCCACGTCTCGCATTTAGCAAGTTACGTTATGTAAACACAGGGTTCCAATAGCTCGCTGCCTGTACCCACGTCTCGCATTTAGCAAGTTACGTTATGTAAACACAGGGTTCCAGTAGCCCGCTGCTGTACCAACGTTTCGATTGCCCTTGTATTTGCTGAAAGTTTCCTCATGAGAGCACGATCTTTGTAACCCCCTGGGCAAATTGTCATTAAAATGTGAACATAGTTGTTATTTAAATGACAGCTGCGGAGTTCTCACGTGGTTTTACTACACAACGGATAATGATAACAGTGGTTTTACTACACAACGGATAATGATAACAGTGGTTTTACTACACAACGGATAATGATAACAGTGGTTTTACTACACAACGGATAATGATAACAGTGGTTTTACTACACAACAGATAATGATAACAGTGGTTTTTCTTCTTCTTCTACCATTTTAGCTCCCAGTGGAGCATAGGTCTTCAACAAACATTTTCCAAGTCGTTCTGTTTTTTGCCATTCTTTTAAGATCATTCCATGTCTTCCCCATCATCTTCATCTCTGCTTCCATCTGTCTTCTTCAAGAATTCCTTGGTCTTCCTCTTTGTCTTTTCCCCTGGGGATTTCAAAAAAGAAATGACAGCTACGGGGTTCTCACGTGGTTTTACTACACAACGGATAATGATAACAGTGGTTTCACTACACAACAGATAATGATAACAGTGGTTTTACTACACAACGGATAATGATAACAGTGGTTTCACTACACAACGGATAATGATAACAGTGGTTTCACTACACAACAGATCGTGAGAGTTTCATAACACAACCTATTGTAACAATTGTTACGCTACACAATACAACAACACAACAACAACAACAACAATACAATTAGTCCTTGTGGATTCTTCCCTGTAGACAAATGTCATCTAGTGTCACCGAAGATCCAGGTAGATGTCAGTTACATACACTTCCCAGAGTTATCCTTTGTTCTCACATCATCTCATTGTACGACAGGCTGCCCATCCAAAATCTACAATTTTTTCCCCTTTTTTAGAGTTCATGCGTTAAGTAGGCGTGGGAATGTAGTGTCGCCAGTTCACACAAAGTCGCAACATCTATGCCTTTCAGACCGATACATCCGTTTTCGGCCACCATAACCTACTTATTTCTACTAATCACCATATCTTAACCTCTCTCCTAATCACCATCTCTTACCTCTCTCGTATCACCATCTCTTAAACTCTCTCCTAATCACGATCTCTTAACCTCTCGCCTAATCAACCATCTTTTAACCTCTCTTTTAATCACCATCATTTAAACTTCCTCCTAATCACCATCTCTTAACCTCTCTCCTAATCACCATCTCTTACCTCTCTCTCCTAATCATCCTCTCTTAACCTCTCTCCTAATCACGATCTCTTAACCTCTCGCCTAATCACCATCTCTTAACCTCTCGCCTAATCACCATCTCTTAACCTCTAGCCTAATCATCATCTCTTAACCTCTCTTCTAATCAACATCTTTTAACCTTCCTTCTAATCAACATCTTTTAACCTTCCTCCTAATCACCATCTCTTAACCTCCCTCCTAATCACCATCTCTTAACCTCTCGCCTAACCACCATCTCTTACCTCTCTCCTAATCACCATCTCTTAACCTCTGTTCTAATCACCATCTTTTAACCTTCCGTCTAATCACCATCTCTTAACCTCTCTCCTAATCACCATCTCGTAACCTTCTTCTTAATCACCATCTCTTAACCTTCCTCTTAATCACCATCTCTTAACCTCCTTCTAATCACCATCTCTTAACCTCTCTTCTAATCACCATCTCTTACCTTCCTTCTAATCACCATCTCTTAACCTTTCTCATAATCATACTATTTTAACCTATCCCCTAATTACAATCTTTTAACTCCTCTCCTAATCACAATCTCTTAACCATTCTCTTAATGATTATCTCTTAACTTTTCTCCTTATCACCATATCTTTACCTCCTTTTTAATCACCAGCTCTTTTCCTCTCTCCTAATCACCATATCTTAACTTTTCTAATAATCACCATCTCTTAACCACTCTCCTAAACACCATCTCTTAACCTCTCTCCTAATCACCGTCGCTAAACCTCTCTTCTAATCAACATCTCTTAACCTTACTTCCAATCACCATCTATTAACCTCTCTCCAAATCACCATCTATTATCTTCTTTCCTAATCATCATCTCTTAACCTCTCTCCTAATCACCATCTCTTAACCTCTCTCCTAATCACCATCTCTTAACCTCACTCCTAATCACCATCTCTTAACCTTCTTTCTAATCATCATCACTTAGCCTTTCTCCTAATCACCACCTCTTAACCTTCTTTCTAATCAACATCACTTAACCTCTCTCCTAATCACCATCTCTTAACCTTCTTTATAATCATCATCACTAAACCCCTCTCCTAACCACCATCTTTTAACCTTCTTTCTAATCACCACCTTTTAACCTCTCTATTAATCACCATCTCTTACCTCTCTCCTAATCACCATCTCTTAACCTCTCTCCTAATCACCATCTCTTAACCTTCTTTCTAATCATCATCTCTTAACCTCTCTCCTAATCACCATCTCTTAACCTCGCTCCTAATCACCATCTCTTAACCTCGCTACTAATCACCATCTCTTAACCTCGCTCCTAATCACCATCTCTTAACCTCGCTCCTAAACACCATCTCTTAACCTCTCTCCTAATCACCATCTCTTAACCTCGCTTCTAATCACCATCTCTTAAACCTCGCTCCTAATCACCATCTCTTAACCTCGCTCCTAATCACGATCACTTAACCTCTCTCCTAATCACCAACTCTTAACCCCGCTCCTAATCACCATCTCTTAATCTCTCTCCTAATCACCATCTCTTAACCTTTCTCCTAATCACCATCTCTTAACCTCGCTACTAATCACCATCTCTTAACCTCTCTCCCAATCACCATCTCTTACCTCTCTCCTAATCACCATCTCTTAACCTCTCTCCTAATCACCATCTCTTAACCTCTCTCCTAACCACCATCTCTTAACCTTCTTTCTATAGCGTCATCTCTTAACCTTTCTCCTAATCACAATCTCTTAACCTTCTCCTAAACACAATCTCTTAACTTTTCTCCTAATCACCATCTCTTAACCTTCTCGTAATCACCATCTCTTAACCTTCTCCTAATCACCATCTCTTAACCACTGACCTTACCATTATCTATCAATCTATCAATCTATCTATCTATCTATCTATCTATCTATCTATCTATCTATCTATCTATCTATCTATCTATCTATCTATCTATCTATCTATCTATCTATCTATCTATCTATCTATCTATCTATCTATCTATCTATCTATCTATCTATCTATCTATCTATCTATCTATCTATCTGTCTATCTATCTATCTATCTATCTATCTATCTATCTATCTATCTATCTATCTATCTATCTATCTATCTATCTATCTATCTATCTATCTATCTATCTATCTATCTATCTATCTCTACCTTTTCTTTCTCTGGTGGTGATATTCTCCATAAAAGCTACCTTCTTTTCTCTTTCTCTTACCATTTTCCTTTACACCATTATTTTAAGTTCCTTATTCTAATCATCAATTGTTATTTTTGTCGTTATATTATTTTTTTAGTAAACGTATCTTTGTCAAGGACCTTGGTAAAGTGGTGTTTTCAAAGAATGCATTTCCTCTTTGAGTGATCTATGTGAATAATATAAACAACTTGACCTTAGTCTCATGATGGTGGTGGTGGTCTTTATGATCACGTGTGGATGTAACTAGGTCAAGTGCATCTGTCAACGGGACGTGTCAATGATAGCTTCCGGTGCACTTATCACATGTATTTTAGAGACCACTTGAAAGGTAAAAGTACGCATCTTGTGAGTGCGGGTATTCAACACAACATGTTCTCAACGTGATCGCTGTTATAAATGTCCTAAATGGAATATCATAAATCAAATAAGACACATCATAAATATGAAGTGGTACTTTCCATAGTACTTTAAGCAACCACATTCATGTACCTCACGACTGTGCACTTTCCCCACTTCCATTGTCCTACAATCCTTTACTGCACCCGGGAACACTTTCCCAATTACATTGTCCTACAATCCTTTACTGCACCCGGGAACACTTTCCCCAATTACATTGTCCTACAATCCTTTACTGCACCCGGGAACACTTTCCCCAATTACATTGTCCTACAATCCTTTACTGCACCCGGGAACACTTTCCCCAATTACATTGTCCTACAATCCTTTACTGCACCCGGGAACACTTTCCCCAATTACATTGTCCTACAATCCTTTACTGCACCCGGGAACACTTTCCCCAATTACATTGTCCTACAATCCTTTACTGCACCCGGAACACTTTCCCCAATTACATTGTCCTATAATCCTTTACTGCACCCCGGAACATTTTCCCCAATTACATTGTCCTACAATCCTTTACAACACCCGAGCATACTTTCCCCATTTACATTGTATTACAATGCTTTACAACACCCGAGCAACCTTTCTCCGTTTACACTGTATTACAATGCTTTACAACACCAGAGCACCCTTTCCCCGTTTACACTGTATTACAATGCTTTACAACACTCGAGCACCCTTTCCCCATTTACACTGTATTACAATGCTTTACAACACCCGAGCAACCTTTCCCCATTTACACTGTATTACAATGCTTTACAACAACCCAGCAACCTTTCCCCATTTATCTTGTTCTACAATGCTTTACAACACTCCAGCAACCTTTTCCCATTTATCTTGTTCTACAATGCTTTACAGCACCCGAGCAACCTTTCCCCATTTACACTGTATTACAATGCTTTACAACATCCGAGCCCACATTCTTTATTGTCATCTCAGAAACCAAAATATAATGCTGGCCTATTCATTCCTCAGCTAAACGTCTGTACCCATTTTATCTCTCAGTTCATTAATAATCGTCACTGGTTTCTGTAAATCGGCTCTTATTATCTCTCAACCTACTTTATTATCCCCACTTGATGTGTCAAACTACCCATTTTATTTCTTAGCCTATATGTTATCCCCAATCTATATGTCAAACTACCCATTTTATTTCTTAGCCTATATGTTATCCCCAATCTATATGTCAAACTACCCATTTTATTTCTTAGCCTATATGTTATCCCCAATCTATATGTTAAACTACCCATTTTATTTCTTAGCCTATATGTTATCCCCAATCTATATGTCAAACTACCCATTTTATTTCACAGCCTATATGATATCCCTAATCTATATATTAGACCACGTATGTTATTTCTCAGCCTGTATGTTATCCCTAATCTATATGTCAAAGCACCCATTTTATTTCTCAACCCATATGTTATCCCAATCTATGTGAAAGTAAATATTTTATTTCTCAGCAGAATTGTTTTCTCTCTTCGCCACGATCGCATATTTCAAGCGGCGTGTGTCATCGTTACCTCGCCCAACCCTAGAACCCGCTCAAACTAAGCTATGATTTCCTTCAGCAAGTAGCTATACACAACCTTCACCTGTGTTGCAGTCGTTTCAGCCTAATGGGATACATTTTTCTTCAATTATGAAGCCGCATGATCGCATATGTTTCATCGTTCACTTCTTCTACTTCTTCTTCCTCTTCTTCTTCTATCCTTCCTCTGCTGCCGTTGGCGTCGAGGGGAGAAACAATCTGCGATTCTTTGCTCTTCTGTTGGCCTCTTCTGATGTTATCCCTCCTAGTGACTCTAGTATTCCCTTTATCCATCTCTTTCTCGGTCTTCCTCTTAATCTGGCGTTTTCGTAGTGTTTGTTTATGGCTCTTTGAGTCATTGTTAGTTCTTTTTGTCTTGTTATGTGGCCGAACCAATTTACTGTTGTTTCTTTATGTATTCGATGGTTTGTTCAATTTAGAGTTTCTTCCTCAAGTCAGTGTTTCTTACTCTGTCCCTTAAGCTGTTTCCTGTCATTCTTCTGACACATTTCATTTCAGTGGTCGCTATCTTTCTTATTGTTCTAGAGTCCAGTGTCCAATTCTGGCTCTGATAACTCAGAGTTGGTAGAAAAATTGATTTGTATATTGCCCTTTTTGCTTCCGTACTTATTGCTTTGTTTTTCAATAGTATTGATACTTGGCCTATAACTTGGCATGCTTTGTTACACCTTATATCTATCTCTGTCTCTTGGTTATTGTCTTGTGTTAACGTGCTACTCAGATATTTAAAATTGTCTACTTGCCTCAGAGTTGTATTATCTATTATGTTGTTCAGTTTTTCTTTCTTCTCGCTATATTAGATCATTCACTGGTAATCATTATTTCATCAGCCAAAATAATCACAACTTCACATTTGTTTCTTTTCGTTACCGAAGCTGTATATGTGATTACTGTTGTCATCACAGCTTCATCTGTTCCTGCCATCACTACAGCTTTAATTATTCATCTCACCATCACAGCTGTATTGATTTACCCATGTCCAGATTCTATCTATCTATCTATCTATTGTTCTTTCGAGCCGAAGACGGCACATAGGGCAGAACCACAATCTCAAAAAAAAACAGAAACCTTGCGTGCCAAAATGGCACATATTGCAGAGATCGCTGCTTCTAAAATCTATGGTTCTGTTTCCATAACAATACTTTTTTTACAATGACAGCTTGTCAAGCCATCAATCAACATCCTTAGTCACCTCTTACGACATGCCTCGAAGGTTACAGCGTCACTATTCTTTACTTCCCTCATAATGAGGCCCCGGTAACACACAGGAAATGTCTAGATTACTGCTCGAATAATGCCTGTTATTTATGTACATTTATATATCAGGCAAAAAAAGCAGCTTTCCAACAATGAGGAAGATACTGTACAATCTGTTTTTGACAATAGAAGCAAGAAAAAAGTTCTTAAATGTTATGTAGAGCCAGTCTTAACATATGGATGTGAATCATGGACAATAAGATAGCAAACAAGATAATCATCGGAGGCTATAGAAATGTGGTTTTACAAAAGAATGTTGAGAATACCATGGACAGCTAAGAAGAGTAATGAAAACATTATGAAAGAAGCCAAAGCAAAAAGAGAGGTAATTTCCAATATTAGGAAGAAACAGTCATTCTTTTTTGGTCATGGTATGAGAAGGGAACAGCTGAAATATATTGTGACAAATGGGAAAATTGAGGGACGAAGAGATAGATGGAAGCAAAGAGAAAAGATACCAGGCAGCTCAAGAGAATGGCTTGGCAGTAGGTCAACAACAGAAATGATAAATAACTGTTGAGAGTTGTGGAGAGACATGATCACCTACGCCAGCAGGCTTGGCACCTGATGATGATGACTTATATAAATCAAGAAATGGTTGCAAGTAGCGAGGTGGTTTGGCGATGTGTCCATGACAACGGGTTGGATCCTGCTTTTGGCTTTCTATCGTTCATTTTCTTCAGTTGTTGATTATTTGTGTATTTTTGTCCGATTGTTGTAAACATACTGAAATAATTCGTTGATCAGTTGCCTCGGGTGAAAGCTTTCATTTCATTATCATATTTATTTGTATTTGCTTTAAAAGAGAAGTTAATTAAAGATGGTCGGAAGACAAGTCAAATAGCAACTATTCAGTATGCGTCAATTACAGATTATTAACCTGGCTATAAATGTTTCACATTTAAGTGAAAGTATAGTAAATATATAAATGATAGTGCGACAATTTTATATTACAGTAACTTTATATGAGTGAAAAAATTACAGTAAACTTATGTAAATGAACGTATGGTAAATCTACCTAAGTACTAGAGTAAATCTACACGACCTACATTAAATCGTAGCACAGTACTGCATAATTAATCTACATCAGAGAAAGTGAGATAAATCTACTCAAACGACAGTACTGCAAATCTAAATAAGTGAACGTAAGGTAAATCTAAGCAATTAACAGTATAATAAATCTAGATAAGCGAAAGTACAGTAAAGCTACACAAGTGATACTACGTAAGTTTACACAAAGCCAGCAAAGGACTGGCCGCCATAAGGTCATGGTAGCTGCCCATATTGAGCAGAGGCTACTTTCTGTTCCAGGGACTGGTCCTTGCACCCATCAGGTATGCCTTGTCAATCATCACTGTCAGTACAACGTCAATCGACAGGCTAGAGAATGTACAAAATGAAGCGATGCAACTTGGGGTGTAGATGAGACACTCCCTGTGTAGCAATGAGGTATCTTCTTGATCGTCCTACCATGGATGACAAGAAAAAGATCTGGAGGGTTTAAGCATTTAGTTATTGAGTTATTTGCGGATCATCATCATTGCACTCCGAACATGTTCATAGGTGCTCAGATCCCCTCCTCAGCAAGTCCCGCAGTGTCCAGCGACTGACGACTCCAGTTCTGTGTTGGTTGATTAGCCTTCTTACACGGCAACTAAGTTTCTCGTATCTGGCTGTGCCCAGCTTTACTTCCATCTCTTTCATCCAAAGGAGTGATGTGGACTCATGGTTGTCGAAGTCCTGTGTCTTTCCCACATCTCGGCATTGACGATTTCCGCCCGATCCACTGGTTGACCATCCTCAACAATAGCGCAGCTAACCAACTTGACCACACTTTCATTTCCCCTCATCTCCCGCATGTTCTGTGACGTAGACAAAGGTAACCGTGCGTATTTTAGACTTCTGCAATGATTCTACCCATTGCATACGTACAGGTTGTGAGCATACTGTAAGACAAGGGCAGATATAGAACACCCATAGCAGCTAAGAGCTCAATGGGGAGAAAGGTGACAGGCTAAAAATGAGACAAATCATGGGTGGGTTGCGCCGGAGATGTCATCATGAAAGTCTGTAGGCTGAGGAGAAATGAAAAAATACAGAAAAAAATAAATAATAAAACGGTATAGTTAAAGCTTCACGTAACAAGTGGACAACACAAACCAGAACGACGTTTCGGCACAATAGGCCCTCAACTGGAACAGACATACAACACATGTACAAATTTGTATTTAAAATTGTTAAAATAACAAAAAGTACAATCATTTCGAACTAGAAGGAGAAATGGAAAAATAAAGAAAAAAATAAGAATAAAATGCTCAGTGCGTGGTGATACTTGGCAAGAACGGAAGTGTACATGGGTAGGCTTATCAATATAAACAGTGGCGAGGAGTGCATATCTAAGCCCACATCATTCAGGGGCCAACATTCTTGTGTATTGTCACAGTTGACAGGCAGTCCAGGCAGCAGAATCAAATATTGGTCGAGAAGCTTAGTGGAGTAAAATCGGACTTATCAAGCAACACATATCCTGGAGTCTTCGGTCGCTGGACGGGACTTGCGGAGGAGGGGATCTCAGCATCTATGGACATGTTCGGAGTGCAATGATGATAACCCACAAATAACTCACTGATTATAACCCACAAATAACTCAATGATGATAACTCACAAATAACTCAATGATGATAACTCACAAATAACTCATTGATGATAACCCATAAATAGCTCAATGATGATAACTCATAAATAACTCAATGATGATAACCCAAATATAACTTTAATGACGATAACCCAAATATTACTCAATGATGATAACTCACAAATGACTCATAGATAACAAGCCAAAAATAACTCAATGGGGATAACTCACAAATAACTCGATGATGATAACTCACAAATAACTCAATGACGATAACCCAAATATAACTCAATGATGCTAACCCACAAATAAGTCAATGATGATAAGCCACAAATAACTCAATGACGATAACCCAAATATAACTCAATGAAGATAACCCAAATATAACTCAATGACTATAACAGAATTATATAACTCTATGAAGATTACCCACAAATAACTCAATGACGATAACCCAAATATAACTCAATGACGATAACCCAAATATAACTCAATGAAGATAACCCAAATATAACTCAATGACGATAACCCAAATATAACTCAGCGATGATAACTCACAAAGAACTCAATGATTGTAACCCACAAATAACTCAATGACGATAACCCACATATGACTCAATGATGATAACTCACAAATAACTCAATGAAATCAACCCGCAAAAAAAAAACTCTATGATGATAATCCACAAATAACTCAATAACTTTCACTTTTGCATGAGTATATTTTGTCTAAACTTTTAAGTTTACTATACTTCCACACATATAGATTCACTACATTGTGGATGTTATAGTTACTGTATTGCTGCTTTGAGTAGAATTAGCATAATGTCATTTATGTAGATTTACTGAACTATCATTTATGTACATTTACTGTACTATCATTTATGTAGATTTACTAAACTATCATTTATGTACATTTACTGTACTATCATTTATGTAGATTTACTGAACTATCATTTATGTACATTTACTGTACTATCATTTATGTAGATTTACTGAACTATCATTTATGTACATTTACTGTACTATCATTTATGTAGATTTACTGAACTATCATTTATGTACATTTACTGTACTATCATTTATGTACATTTACTGTACTGTCACTTGTGTAGATTTTATGTACTCTTACTTATGTATGAGTACATTTTATGAAACCTTTTAGATTTACTAAACTATCATTTATGTAGATTTACTAAACTATCATTTATGTAGATTTACTGAACTATCATTTATGTAGATTTACTGAACTATCATTTATGTAGATATACTGAACTATCATTTATTTATAAATACTGAACTATCATTTATGTAGATTTACTGAGCTATCATTTATGTAGATTTACTGAACTATCATTTATGTAGATATACTGAGCTATCATTTATGTAGATATACTGAACTATCATTTATGTAGATATACTGAGCTATCATTTGTGTAGATATACTGAGCTATCATTTGTGTAGATATACTGAGCTATCATTTGTGTAGATATACTGTTCTTTCATCTACGTGCATTTACTGTATGATCACGTGATCGACATGGTCCTAAAACACAGACTGCTATCAAACTTAACTGCAGGGTACATTCTCTCAACCTGTTCCTGATTACATGGCCAGCTCGTATCACCATTGTTTCAATGTTATTAATATGATTGTTAAGGGACAACCACGCAAGATGAATGTATAGGAAATATATGTCAGTGTCAGTACAGTAATTCTATACAAATGGCAAAACATTAACTCATTGAATTAATGCATATATAACTTATCCAATCATATTTATTGATAAATCCTCATAACGTTTATATGACCCTCCCAAAAAAACGAGATCAACCGATGCGAATAAAAGTTCCACTCAGATTAACGACTTATGGAGGAGTTCACGAGGAAGCTTGGATGCAAAGTCGAGCTAATGTTTCACATCACAGCATTTTCTTTTGTGAGGCATAACAGTAGAAGTGTGTTTTAGAGCGGTTAGAGCGGCGAAGGAAAATCAAAACGATGAGCAGTAATATCTGGAGTAAGACAAGGCTGCGTGTTGTCCCCACTCTTGTTTATCACTAACATTGACAAAATATGCGAGGATGTCAAATCACAGTGTGAAGATATCAATGAACTACATTTTGCTGACCACCAGGCCCTAATAGATTTCGAAGAAACAGAACTTCAACAACATCTGTTGTCTTTAAATAAAGAATGTAAAATGAATAACATGACAATAAGCACTGAAAAAATAGAGGTTATATCAAAAGGAAGGCAAAAGAAGATATTAAACATAGCTATAGAACACCAAGGTATAAAACAAGTAACAAACTTTAAATATCTGGGAACAACACTCTATGAAAATGGTAGAATCGATAAAGAAATAGACATTCGATGTACTAAGATCAAATATTGGGTCAGCTATCCCCTATATTTCAAAACAAAGTAATAAATACTGCCACCAGAAAACATCTAACACAGAGTATATTCCTTCCAACATTGTGCTAGCAATGCTAAACATGGTCACTTACGTCTAAGAAAAAAAGAAAGCTTGTCACCACAGAGATGCAATGTCTGAGAAAAGCGCTTGGAGTAACCAGAAAAGACAGAATCAGAAATGATATTATAAGGGAAAGAGTAGGCATTGATCAAATGAACTAAAAACATCAACTTTGATTGCATTACCTAAAAAGAATGGTGCAGTTGAATGCAGTGACTTTAGAACAATAAGCCTAATGAGCCAGGTAACCAACATTTTGCTAAAAGTTATACAAGGAAGGATTCAGAATAAAATTAATACTGATTTAGAGGAGCATCAGTTTGAATTCAGGAACAACAGTGGGGCAAAGGAAGCCATATTCAGCATGAGGACATTGATTGAAAAATACATATAAGTAAACAAACCAATATATGCCTGCTTCATAGACTACACCAAAGATATTGATATAATACACCATAATCAACTTATAGACTGCCTAACAGATATAAATCTAGACGATACAGACATACGACTAATATAATGTATATTTGGAGCAAACAGCAATAATAAAATATAACAAAGAGAACTCTGCACCCATTGATATTAAAAGAGGAGTAAGACAGGGATGCATCCTATCACCAAGCTTGTTCAATCTATGCACTGAGCAAATCTTTAAAAACATCAGATGCCAGGCCTAAATATTAATGGAAAGTTAATCAATAACCTAAGATATGCTGATGATACCGTATTCTATCTACCTATTGACTTTCGAGACGTAGCCGGCCCATAGGGCGTAGACCCAGGTACTGCCTTTTTCTTGATAATACTGTATTACTAGCAGACAATTCTTAAGATCTACAACAATTACTTAATCAAATAAACATGACAAGCAAAAAAATATAGATTAGATATGAATATCAAAAAGATTAAAACTATGATCATGAAGAAAGAAAATTCTCAAGACTTACAAATAATTATCAAAGTTGAAGGAATACACCTGGAGACAGTTCAGAGCTACAACTACCTTGGACATACTATAACCAGTGATGGAAAATGTACAACTGAAATAAACAAAACAATAGGAATGTCAAAAAGTAATGTTAATGCCATGAAAAGTATACTAACATCAAAACAAATAACACCAGGGCTAAAACTAAGAATAGCAAAATGTTATATCTCAATTTTCCTATATGGTGCACAAACATGGACAATAAACAATAAAACACAACAGAAAATTGAAATGTAGATCTATAGAAGAATAGGTAGAATTGGATGGAAAGAAAAGAAAACAAATGATGAAGTTTTAAAACAACTAAAAATTAGAAGAGAACTACTAAACACAATTTAAACAAGACAAAAGCGATTTTTGAGCCATGTTAAAAGACACAACAACCTACTAAAAGTAATATTGGAGGGGAAAATATAAGGTAAAAGAGGCAGACTATGACTAACATGGACGAGTAACATCAAAAGATGGACAAGTCAGCTTAGGACAAGCTGCACAATCAAAGCAAGAGACAGAGCGGAATGGAGCTCCATGGTAGCCAACCTTCGATGCGGAGACGGCACTCGATGATGATGAGACATTGATCTAACCCTAAGCTACACACAGAAACAACAAATAAATCGGTTTGTCCGTCTAGAAAGGACTCCGTGTAATTCCTAACCATAGAAAGCTTATAATCAAAGAGGAGAAGGGAGAAGAGAAAGAGACAATCCCAGAATAAGAATAACAGACAACGTGAAGGAAACGCTACAACAACATTAGTTAACAATGAGTGAAGGAAACGCTACAACAACATTAGTTAACAATGAGTGAAGGAAACGCTACAACAACATTAGTTAACAATGAGTGAAGGAAACTCTACAACAACATCAGTTAACAATGAGTGAAGGAAACGCTACAACAACATTAGTTAACAATGAGTGAAGGAAACGCTACAACAACATTAGTTAACAATGAGTGAAGGAAACGCTACAACAACATTAGTTAACAATGAGTGAAGGAAACGCTACAACAACATCAGTTAACAATGAGTGAAGGAAACGCTACAACAACATTAGTTAACAATGAGTGAAGGAAACGCTACAACAACATCAGTTAAAATTGAGTGAAGGAAACGCTACAACAACATCAGTTAACAATGAGTGAAGGAAACGCTACAACAACATTAGTTAACAATGAGTGAAGGAAACGCTACAACAACATTAGTTAACAATGAGTGAAGGAAACGCTACAATAACATTAGTTAACAATGAGTGAAGGAAACGCTACAACAACATCAGTTAACAATGAGTGAAGGAAACGCTACAACAACATTAGTTAACAATGAGTGAAGGAAACGCTACAACAACATTAGTTAACAATGAGTGAAGGAAACGCTACAACAACATTAGTTAACAATGAGTGAAGGAAACGCTACAACAACATTAGTTAACAATGAGTGAAGGAAACGCTACAACAACATTAGTTAACAATGAGTGAAGGAAACGCTACAACAACATTAGTTAACAATGAGTGAAGGAAACGCTACAACAACATCAGTTAAAATTGAGTGAAGGAACGCTACAACAACATTAGTTAACAATGAGTGAAGGAAACGCTAAAACAACATTAGTTAACAATGAGTGAAGGAAACGCTACAACAACATTAGTTAACAATGAGTGAAGGAAACGCTACAACAACATTAGTTAACAATGAGTGAAGGAAACGCTACAACAACATTAGTTAACAATGAGTGAAGGAAACGCTACAACAACATTAGTTAACAATGAGTGAAGGAAACGCTACAACAACATTAGTTAACAATGAGTGAAGGAAACGCTACAACAACATTAGTTAACAATGAGTGAAGGAAACGCTACAACAACATTAGTTAACAATGAGTGAAGGAAACGCTACAACATCAGTTAACAATGAGTGAAGGAAACGCTACAACAACATTAGTTAACAATGAGTGAAGGAAACGCTACAACAACATTAGTTAACAATGAGTGAAGGAAACGCTACAACAACATTAGTTAACAATGAGTGAAGGAAACGCTACAACAACATCAGTTAACAATGAGTGAAGGAAACGCTACAACAACATTAGTTAACAATGAGTGAAGGAAACGCTACAACAACATCAGTTATCAATGAGTGTTGGAAACACTACAACAACATCAGTTAACAATGAGTGAAGGAAACGCTACAACAACATTAGTTAACAATGAGTGAAGGAAACGCTACAACAACATTAGTTAACAATGAGTGAAGGAAAACGCTACAACACATTAGTTAACAATGAGTGAAGGAAACGCTACAACAACACCAGTTAACAATGAGTGAAGGAAACGCTACAAAAACATTAGTTAACAATGAGTGAAGGAAACGCTACAACAACATTAGTTAACAATGAGTGAAGGAAACGCTACAACAACATCAGTTAACAATGAGTGAAGGAAACGCTACAACAACATTAGTTAACAATGAGTGAAGGAAACGCTACAACAACATTAGTTAACAATGAGTGAAGGAAACGCTACAACAACATTAGTTAACAATGAGTGAAGGAAACGCTAAAACAACATCAGTTAAAATTGAGTGAAGGAAACGGTACAACAACATTAGTTAACAATGAGTGAAGGAAACGCTAAAACAACATTAGTTAACAATGAGTGAAGGAAACGCTACAACAACATTAGTTAACAATGAGTGAAGGAAACGCTACAACAACATTAGTTAACAATGAGTGAATGAAACGCTACAACAACATCAGTTAACAATGAGTGAAGGAAACGCTACAACAACATTAGTTAACAATGAGTGAAGGAAACGCTAAAACAACATTAGTTAACAATGAGTGAAAGAAACGCTACAACAACATTAGTTAACAATGAGTGAAGGAAACGCTACAACAACATTAGTTATCAATGAGTGAAGGAAACGCTACAACAACATCAGTTAACAATGAGTGAAGGAAACGCTACAACAACATCAGTTAACAATGAGTGAAGGAACGCTACAACAACATTAGTTAACAATGAGTGAAGGAAACGCTACAACAACATTAGTTAACAATGAGTGAAGGAAACGCTACAACAACATCAGTTAACATGAGTGAAGGAAACGCTACAACAACATCAGTTAACAATGAGTGAAGGAAACGCTACAACAACATCAGTTATCAATGAGTGTAGGAAACGCTATAACAACATCAGTTAACAATGAGTGAATGAAACGCTACAACAACATCAGTTAACAATGAGTGAAGGAAACGCTACAACTACATCAGTTAACAATGAGTGAAGGAAACGCTACAACAACATCAGTTAACATCGCGTGAAGGAAACGCTACAAAAACATCGGTTAACATTGAGTGAAAGAAACGCTACAACAACATCAGTTAACAATGAATGAAGCAAACACTACAACATCAGTTAACAATGAGTGAAGGAAACGCTACAACAATATCAGATAACAATGAATGAAGGAAACACTACAACAACATCAGTTAACAATGAGTGAAGGAAACGCTACAACAACAATAGTTAACAATGAATGAAGGAAACACTAAAACAACATCAGTTAACAATGAGTGAAGGAAACGCTGCAACAACATCAGTTAACAATGAGTGAATGAAACGCTGCAACAACATCAGTTAACAATGAGTGAATGAAACGCTACAACAACATCAGTTAACAATGAGTGAAGGAAACGCTACAACAACATCAGTTATCAATGAGTGAAGGAAACGCTACAACAACATCAGTTATCAATGAGTATATGAAATGCTACAACAACATCAGTTATCAATGAGTGAAGGAAACGCTACAACAACATCAGTTAACAATGAGTGAAGGAAACGCTGCAACAACATCAGTTATCAATGAGTGTAGGAACGCTACAGCAACATCAGTTATCAATGAGTGTAGGAAACGCTACAACGACATCAGTTAACAATGAGTGAAGGAAACGCTACAACAACATCAGTTATCAATGAGTGTTGGAAACGCTACAACAACATCAGTTAACAATGAGTGAAGGAAACGCTACAACATCAGTTATCAATGAGTGTAGGAAACGCTACAACAACATCAGTTAACAATGAGTGAAGGAAACGCTACAACAACATCAGTTAACAATGAGTGAAGGAAACGCTACAACAACATCAGTTATCAATGAGAGTAGGAAACGCTACAGCAACATCAGTTATCAATGAGTGTTGGAAACGCTACAACAACATCAGTTAACAATGAGTGTAGGAAACGCTACAACAACATCAGTTAACAATGAGTGAAGGAAACGCAACAACAACATCAGTTAACAATGAGTGAAGGAAACGCTACAACAACATCAGTTATCAATGAGTGTAGGAAACGCTACAACAACATCAGTTAACAATGAGTGAAGGAAACGCTACAACAACATCAGTTATCAAAGAGTGTTGGAAACGCTGCAACAACATCAGTTAACAATGAGTGAAGGAAACGCTACAACAACATCAGTTAACAATGAGTGAAGGAAACGCTACAACAACATTAGTTAACAATGAGTGAAGGAAACGCTACAACAACATTAGTTAACAATGAGTGAAGGAAACGCTACAACAACATCAGTTAACAATGAATGAAGCAAACACTACAACAACATCAGTTAACAATGAAGGAAACGCTACAACAACATCAGTTAACAATGAGTGAAGGAAACGCTACAACAACATCAGTTAACAATGAATGAAGGAAACACTACAACAACATCAGTTAACAATGAGTGAAGGAAACGCTACAACAATAGTTAACAATGAATGAAGGAAACACTAAAACAACATCAGTTAACAATGAGTGAAGGAAACGCTACAACAACATCAGTTAACAATGAGTGAATGAAACGCTGCAACAACAACAGTTAACAATGAGTGAATGAAACGCTACAACAACATCAGTTAACAATGAGTGAAGGAAACGCTACAACAACATCAGTTAACAATGAGTGAAGGAAACGCTACAACAACATCAGTTATCAATGAGTGTATGAAACGCTACAACAACATCAGTTATCAATGTGTGTTGGAAACGCTACAACAACATCAGTTAACAATGAGTGAAGGAAACGCTACAACAACATCAGTTATCAATGAGTGTTGGAAACGCTACAACAACATCAGTTAACAATGAGTGTAGGAAACGCTACAACAACATCAGTTAACAATGAGTGAAGGAAACGCTACAACAACATCAGTTATCAATGAGTGTAGGAAACGCTACAGCAACATCAGTAATCAATGAGTGTTGGAAACGCTACAACAACATCAGTTAACAATGAGTGTAGGAAACGCTACAACAACATCAGTTAACAATGAGTGAAGGAAACGCTTTAACAACATCAGTTAACAATGAGTGAAGGAAACGCTACAACAACATCAGTTAACAATGAGTGAAGGAAACGCTACAACAACATCAGTTAACAATGAGTGAAGGAAACGCTACAACAACATCAGTTAACAATGAGTGAAGGAAACGCTACAACAACATCAGTTAACAATGAGTGAAGGAAACGCTACAACAACATCAGTTAACAATGAGTGAAGGAAACGCTACAACAACATCAGTTAACAATGAGTGAAGGAAACGCTACAACAACATCAGTTAACAATGAGTGAAGGAAACGCTACAACAACATCAGTTAACAATGAGTGAAGGAAACGCTACAACAACATCAGTTAACAATGAGTGAAGGAAACGCTACAACAACATCAGTTAACAATGAGTGAAGGAAACGCTACAACAACATCAGTTAACAATGAGTGAAGGAAACGCTACAACAACATCAGTTAACAATGAGTGAAGGAAACGCTACAACAACATCAGTTAACAATGAGTGAAGGAAACGCTACAACAACATCAGTTAACAATGAGTGAAGGAAACGCTACAACAACATCAGTTAACAATGAGTGAAGGAAACGCTACAACAACATCAGTTAACAATGAGTGAAGGAAACGCTACAACAACATCAGTTAACAATGAGTGAAGGAAACGCTACAACAACATCAGTTAACAATGAGTGAAGGAAACGCTACAACAACATCAGTTAACAATGAGTGAAGGAAACGCTACAACAACATCAGTTAACAATGAGTGTAGGAAACGCTACAACAACATCAGTTAACAATGAGTGAAGGAAACGCTACAGCAACATCAGTTAACAATGAGTGAAGGAGACGCTACAACAACATCAGTTAACAATGAGTGAAGGAAACGCTACAACAACATCAGTTAACAATGAGTGAAGGAAACACTACAACAACATCAGTTAACAATGAGTGAAGGAAACGCTACAACAACATCAGTTAACAATGAAGGAAACGCTACAACAACATCAGTTAACAATGAGTGAAGGAAACGCTACAACAACATCAGTTAACAATGAGTGAAGGAAACGCTACAACAACATCAGTTAACAATGAGTGAAGGAAACACTACAACAACATCAGTTAACAATGAGTGAAGGAAACACTACAACAACATCAGTTAACAATGAGTGAAGGAAACGCTACAACAACATCAGTTAACAATGAGTGAAGGAAACACTACAACAACATCAGTTAACAATGAGTGAAGGAAACACTACAACAACATCAGTTAACAATGAGTGAAGGAAACGCTACAACAACATCAGTTAACAATGAAGGAAACGCTACAACAACATCAGTTAACAATGAGTGAAGGAAACGCTACAACAACATCAGTTAACAATGAGTGAAGAAACACTACAACAACATCAGTTAACAATGAGTGAAGGAAACACTACAACAACATCAGTTAACAATGAGTGAAGGAAACGCTACAACAACATCAGTTAACAATGAAGGAAACGCTACAACAACATCAGTTAATAATGAGTGAAGGAAACGCTACAACAACATCAGTTAACAATGAGTGAAGGAAACGCTACAACAACATCAGTTAACAATGAAGGAAACGCTACAACAACATCAGTTAACAATGAGTGAAGGAAACGCTACAACAACATCAGTTAACAATGAGTGAAGGAAACGCTACAACAACATCAGTTAACAATGAGTGAAGGAAACGCTACAACAACATCAGTTAACAATGAGTGAAGGAAACGCTACAACAACATTAGTTAACAATGAGTGAAGGAAACGCTACAACAACATCAGTTAACAATGCGTGAAGGAAACGCTACAACAACATCAGTTAACAATGAGTGAAGGAAACGCTACAACAACATCAGTTAACAATGAAGGAAACGCTACAACAACATCAGTTAACAATGAGTGAAGGAAACGCTACAACAACATCAGTTAACAATGAGTGAAGGAAACGCTACAACAACATCAGTTAACAATGAGTGAATGAAACGCTACAACAACATCAGTTAACAATGAGTGAAGGAAACGCTACAACAACATCAGTTAACAATGAGTGAATGAAACGCTACAACAACATCAGTTAACAATGAAGGAAACGCTACAGCAACATCAGTTAACAATGAAGGAAACGCTACAGCAACATCAGTTAACAATGAAGGAAACGCTACAACAACATCAGTTAACAATGAGTGAAGGAAACGCTACAACAACATCAGTTAACAATGAGTGAAGGAAACGCTACAACAACATCAGTTAACAATGAGTGAAGGAAACGCTACAACAACATCAGTTAACAATGAGTGAAGGAAACGCTACAACAACATCAGTTAACAATGAGTGAAGGAAACGCTACAACAACATCAGTTAACAATGAGTGAAGGAAACGCTACAACAACATCAGTTAACAATGAGTGAAGGAAACGCTACAACAACATCAGTTAACAATGAGTGAAGGAAACGCTACAACAACATCAGTTAACAATGAGTGAAGGAAACGCTACAACAACATCAGTTAACAATGAGTGAAGGAAACGCTACAACAACATCAGTTAACAATGAGTGTAGGAAGCGCTACAACAACATCAGTTAACAATGAGTGAAGGAAACGCTACAACAACATCAGTTAACAATGAGTGAAGGAAACGCTACAACAACATCAGTTAACAATGAGTGAAGGAAACGCTACAACAACATCAGTTAACAATGAGTGAAGGAAACGCTACAACAACAACAGTTAACAATGAGTGAAGGAAACGCTACAACAACATCAGTTAACAATGAGTGAAGGAAACGCTACAACAACATCAGTTAACAATGAGTGAAGGAAACGCTACAACAACATCAGTTAACAATGAGTGAAGCAACCAAATGGATAAGAACCAGAACTTTCTATCTTCCTGGAAACCGGACGGGTACGAGAGCAGGTGATGAAAGAAGAGAAGAAGTAGTAACATTGAGAGATGTGATACAAGAACTATGATATAATAGACCTGGTCAGTGTACAGGTGATATAATAGACCTGGTCAGTGTATAGGTGATATAATAGACCTGGTCAGTGTACAGGTGATGTAATAGACCTGGTCAGTGTACAGGTGATATAATAGACCTGGTCAGTGTACAGGTGATATAATAGACCTGGTCAGTGTACAGGTGATATAATAGACCTGGTCAGTGTACAGGTGATATAATAGACCTGGTCAGTGTATAGGGTGATATAATAGACCTGGTCAGTGGACAGGTGATATAATAGACCTGGTCAGTGTACAGGTGATATAATAGACCGGGTCAGTGTATAGGGTGATATAATAGACCTGGTCAGTGTACAGGTGATATAATAGACCTGGTCAGTGTATAGGTGATATAATAGACCTGGTCAGTGTACAGGTGATATAATAGACCTGGTCAGTGTATAGGTGATATAATAGACCTGGTCAGTGTACAGGTGATATAATAGACCTGGTCAGTGTATAGGTGATATAATAGACCTGGTCAGTGTACAGGTGATATAATAGACCTGGTCAGTGTATAGGTGATATAATAGACCTGGTCAGTGTACAGGTGATATAATAGACCTGGTCAGTGTACATGAGATATAATAGACCTGGTCAGTGTACATGAGATATAATAGACCTGGTCAGTGTACAGGTGATATAATAGACCTGGTCAGTGTACATGAGATATAATAGACCTGGTCAGTGTACATGAGATATAATAGACCTGGTCAGTGTACTGTTGATATAATAGACCTGGTCAGTGTACATGAGATATAATAGACCTGGTCAGTGTACATGAGATATAATAGACCTGGTCAGTGTACATGAGATATAATAGACCTGGTCAGTGTACATGAGATATAATAGACCTGGTCATTGTACAGGTGATATAATAGACCTGGTCAGTGTACAGGTGATATAATAGACCTGGTCAGTGTACAGGTGATATAATAGACCTGGTCAGTGTACAGGTGATATAATAGACCTGGTCAGTGTATAGGTGATATAATAGACCTGGTCAGTGTACAGGTGATATAATAGACCTGGTCAGTGTATAGGTGATATAATAGACCTGGTCAGTGTACAGGTGATATAATAGACCTGGTCAGTGTACAGGTGATATAATAGACCTGGTCAGTGTACAGGTGATATAATAGACCTGGTCAGTGTATAGGTGATATAATAGACCTGGTCAGTGTACAGGTGATATAATAGACCTGGTCAGTGTATAGGTGATATAATAGACCTGGTCAGTGTACAGGTGATATAATAGACCTGGTCAGTGTATAGGTGATATAATAGACCTGGTCAGTGTATAGGTGATATAATAGACCTGGTCAGTGTACAGGTGATATAATAGACCTGGTCAGTGTACAGGTGATATAATAGACCTGGTCAGTGTATAGGTGATATAATAGACCTGGTCAGTGTACAGGTGATATAATAGACCTGGTCAGTGTACAGGTGATATAATAGACCTGGTCAGTGTACAGGTGATATAATAGACCTGGTCAGTGTATAGGTGATATAATAGACCTGGTCAGTGTATAGGTGATATAATAGACCTGGTCAGTGTACAGGTGATATAATAGACCTGGTCAGTGTACAGGAGATATAATAGACCTGGTCAGTGTATAGGTGATATAATAGACCTGGTCAGTGTACAGGTGATATAATAGACCTGGTCAGTCTACAGGAGATATAATAGACCTGGTCAGTGTATAGGTGATATAATAGACCTGGTCAGTGTATAGGTGATATAATAGACCTGGTCAGTGTACAGGAGATATAATAGACCTGGTCAGTGTATAGGTGATATAATAGACCTGGTCAGTGTACAGGAGATATAATAGACCTGGTCAGTGTATAGGTGATATAATAGACCTGGTCAGTGTATAGGTGATATAATAGACCTGGTCAGTGTACAGGTGATATAATAGACCTGGTCAGTGTACAGGTGATATAATAGACCTGGTCAGTGTACAGGTGATATAATAGACCTGGTCAGTGTACAGGAGATATAATAGACCTGGTCAGTGTATATGTGATATAATAGACCTGGTCAGTGTATAGGTGATATAATAGACCTGGTCAGTGTATAGGTGATATAATAGACCTGGTCAGTGTATAGGTGATATAATAGACCTGGTCAGTGTATAGGTGATATAATAGACCTGGTCAGTGTATAGGTGATATAATAGACCTGGTCAGTGTATAGGTGATATAATAGACCTGGTCAGTGTATAGGTGATATAATAGACCTGGTCAGTGTATAGGTGATATAATAGACCTGGTCAGTGTATAGGTGATATAATAGACGTGGTCAGTGTATAGGTGATATAATAGACCTGGCCAGTGTACAGGTGATATAATAGACCTGGTCAGTGTATAGGTGATATAATAGACCTGGTCAGTGTATAGGTGATATAATAGACCTGGTCAGTGTATAGGTGATATAATAGACCTGGTCAGTGTATAGGTGATATAATATACCTGGTCAGTGTATAGGTGATATAATAGACCTGGTCAGTGTATAGGTGATATAATAGACCTGGTCAGTGTATAGGTGATATAATAGACCTGGTCAGTGTACAGGTGATATAATAGACCTGGTCAGTGTATAGGTGATATAATAGACCTGGTCAGTGTATAGGTGATATAATAGACCTGGTCAGTGTATAGGTGATATAATAGACCTGGTCAGTGTATAGGTGATATAATAGACCTGGTCAGTGTACAGGTGATATAATAGACCTGGTCAGTGTACAGGTGATATATTAGACCTGGTCAGTGGACAGGTGATATAATAGACCTTGTCAGTGTACAAGTAATATAATAGACCTGGTCAGTGTACAAGTGATATAATAGACCTGGTCAGTGTACAGGTGATATAATAGACCTTGTCAGTGTACAGGTGATATAATAGACATTGTCAGTGTACAGGTGATATATTAGACCTGGTCAGTGTACAGGTGATATAATAGACCTTGTCAGTGTACAGGTGATATAATTGACCTTGTCAGTGTACTAGTGATATAATACAGCTGGGCAGCGTACAGAAATGTCCACGGGGCAAATTCTTGATCAGCTGTTTAACGGTTCCCTGGGCGAGTGCTTGTTTGAACGTTCGATACAAATGCTCAGAGAATGTGTCACGTTTTATTTCTCAGAGAATGGCTGCAAACAAAAACAAAGTGCGAGTAAACAAATGCCAACTGCGGGAACACAACGGGGGGTGGCAAGTAAACTGAGCAACAAGTACGTGGGTCATGGCCAAATGGTCGGAGGCCAGAATAAACCTTGAACTTGAAATTCTTAACGTTTCCAACGGGGACTTTAGTGGGGGTCACACTAGGCTTACGTGAGGTCAAGGACGTACAAGCCAGCCGGCTTTCATGGCGTCCACTGATTTCAACGCGCACCTGCCATAACTGGAGTAGCAGAGAAACGACAGTGGTTAGCGACATGACCTACTAATGACAAGAGGTCGAGTTCGATTCCGACCGACGGGGCCCGGTTCATCCAATCTTAAAATGGCTACTGTATTTTGGCAAGAAAAACAAGATGGCGCTGGAGTGAGGTAGTAAATCTGCAGAATTGTGCTGATCAGCAGCGAAACGGTGGTATAATATATAGTGTAATTTACAGTTGGGTTTATATTGAGGGATACAGTGGGGTTTATATTGAGGGATACAGTGGATTTATATTGAGGGATACAGTGGGGTTTATATTGAGGGATACAGTGGATTTATATTGAGGGATACAGTGGAGTTTATATTGAGGGATACAGTGGATTTATATTGAGGGATACAGTGGGGTTTATATTGAGGGATACAGTGGATTTATATTGAGGGATACAGTGGGGTTTATATTGAGGGATACAGTGGATTTATATTGAGGGATACAGTGGAGTTTATATTGAGGGATACAGTGGATTTATATAGAGGATACAGTGGGGTTTATATTGAGGGATACAGTGGATTTATATTGAGGGATACAGTGGAGTTTATATTGAGGGATACAGTGGGGTTTATATTGAGGGATATAGTGGATTTATATTGAGGGATATAGTGGAGTTTATATAGAGGGATACAGTGGGGTTTATATTGAGGGATATAGTGGAGTTTATATTGAGGAATACAGTGGATTTATATTGAGGGATACAGTGGAGTTTATATTGAGGGATACAGTGGGGTTTATATTGAGGGATATAGTGGAGTTTATATTGAGGGATACAGTGGAGTTTATATAGAGGGATACAGTGGAGTTTATATAGAGGGATACAGTGGGGTTTATATTGAGGGATATAGTGCAGTTTATATAGAGGGATACAGTGGAGTTTATATTGAGGGATATAGTGCAGTTTATATAGAGGATACAGTGGGGTTTATATTGAGGGATACAGTGGATTTATATTGAGGGATATAGTGCAGTTTATATAGAAGGATACAGTGGGGTTATATTGAGGGATATAGTGCAGTTATATAGAAGGATACAGTGGGGTTTATATTGAAGGATATAGTGCAGTTTATATAGAAGGATACAGTGGGGTTTATATTGAGGGATATAGTGGAGTTTATATTGAGGGATATAGTGGGGTTTATATTGGAATATTTAGTGGAGATATACTGTAATATGTTAGTGAACTGGACTACAAAGGACAAGAGCTCGGGTTAGATGCTGATCAGCAGCTTCCGGATTCACCCAGCCTTAAATGGGTGCCGGTTTTTTTTTCTGTGAAAGTAAAGCGGCACTGGCGTAATACCGACCACATTACCCCAAAATCATGTGCCGAAGGTCTGTAAAATTTATGGTCACTAACACCATATTCCCTATACGCCCCTTGGTGTGACGGGGGTACTATGGGGCTAATACCGAAATATATAGTGGAGTATATACTGTGAATTTTATACTGGAGTATGTAGTGGAAATATATGTCGTAGGGTTTATATTGAAGCATTTAGCCGAGTATATAGTGCAGTTTATACTGAAGTATATAATTGAGTATATACAGTGGAGTTTATGGTGAAATATGTAGTGAAGTATATACAGTGGCACTTATACTGGAATATAAAGTGGAGTATATACAGTGGAGATTATACTTGAGTATATAGTGGAGTTTATACTGGAGTATGTAGTGGAGTTTATACTGGAGTATGTAGTGGAGTTTATACTGGAGTATATAGTGGAGTTTATACTGGAGTACATAGTAGAGTTTTATACTGGAGTATGTAGTGGAGTTTATACTGGAGTATGTAGTGAAACAAAGTTGAACGCATTCAAAAATAAATGTCTAAGGAAAATACTTGGTATAGCGTGGAACGAATTCAAAACAAACGAAGAAATTAGAGAAATCACCAATCAACCACTAATATCTTCAGTAATAAAAAAAAGACGATGGCCATATGTTGGACATGTGATGAGAAGAGATAATAACTGAATAACACAAAGCAAGCCCTCATGTGGGAAACAACAGGTAAGAGAAAAAGAGGAAGACCGAGAGTGACACTGACAAGAACATTGATGAGAGAGGCAAGAACAGCAGGAATCGGCTCCCTCAATGAGATAGAGCTGCTTGCACAGAACAGAGACAAATGGCGAGATTTGATAAATTATCTTTAAAAGATTTTGAAAACTGCTAGAACAGAAATTCAGATGAAGGAGTATCTTAGTCTACGCCCTATGGGCCGGCTACGGCTCGAAAGGCCAATAGATAGATAGATATAGTGGAGTTTATATTAGAGTATATAGTGGAGTTTATGCTGGAGTATACAGTGGAGTAGTTAGAATCGAAGGTTATGGGAGTACACCCAGAGTGAAAATCCAGAGGGAGAGACCCTAAGGCAGTAGACGGCGTTAACCGTCTTTCTGGCATCTCCTGCACCTTCTTTCAATTCCGAACGTATGGACTTTGTCCCTCCTTCGGAAATCCTTGAAACGAAGTCGAGAGGGGGATAGTGCGACTGGGTAAAGCACTATCTCCATATTCCGTGCCCAGGCAGAGTAGGCAAAGTGAAATGAGGAAGAAATTACCAATGTTTAAACTTGGCACATGGAACGTAAGGACCATGTGCCCTGGACTTGATAAAGCAAACACACTGAAAGAAGGGCACATAAGAACAACAGCCCTCATAGATAAAGAACTAAATAGGCTACATGTTGATATTGCTGCCCTACAAGAAACAAGACTCTCAGACTGTGGTTCTGTAAAGGAAGAACACTAAAGACCAACTCTTAATATATTAAACTTGTGTGCTTAGCACACTATTATATGGATCTGAAACCTGGACAACTTACTCAAGGGTACAAATAATATTACATAAATATTATTATATGGGGAACTTCCGAGGCGATAATAGGGAATAATAGAACAAAGAAGTATGTGTTAGCACTCGGAAAAATTGACAGACAAACAACAATAGAAAATAACGAAGAACAATACATGGTCCGAAGTGGGATCGAACCATGTATTGTTCTTCGTTTGTTTCTATTGTTGTTTGTCTGTCAATTTTTCCGAGTGCTAACACATACTTCTTTGTTCTATTATTCCCTCACAACTTACTCAAACCAGGTAAAAAAACTAAATGTCTTCCACATGCGATGTCTCCGAAGAATAATGCACATTAAATGGCAGGACAAAATAACCAACTTAACTGTCCTGCAACGTGCTAAGACCCCAACAATCATGTCGATGCTCAGATGTCGAAGACTAAGATGGCTACGGTACGTCCAGCGAATGGAAGAAAAACGCATCCCCAAGCAAATATTATATGGCGAACTAACACACGGAAAAAGACAAATCGGCAGACCTAAACTACGATATAGAGATATCTGTAAATCATCTCTGAATGACTTCTCCATCTGTGAATATGACCTGGAACATCTGGCAAGTGATCGCATATCATGGAGAGCACGTATAAGGAATGATATAACATCATTTGAGACTGTGCTAAGGCAAAACTTAGAAAATAAAAGACTCACGAAAAAGGATGGAAAACCATGTGGATCAGTGGGCCTGATTTGTTCGTTCTGTGGCCGTGTGTGTTTGTCAAACATTGGTAGAATTAGCCACGAGAGAAGCTGTTCGACAAAACGAAAACCTAAAAAAAAAATGCACAATAGGCTCCAATAGACTGTCTGACAGACAAAAAGAGACATATATATAGTGGAGTTTATACTAGAGTATATAGTAGAGTTTATGCTGGAGTATATAGTGGAGTTTATACTGGAGTATGTAGTAGAGTTTATACTGGAGTATATAGTGGATTTTATACTGGAGTATATAGTGGAGTTTATACTGGAGTATGTAGTAGAGTTTATACTGGAGTATATAGTGGAGTTTATACTGGAGTATGTAGTAGAGTTTATACTGGAGTATATAGTGGAGTTTATACTGGAGTATGTAGTGGAGTTTATACTGGAGTATATAGTGGAGTTTATACTGGAGTATATAGTGGAGCTCTGTACAAAGAGTTTCCTACTACTGGAGTATATAGTGGAGTTTATACTGGAGTATATAGTGGAGTTTATACTGGAGTATATAGTGGAGTTTATACTGGAGTATATAGTGGAGTTTATACTGGAGTATATAGTGGAGTTTATACTAGAGTATATAGTAGAGTTTATGCTGGAGTATATAGTGGAGTTTATACTGGAGTATATACTGGAATATATAGTGGAGTTTATACTGGAGTATATAGTAGAGTTTATACTGGAGTATATAGTGGAGTTTATACTGGAGTATATATATATATATATATATTGGAAATTCAGATAATAGAAGAAGTATTTTGGGTCTACGCCCTATGGGCCGGCTACGGCTCGAATGGTCAATAGAATAGAAATAGAATATATATTGGAGTTTATGCTGGAGTATATAGTGGAGTAATAGTCATATTGTGGACATAGGATGGTACAAAATCAAGATCTAAAGTGATAAACAAATGTAAAGATAAAGTTGAGCTAAATCATCCCCGCCAGCCCAAGCCTAGCACCTGACGATGATGAGCCGATCGAAACGATTGTTTCCCTCGTGACTTTGTTCTGTCAATGTTTAAATAACTACATTTGTTTAGTCCAAAATGAGATGAAAATAAAATGTTTAGCAACCCTTAAACTGCAAACATTGAATTTATTCCAGAATTTGAGTTCTCCAAGCTAGAAATGAAGTTACTTGAGGAATTGCTATAGCCTCTTCTTCAATCCTCATCTAATCCTGCAGGGCATATTCGCATCCAGCTACACAGTGTGCAGTAATCGAATATTTTAGTACTCCAGTCTCGCGCGAAAAGCAGAAATCGATACTTTAATAGTGTAATTTGAATATCGAACAGAGCCATTATTACACACCTCGCTCCTTTGTTATATCGCATCGATCTTACATATACCTGGTTCTTGGCGCGTCAACTTGTTACAAACAGTATTTTGTTATGTTTTGCTCTGTTTATTAACGTTTTTTTGTGTAAATAAATTTTATGGATGCGTTTCCGTAGTAATGTTATTTATTTATTTATCTAATGCAAGGCATGTTAACCGTCCCAGGGTATGGTTTTTGTGTATATTAACGGTTCGGCATCATTTATAAAAGAAATCTATAAACGAGAAACATGATGCTAAATACAAGGAGAGGCTGACTATTTGTTTAGTTTAGTCAATTATTCAGTCCGATAGTTAATTCATCAGTGAGTAACTTAATTAGTTAGAGAGGCTGATAGTTGGTTGATTGATTGGCTAGTTGGTTGAGTGATTTGTTGATTGATTGGTTAGCTGGTTGATTGATTGGTTAGTTGGTTGATTGATTGGTTAGTTGGTTGATTGATTGGTTAGTTGGTTGATTGATGGGTTAGTTGGATGATTGATTGATTAGCTGGTTGATTGATTGGTTAGTTGGTTGATTGATTGGTTAGTTGGTTGATTGATTGGTTAGTTGGTTGATTGATTGGTTAGTGGTTGATTGATTGGGTAGTTGGTTGAGTGGTTTGTTGATTGATTGGTTAGCTGGTTGATTGATTAGTTAGCTGGTTGATTGATTGGTTAGCTGGTTGATTGATTGGTGAGCAGGATAATTGATTAGTTAGCTGGTTGATTGATTAATTAGCTGGTTGATTGATTGTTTATTTGGTTGAGTGATTTGTTGATTAATTGATTAGCTGGTTGATTGCTTAGTTAGCTGGTTGATTGATTGGTTAGCTGGTTGATTGATTGGTTAGCTGGTTAATTGATTGGTCAGTTGGTTAATTGCTTTGTTGATTGATTGATTTGTTGATTGATTCGTTAGTTGTTTGATTGATTGTTAGTTGGTTGATTGATTTGTTAGTTGGTTGAGTGATTTGTTGATTGATTGGTTAGCTAGTTGATTGATTGGTTAGTTGGTTGATTGATTGGTTAGTTGGTTGATTGATTTGTTGATTGATTGGTTAGTTGGTTGATTGACTGGTTAGTTGGTTGATTGATTGGTTAGTTGGTTGATTGATTTGTTGATTGATTGGTCAGTTGGTTGATTGATTTGTTGATTGATTGGTTGGTTGATTGATTGGTTGGATGGTTGATTGATTTGTTGATTGATTGATTAGTTTGTTGATTGATTTGTTGATTGATTGGTCAGTTGGTTGATTGATTTGTTGATTGATTGGTTAGTTGGTTTATTGATTTGTTGATTGATTGGTCAGTTGGTTGATTGATTTATTAATTGATTGGTTGGTTGATTGATTGGTTGGATGGTTGATTGATTTGTTGATTGATTGATTAGTTTGTTGATTGAATGGTTGATTGATTTGTTGATTGATTGATTTGTTGATTGATTGGTCAGTTGGTTGATTGATTTATTGATTGATTGGTTGGTTGATTTGTTGATTGATTGGTTAGTTGGTTGATTGATTTGTTGATTGAGTGGTTAGTTGGTTGATTGATTGGTTAGTTGGTTGATTGATTTGTTGATTGATTGATTAGTTGGGTGATTGATTGGTTAGTTGGGTGATTGATTGGTTAGTTGGGTGATTGATTGGTTAGTTGGTTGATTGATTGGTTAGCAGGTTGATTGATTGGTTAGTTGGTAGATTTATTGCTTAGTTGGTTGATTGATTGGTTAGTTGGTTGACTGATTGGTTAGCTGGTTGATTTATTGATTAGTTGGTTAATTGATTGGTTAGCTAGTTGATTGATTGGTTAGCTGGTTGATTGATTGGTTAGCTGGTTGAATGATAGGTTAGTTGGTTGATTTATTGGTTAGTTGTTTGATTGATTAGTTAGTTGGTTGATTGATTGGTTAGTTGGTTGATTGATTTGTTGATTTATTAGTTATTTGGTTCATTAATTGGTTAGTTGGTTGATTGATATGTTGATTGATTGATTATTTGGTTGATTGATTGGTTAGTTGTTTGATTGATTGGTTATTTGGTTGATTGATTGGATATTTGGTTGATTGATTGGTTAGTTGGTTGATTGATTTGTTGATTGATTGATTGGTTATTGGTTGATTGATTTGTTGATTGATAATTTAGTTGGTTAGTTGGTTGATTGATATGTTGATTGATTGGTTATTTGGTTGATTTATTTGTTGTTTGATTGGTTATTTGGTTGATTGATTTGTTGATTGAATTGTTAGTTTATTGATTGATATGTTGATTGATTGCTTATTTGGTTGATTGATTTGTTGATTGATTTGTTTAGTTGGTTGATTGATTGGTTTAGTTAGTTGATGGATTTGTTGATTGATTGGTTAGTTGGTTGATTGATTGGTTAGCTGTTTGATTGATAGATTAGTTGATTGATTGATATGTTGATTGATTGGTTAGTTGGTTGATTGATATGTTGATTTTTTTGGTTTAGCTGTTTGATTATTGGTTTAGTCTGTTGATTGATTTGTTGATTGATTGGTTAGTTGGTTGATTGATTGGTTAGTTGGTTGATTGATAGGTTAGTTGGTTGATTGATTTGTTAGTTGGTTGATTGATAGGTTAGTTGATTGATTGATAGGTTAGTTGGTTGATTGATATGTTGGTTGACTGATTGGTTATTGAATGATTATTTGGTTTGCAGATTGATTACATAGTTGATTGACTGATTAACTAGTTGGCGGACAAGGTGGTTAGTGTTGGTTTGTTTCTAGGTTTGGCTGGTTAGTCCATTAGCAGGTTAGTTAGTACTGTAATTTTTCTTTGCTCAATCTGAAAGCTACTAAATAATTTCAAATGATGGAAAATGAGTGTAAGATATTGGTCAACCCAGTAGCCAGCTAGTTAACCACAATTGTTGAAACATTATCACTTTTACAAGTGATATGAGGCAATGTTATTGTTGTCTGCTTGTCAGTGCTTTATGTATGAAGTGATTAGCATCACACACAAAAAATGTATAGAAGAAATTAGGTGATTTCACATAGAGGTGACTTCACACAGAGGTGAATTCACACAAAGGTAACTTCATATAAAGGTGACTTCACACAGAGGTGATTTCACAGAGAGATGACTTCTCACAGAGGTGACTTCACACAGAGGTGATTTCGCACAGAGGTGCTTCACGCAGGGTTGATTTCACACAGAGGTGATTTCTCACAGAGGTGACTTCACTCAGAGATGATTTCTCACAGAGGTGATATATCACAGAGGTGATTTGTCACAGAGGTGACTTCACACAGAGGTGATTCACACAGAGGTGCTTCACATAGAGATGATTTCTCACAGAGGTGACTTCACACAGAGGTGATTTCACAAACAGGTGATTTCACATAGAGATGATTTCTCACAGAGGTGACTTCACACAGAGGTGCTTCACGCAGAATTAACTTATACAGAGATGATTTCTCACAGAGGTGATGTATCACAGAGGTGAATTCACACAGAGGTGATCCGTTTTGATCATATTTAGATATTTCAATTGTTTACAATGAATGATGATATCTTATGACAGGGAACAGTTGGCTGTGTTCACTTTCTGCGCGGTTTCGCCTTATGTCTTGTGGCGTATGCTGAGACTGCTACGACGGAGACTACAGTTTCCTTTCTTAGTTTGGGAGATGAGATTCGGATGATTGCACTGGCACGGGCGGTTGAGCACTTATGTATTTTAATTCGTTTGCAGTGATACCGGGGCCTTCCATAACCAAATAACCAAATACATACAAGCTTCGAATTGGTCTCGAGGCAAGACGCCGGTCTCGAGACAGAGAGGTTGTGGGTTCAAATCCCTTTTGCACCATTTGAGGTTTTTATTTGTGATTTCTCTCTGCGGCCACCACCCCTGTTCTCAGCAGCTAGGCCCAGCTTGAAACGTCAATTACTCATTGACATACAAATAAAATGTGAGTACCTCCAAAAACGACTGTATGTGCCTGTGCGGCGGAGTACCCCTGTATATCCGGTTGCCAGGGAAAAACGGATTAGCGCCCCAAATTCAGTTCATATTCTCTAGGGACTATGCCAGAGGTGAAGGATAGAGAACGCAAAATAAAGAAAAATACATACAAGCTCTACCAATCATATACACGCTTTACCAATCACATACAAGATTTGTCATTCACACACAAGCTTTACCAGTCACATACAAGATTTGTCATTCACACACAAGCTTTACCAATCACACACAAGCTTTACCAATCACATACTCTCTCTCTCTCTCTCTCTCTCTCTCTCTCTGCGATCAAGACTCAATCAGAGTAGGATTCCAGACTCTCACATGAAGGCAGCTGTCTGTTTAAGCAAATCGATTGCCCATATAGTTTCTCCTCCAGGGAGGTGGGCGTGGACCACATTGCTCTTCTCAAGTCCGTTTGCTGGGGGCAGTCCTGTAGAACATGTTTTGTTGTCATAGTGTCCAGTGTACAGTGGCATAGGCTGGTATTTTGAATTTGGTGAACATGTGGTTCCTCATTCTATTGTGGTCTGTGCATAGGCGAAGTATGATGACTTGATCCATCCTTGATAGTTGGTGGTATCCGTCAATCTCGTTATGCTTTGGGTGTTCACGTTTCCATTTCTCATGGAACTGACCCTTGAGGATAGATTTGGCTTCATCATAACTGAGCGGATTGTTCTCTTGTGGTAATCTAACTCCCTCTTTAGCTAATTTGTCTGCGCGTTCGTTCCCGTGTATATTACAGTGTGATGGTACCCACTGAATGACTACTCTCTGGAAGTTATTGCATAGTTGGTCCAGGGTTGTTCTCAAGTCATCTAGTTCATTGTTCTTAGGGCTTTTTAGAGCTGATAGAACTGACTGATCGGTCAGAATCACCAATTTATTGTGCATGTTATTTTTGTGTTGAGTAGCCAGTGTTTGCAGCATCTCTGATGGCCTCAGTTTCTGCTTTAAAGTTGTTTGAGAATTTTCCAGTAGCTAATGACTTGGTGATCTCGTCCTGGTTATTCAGCGTCAAGAACACACCACCCCCTCCATTTCTGGTGACATTTGTAGCAGAGCCATCTGTGTATATGTGGGACCAAGAGTCCTGTGGGTAGGTATCGTGTATATGTTTTTCTGCTACGTGTTTTCTTTCTGTGTCTGATTGGGTGCATTTTTTCATGATTCCTGTTATGTTTTCCTTAGTTCTGGTATTTTATGCTTTCCATGAGGAGACATATCAGATGGGCCCAAGGGTTTCGATATTGTTTGGGAAAGTACTGGGTCTCCAGTAGTTAGTTCATTGGCAATTGCAGCGAAGTTGCTCCTCTTTAGTCGTACAATTCCGGAACCAGATATTCTTTGGTGCATGGGGTGGCTAAGGAGCCTTCTATATTTCTCCGCTTGTTGCAATACTTTAGTGACCTGTCTGTCATCGAAGGGTTGTAAACCTGTTACTGTTTCTAGAGTCATGATAGGTGTAGATTTCATAGCACCAGTGATGATACGGGCAGCTTGGTTCTGTATTCTGTTAATTTTGCTAAGGTGTGATTTGGAAGCCATAGCCCAGGCTGTGACTCCATACTCTAGAACTGGTCTGACTCTTCCTACGTATAAGTCTTTTCAAAATATTGCTGTCTGCCCCCCCCCCCCCCCCCCCCCCCCAGTCCGTTCCTGCCAATTTCTTCATAATATATGTTCGTTGTCTGGCTTTCATCCTTGCTCTGTCTATCTGATTTTTCCAAGTCATTCTACGATTCATGGTGACACCAAGATATGTTGGGTTGTGGTCAATAGGGAGTGTATGATCCTTTAACTTCAAATTTGCAGAGAGTGTTTTCCTTGATAGGCTGAAAATTGTGCATGAAGTTTTCCTTTCGTTGATTGGTAAGAACCAGGTGTTCGTCCACTTTTCAAGTTCATCTAGGGCATTTTGCATGCTGGGTTCAGCCACCGACATACTTTCCTCGCGAGCCCATAACGCCAGATCATCTGCGTATATTGCTGAGTGTGTTCTGGATGGAATGTCCATTACGATGTCATTTATGGAAATTAAAAAGAGTGTTGGGACAAGACTCCGCCTTGTGGGACACCTTGCTCGATAGTGACCTTCTTACTTAGTTGACCTTGAACTTGTACTCTGGCCGTTCTATCCTGAAGGTATTGAGAGACCCAATTGAATAAACGACCCTGGATGCCAAGTCTGAAATGCTTGTTCTTTAAACCCTCTCGCCAAACCCTATCAAAAGCCTTCTCCATTTGCAGTATCTCGTTAAGTAGTGCAAGAATAAATCTATGTATGTGATTGGTAGAGCTTATATGTATTGGTAGAGCTTGTATGTGATTGGTAGAATTTGTATGTGATTAGTAAATCTTCTATGTGATTGGTAAAACTTGTATGTGATTGGTAAAACTTGTATGTGATTGGTAAATCTTGTATGTGATTGGTAAAGCTTGTGTGTGAATGACAAATCTTGTATGTGATTGGTAAAGCGTGTATGTGATTGGTAAAGCTTGCGTGTGATTGGTAAAGCTTGTGTGTGAATGACAAATCTTGTATGTGACTGGTAAAGCTTGTGTGTGAATGACAAATCTTGTATGTGATTGGTAAAGCGTGTATATGATTGGTAGAGCTTGTATGTATTTTTCTTTTATTTTGCGTTCTCTATCCTTCACCTCTGGCAAAGTCCCTAGAGAATATGAACTGAATTTTGGGCGCTAATCCGTTTTTCCCTGGCAACCGTATATACAGGGGTACTCCGCCGCACAGGCACATACCGTCGTTTTTGGAGGTACTCACATTTTATTTGTATGTCAATGAGTAATTGGCGTTTCAAGCTGGGCCTAGCTGCTGAGAACAGGGTGGTGGGCAGCCGAGAGAAATCACAAATAAAAATCCCAAATGGTGCAAAAGGGATTTGAACCCACAACCTCTCTGTCTCGAGACCGGTGTCTTGCCTCGAGACCAATGCGAAGTTTCTATGTATTTGGTTATTTGGTTATGGAAGGCCCCGTATCACTGCAAACGAATTAAATTAATAATTGCTCAACCGCCGTACCAGCGTAATCATCCGAATCTCATCTCCCAACAAAGAAAGGAAACTGTAATCCCCATCGTAGCAGTCTCAGCACACGCCAAAAGACATAAGGCGAAACCGCGCAGAAAGTGAACACAGCCAACTCTTCCCTGTCATACGATATCATCATTCATTGTAAACAATTGGAATATCGAAACATAATCAAAACGGATGAGACACACAGCTCACGGAGTGCACAGAGCACTTAACTCAGTAGCTCCTGCAACAAACCGACTTGGAATATGAGGAAACTGCAACAATGAACACTTTTCATGCATAGTCTTCAATTATTCCGCCGCCTATCTACCATAAATAGCATTTCAGAAAGTGAAAAATATCTTATGCAACAAATCTATGCCAATAAAAATGAGAAAGAGATTTCATCGGTGCTATATAGAACCAATTCTTACCTATGGAAGCGAATCATGGATAGTAGACAAACAAATGAAAAGACAATTAGAGGCCACAGAGATGGGATTTCTCAGAAGAATGTTGAAAGTTCCCTGGACAGCTAAAAGACCAATGAGGAAGTTCTCAAAGAGGGCAACACAAAAAGGGAGCTCTTAAAAAACATCAGAAAGAACCATCAACATTTTTCGGGCACATCATGAGAAGAGGAAAGTTGGAATACTTGGTTACAACTGGCAAAATAAAAGAAAAGAGAGATCGCGGGCGACAAAGAGAGAAAATACTGGATAGCTTGGTGTCATGGCATGGAGAACAGTCAACAACAGAACTGATACGATGCACTGTAGGTAGAAGATTGTGGAGGGACATGATCACCTACGCCAACCGGTATGGCACATGATGATGATCCTCCATATACCGGAAGTTCACGTCCTCTTGAAAATGATGATCGTCGTATTATTTTTTTTAATGTATAGCGCTTGATGGTGTTAGGCCATCGTTGTTGACTCCAATTCCGAACATATAGACACACAGTTAGTCGTCAGTTTATCCTTGTCGCACATCAAACAACCTACCGTAAGATTAGCATACGGCCGGTCTAGGGATGTACAATAGCCATTACAAAGACGTAGCACACATCAATGTCGTACACACAATTTCGCTCCCTTTAGATTCCTGATTACTCTAGTGATAGCAGCCTACGATGAACAAAACACGGTGCAAATTTCCTAAAGAGATAAAACTGCGGCTGACGAAGTAGTTTACATTAATGAGTAACATGGAAATAACTTGCGTCAAGGAATTCCAACAACGGTCATGAACAGCACCAATGTGACGTAAAGCGCAGATCAAGTCTAGACGGTGGATGTCTCATTCACAACACTGTGATTTGTCAAAAAGGGACTGTTGCCGGCGCATGACTTCGCTTTAGCGGCGCAAATGTACTAAGTAGATCATCATTTTTACTTGCAGAAACGTGCAATGGAGAACCGACATTAATCATATCCCGAATGCACTTTCTGCAGCGTTCAAGAGAACGTGACCAAGATTGACCATCTTTACAACGGAGTATCTTTTTTTAGTGAACAGGAAAAGGGGGGGGGGGGTTACCTCTTGTAATAGTGCTGGTCGATATATTATAAAAGTAAAAGTTGAGGATAAACAGTGAGCTAGTCGGGTAGTATAAGATTAAGTTTCTTTCCACGTTAATGACAATCATTTCTTTTGATCTGTGCTTTAGTTGTGTCTTTTATGTCGATAGCTAGTCACTTTTTGTCAGATTCGCCTGTGTCCCATTATCAAGACCAGCGAGACCATTTTGTTTTCTATCTATCTATCTATCTATTGACCTTTCGAGCCGTAACCGGCCCATAGGGCGTAGACCAAGATACACCTTCTCCTATATGAATTTTTGTTCTAGCAGTTTTCTTTTAAAGATATTTTATTAAATCTCGCCATCTGTCTCTGTTCTGTGCAAGCAGTTCTATCTCATTGAGGGAGCCGATTCCTGCTGCTCTTGCCTCTCTCATCAATGTTCTTCTCAGTGTCTCCCTGGGTCTTCCTCTTTTTCTTTTACCTGTTGTTTCCCATATGAGGGCTTGCTTTGCTATTCGATTATTATCTCTTCTCATCACATGTCCAACGTATGACCATCGTCTTTTCTTTATTACTGAAGATATTAGTGGTTGATTGGCGATTTCTCTAATTTCCTCGTTTGTTTTGAATTCGTTCCATTCTATACCAAGTATTTTCCTTAGACATTTATTTTCGAATGCGTTCAACTTTGTTTCTATATCTCTTGTTGTTTTCCAGCTTTCACACGCATACGTAAGGGTTGATAGTACATTTGATTTGAATAGCCTAAGTTTTGTGTTTGTGCTAATGAGTTTTGATTTCCACAACTTTTCAAGGCTTCTGAAAGACATTGCTGCTTTAGCCAGTCTGATTCTAATTTCTTTGCTCGTATCCCCTTCTCGATCAATGTGACTTCCAAGATAGATAAAGTGATCGATCTCTTCTACTGGTTTGTTTTCCATGTATATTTTGTCACTTGTTGGAATTAAACTTTTCATGACTTTAGTCTTTTCATGATTGACCTCAAGCCCAATTTTGCTGGCTATTGATGATAGTTCATTTGTGTTTTCCTGCATCGTTTTTATCTGACTGCTGATGAGAACTATGTCATCAGCAAAGTCGAGGTCCTCCAAATGGTCTCCTTGTATCCATTCGATGCCTTTATTACCAGTGCAGCATTTCTTCATTATGAAGTCCATAACAATTCCAAATAACAAGGGCGATAAAATACATCCTTGTTTAACCCCAGTTTCCACGTTAATGACAATCATTTCTTTTGATCTGTGCTTTAGTTGTGTCTATATACAGTATATATCTATAGTATATTTTGTTTTTGTGGTTTCTATTTTCTGACAAAAATGGTGCCAAAGATCATCATCATCATTCAGTGCCGTCTCCGCATCGAAGGTTGGTTTGTAACAGAGCTAGGTTGTTAACCGCTTCTCTATAGACTATAAGTAAAAAAGTAAAGTACCCCCCGTCACGCCAAGTGGCGTATAGGGAAATATGGTGTTAGTGACCCTATATTTTACAGACCTTCAGCACATGATTTTTGGGGTAATGTGGTCGGTATTACGCCCGTGCTGCTTTTACTTTCCCAGAAAAAATCCGGTACCCATTTAAGGCTGGGTGAACCCGGAGCCGTCGGTTGGGATCGAACCCTACCCCTTGTCCGTAGTAGTCCAGTTCACTAACCACTGAGCTATCGCGGCTCCTACTAATTTTTAGGGAATTAGTAAAACCCAGGTGTCCTCGCCAGGATTACGAACCCCGGCTGTTGCCGTGGTAAGCCAACCGCCTATCGATTGCGCTAACCTCTATAGACTATAGCAGTGATAAATGATAGCGACCAGCAGAATAACAAGTTGTAGTTCAGGTAGGGGTAGTAGACACCCACCGAAGTAGAGAGGGTCATGACTTGACCTAGACATAATAGTTGAGGGGGATTTTCCATGAATCTCTACACGCCCAGGTGTTGTGAGGGTGACCATCACGCATCGACCTCGTGACGTATTGTCAAATCTCCACGATTGTCCATGCAAGTTAGTTGTTATTGTAAATGACCATCACATGATACCATGCACTGAACTCATGGTGTTACTCTGCCAGGTAATTAGCTACCAGGAGAGGTCAGTGTCATGAGGTAATGTTATTCCAAATAGGTCATAGAGATTCGGGGAAACAGGATGTTTCTGTCCAAATTTGGGAAAGTTCAGGTGTGAGTCACAGATAGTGAGCAAGCGACAAGCTCAGGTGACCAGATCACGTTGCAAGTGGTCAATTTGCGATGATCTTATTGGTCACCATCTTGCAGGTAGAAGAGAGTTGTTGAGTACTTAAAGTCCTGCACAACAGTTTAAGTTAAGTTAAGCCAGAGATTTAGAAGAGAAAGTAGAATGTAGACTAAGTCAGTTAAAACGGCTTCGGCCGAACTGCTACTGGCAATTAGCTAGTTAGAGTCAGAACAGTTAGAAGTCAGTTAACAAGTTTTTATTGAGTTAGCAAAGAACAGTTAGAAAGTTAAGATTAGAAGTGAAGCCAGTAGTTCAGAAGTTAGAATCTCCAGGTGTAGTTCACGTCAGTTTAGAAGTTATTCTCGATAGATAGTTAATCAAGAATATTATGACTTTAGTTGTGAAGTGATTGTGTTCCAATTTGAAGCATTTCAAGAATCTTACATGTCGTAAGTAGACAAGTTGAGTAATTGACTGATGAATAAGTTGTATGCCATTGATGCACTGGAATATTCTCATAGACACCGGCGACTGCCTCGGAGATATTCCACATTAAGTAATCCTTAATGTCTATAGTGCATTCGCCACTAGCGATCATGATTGTAAGAAAGAATAAATCAATAAACATGATTATCATTGTTTGTAACAAGAAAGACTCTGTCATGATCTTACATGTTACCTCAATGTTGTGATGTGCTGTGACCACTACAGATAACGCTATAATACAACATAAAGAACATCACCACGCTGCAACAGGTTAGAATATTTATCTCTGGCTTAACTTTCTGGCTCTACTTTCAGACTGTGGAATATCTCCGAGGCAGTCGCAGGTGTCTATGAGAATATTCCAGTGCATCAATGGTATACAACTTATTCATCAGTCAATTACTCAACTTGTCTACTTACGACATGTAAGATTCTTGAAATGCTTCAAATTGGAACACAATCACTTCACAACTAAAGTCATAATATTCTTGATCAACTATCTATCGAGAATAACTTCTAAACTGACGTGAACTACACCTGGAGATTCTAACTTCTGAACTACTGGCTTCACTTCTAATCTTAACTTTCTAACTGTTCTTTGCTAACTCAATAAAAACTTGTTAACTGACTTCTAACTGTTCTGACTCTAACTAGCTAATTGCCAGTAGCAGTTCGGCCGAAGCCGTTTTAACTGACTTAGTCTACATTCTACTTTCTCTTCTAAATCTCTGGCTTAACTTAACTTAAACTGTTGTGCAGGACTTTAAGTACTCAACAACTCTCTTCTACCTGCAAGATGGTGACCAATAAGATCATCGCAAATTGACCACTCGCAACGTGATCTGGTCACCTGATCTTGTCGCTTGCTCACTATCTGTGACTCACACCTGAACTTTCCCAAATTTGGACAGAAACATCCTGTTTCCCCGAATCTCTATGACCTATTTGGAATAACATTACCTCATGACACTGACCTCTCCTGGTAGCTAATTACCTGGCAGAGTAACACCATAAGTTCAGTGCATGGTATCATGTGATGGTCATTTACAATAACAACTAACTTGCACGGACAATCGTGGAGATTTTACAATACGTCACGAGGTCGATGCGTGATGGTCACCCTCACAACAACTGGGCGTGTGGAGATTCATGGAAAATCCCCCTCAACTATTATGTCTAGGTCAAGTCATGACCCTCTCTACTTCGGTGGGTGTCTACTACCCCTGCCTGAACTACAACTTGTTATTCTGCTGGTCGCTATCATTTATCACTGCTATAGTCTATAGAGAAGCGGTTAACAACCTAGCTCTGTTACAGGCTAACATGGAATGCCATTTCACACGTCTCTCTTTTTTATGGTGCAGATTGTTACAGGCTGACCTGTCCATCTTTTCATGTTATTCGTCCATGTTAGTCTTGGTCTGCCTCTGCCTCTTTTACCTTGTATTTTCCCTGGCAATATTACGTTTAGTAGGCTGTTGTGTCTTTTAACATGCCCCAAAATTTCATTTTTCTTATTCTAACTGTGTTTAGTAGTTCTCTTTCCACTTTTAGTTGTTTTAAAACTTCAAAACCAGCCAAGGATAAGGACACTGCCATCATGTTCACCCTCTCGAGGACTGATACGATTCTTTATTCTTATATTCTCTTTTCTTATTGTTATACTTTCTTTTAGCAATTACCATGCCCATTATTATCGACTTCAATAGAAACTGGCATAAGTGATCAGGTCTGTCCACAAGTTTGTATTTCAACTATTGTCTATCACCGTTCGTTTATTTCTTTGTTAGTAGGATCATCAGTGCTGCAAACCGTGCTTTTGTCCGGTGTGTAGTAAGGATGATCTCTTCATTAAGGAATTTCTGGTACTTTTGTCCGATGTGTTGTGAAGGTAAATTTTTCAATTAAAGAATTTCTCGTCCTTTGTCCGTGTGTTGTGAATGTCAATTTTTCAATTAAGGAATTTCTGGTCTTTGTCCGGTGTGTTGTAAAGGTCAAGTTATCAAGGTCTTTTGTCCAGTGTGTTATGAAAGTTAATTTCTTCACTAAGGAATTTCTGGTCTTTTGCTTGGTGTACTTGTAAAGGTTAATTTCTCATTTAAGAAATTTCTGGTCTTTTGTCCGTGTGTTGTAAGGGTCAATTTTTCAATTAAGGAATTTCTGGTCTTTTGTCTGGTGTAATGTAAAGGTCAAGTTCTCAATTGAGGAATTTCTGGTCTTTTGTCCAATTATGGAGTACTAATATCCACATGCCAAGACTTCAGACAACACTGATGTATCTCCATTGTCATCCAAAAGGTTGCACTTATCTTTGAATGCTCTCTTCAAGATCAGGGAACCACATCTGACACTGATCCAACTACATCTCTCCCGTGAAGGTACAGGAAACGTGTTAATCAGTTTGGAATAGGGGTCGAAGAAGTAAAGCAAACCCGATATCTAAAAAATGTGAATCTTCAGTTGGGTATACAGAGTCCGATATAGCTGTTTTCTGTTGCAAAGATGGCGACACAATATTATAATATAATGAGCATCTTCCACAGAACGAGCGAAGCATCACAGCACTCACGAGAGCGAATACCCCCAAAAATACTTCAAAACACTAGCACTTCTAATATTCGCTGCGTGTCAAGTTAAACACTTCACATTTTAATGAGATTAATGCATGTGCCTACTATGTTTATGAGCAGATTTTAGCATTTATTTTATCAGATACACAGGTAAGTATGTTCTGAATTGTGCTCCAAATGTTAATTCTACTGCAAAAGCAGCTTTACAATAAATTAGGAAAATACTGCGCAATCTATTTATGACGATAGAAACAAGAAAAAAAGTATTCTTAAATGTTATATATAGCCAGTCTTAATATATGGATGTGAATCATGGACAATAGGACAACAGACAAGAAAATCACTGTAGGATGTGGAAATGCGGTTTTAAAGAAGGATGTTGAGAATACCATGGACAGCTAAGAAGAGTAATGAAAACGTTGTGAAAGAGGCCAAGGCAAAGAGAGAGCTAATTTCTAACATCAGGAAGGAACAATCGTCATTTTTTGGTCATGTAATGAGAAAGGAACAGCTGGAATATATTGTGACAACTGGATAAATTGAGGGACGAAGAAATAGAGAGAAGCAAATGGAAAAGTTACCAGAAAGCTTAAGGGAATGGCTTGGCAGAAGGTCAAGAACAAAAATGATAAATAACTCTCGAGATCGAAAGTTGTGGAGGGACATGATCACCTACGCCAGCAGACATGGTACTTGATGATGATGATGACGATGACTGTTGTTTCTTTTATATTTATGAATGCACTTGTCTATTTCTGCGCTCAATTATTCCATGTATTGCAACAAGAGGAATTAACCCCAACTAATTGTGACATTTCACAGACGCATCTTTGAGCCATCACGAAGGTACCAATACCCTTTCTTAGCAAATCTTATCTGGGCGTCTTAATGAGCCAAATCAGTCGTCTCCAGCCGTGTGTGCCCGGCTTAGTTAGGTGATCCACGCAGCTGAGGGATCGGCCATCAAACGACACCCGCGATGATCTCATCCTGCCATAAACAGCTCAATTATTAGGTAGCAACACTTTCCTTTTCGGAGTGCTCGCTGTCTGTGATTATGTGTCGTCTCCGCAACGAATGGCTGGCTACTATGAAACGTCACTGCACACTGTCTCTTGCCTTTGACGGTCTATATTTGGACCGATTTTCCATTCCCCTTCATGAAATAATCAGTTCATTTAAATCTGTAATTGCCTTTCTTTCTTTGCACGTTTTTTTTATTTTCTGATTTGCTGTTTCCGAGAATCAATCGAGGGCCACTTGACCTCTCAGAACAACCTTCGATTGTAGAAATACCACAAATAGAACACTTCGAGCTGGACATGACTCACGCAAAATCTACATAACATGGCATCAAACCGCTGAACTTATAAAGGGACAAGAAAAGACAAACTACGACGTTCCGTTCAATTCCTTCGTCAGATACAAGACAATGACTAACGAATAAACCGATGCTTAGCTCACTTTAACTCACAACGATGTTGAACTGTGAAGGATGAAAGTCCAAATGAGGAAAATAGACTAACGGAGGCGGGTCCGAAATATGCATCCTGGCCCGTGAAATGAGCACTGGAGTAGTTAGAAAATCAAGGGCTCATAGTGGAATACAGAATGAACATATTCATTATACAAATTTATATATACATATATATAAGTATATATATATCTATATATATATATCTATATATATATATATATATATATACATACACACACGAGCGTGCACGCACACACACACACACACACACGCGCGCACACACACACACACATATATATATATATATATATATATATATATATATATATAATTATATACATAGAAGCAAAAAAAAATTCCTCAAGAATTTGAAAGCAAACAAAAAATTAGATATACACATGTGTTTGTGTTTCTCTCGCGCTCTCATGCGAGACAGCAAAGCCCTCACAAGAGCATTAATTCACAGACTCTCGATGCAGTCACGTTTACTTTGAAATACTGACCACGTGAGAAAGAGATACTGTAATGGAGGCACAGTTGATCGTCAGTGATACTTTAGGAGATTTGTTCATTTGTGTCTTTCCATGAAAGGCCCACTCGTCTTCCTATTATACATCCAAGCTGATCACAAGAAGCTCTATCTGAATATATTTGTAAAATGTGTTTAAAATGAGATATTGGATCCTCCAAAACCCTCAGTATTGCCAATCTGTGATCTTTTTACTTCGAGAAATAACTGCTAAATATCATCATCATCATCATCATCATCATTATCATCTTCATCAGGTCACATATCCTTTGCAGACCACTTCACAGGCCGTCCAAAAGGGTATATGTCTCTAGCGCTTTTTCTGTTGTCATTTTCAAGATCTCCTTGGTGTCTTGAAACCACCTTCTTCTTGGTCTGCCCCATATGCATCGACCAGTAACTATGCCTTCCATTATATTGTTCTTCACAGCCTATTGTTTATTTTGTCGTGGCCATATTTTAATTTCCTCTATAGAATGGGGCTTATAAGCCAGTTCGTTTTAATGTTTCAATCTCGAAATATTTCTTCATTGCTCTTTTTTTATCGTCCAAGGTTTCTTAAGGATTTTTTCTGTTGTATTTTGTTTCGAACTAATGGATTTTCTTTCTTGCTGTTGCGAGATTGTCCATGATTCGCAACCATATGTTGTAATCGGGAAGATACATGTCCTTAGTAATTTTAACAACCAGCTATCATCCTATCAATCTAGAGTAGATCCAACATCCAACGTCATAGAAGATATATATCGTTCATGTACAAATATCTTGTTGTCTAATGCATTCTACAATACAATCGTCATCCCAACGTTGTGCTACCAATGCCACACCTGCACCTTAGATGAAAGAACAATAAGAACAATAACCTCTACTGAGGTGAAATGTGTTAGACGAATGACAGGAAACATCCTGAGAGACAAGATCTGGAATGGAGAACTGAGAAAAAAGCTAGGAATAACCCCCGTCATAAAATATATTTTAAAAAAAAACAACTTATAGAATGGTTTGGCCACGTGACAAGTTAGAAAGATCAAACACAACACAGAGATCTTTTAATAAATGTCGGCCACGAAAAATATGGATTTACGAAATATTAGAAACACTAGGAAACATAACAGCAGCAGAGGCGAACAGAAGAGCAAAAGACCGCAAATTATATCTCCTCTCGACGCTGAAAGGCAGATGAGGAAGGAAAGAAGAAGATATATAAATATTGACTATAGCTACACATTTGATGTTATGTGTGTCTGGTGTCACAAACTGAAACCACCCCCATAAAACACCAATTTGAAGAACAAGAGGAACTTGCTGAGCTCACAAAGGAGCCTCGGTGGCTGAGTGGTTAGTGTGTGCTCGCTTCCTGACCATAGGGGTCCGGGTTCGATCCTCAGCAGTGACGGATTTTTTTTCGGATTGACTAGGCTCCGGGTTCAACCAGCCTCTAAAAATGGGTACCATAATTTTTTCTGGGAAGTAAAGGCGGCATGGCGTGATACCGACCACATCACCCAAAAATGTGCCGCGATTATAGAAAAATATTGGCACTAACACTATATTCCCCATAGCCTAGCAAGACATGAAGGGAACCTTTTACAAAGCTCACAAAACCGTCTTCCATAAATACAGCAACATTTGCAATATTAGAACTAAATTACCACTTTAAGATGCAAACAAGCAGCTGTGGAGTAAACAATGTAAAGTGCATAGGGAAGGACAAAACCAGAAACCCAGAAGATAAATGCTCACTTGGAACTAGTATTGACTTCAAGAAGCAGGAACAAACGAAAACACAGAAGATCAATCACGAAGCATTGATCGTTCCAGAAATTGCTTGTGATATGTAAAACGTACGACAGTTCTGTCAATAACACATCGTTTTACGACAACCATGCAAGTATAACAGATCATCTAAACTGCAACGTTACAATAGAGCATTGTCTGATCTCATCTTTAAAGCGGTCCTTGGGGCACAAATATAGATTTGGCTATTTTTAGCTAAACCGTACATAACTGTATGCTTCATAAAGGGCATATGTAGACATCAATTACACAATCAAGCGTGTCTTACATTATGAAGGTTTGAACCAAGGATATTTTTTTTTCAAGATACAGGCAGGGATTTTTTTGTTCATGATACAGGCAGGGATATTTTTGTTCATGATATAGGCAGGGATATTTTTGTTCATGATATAGGCAGGGATATTTTTGTTCATGATATAGGCAGGGATATTTTTGTTCATGATACAGGCAGGGATATTTTTGTTCATGATACAGGCAGGGATATTTTTGTTCATGATATAGGCAGGGATATTTTTGTTCATGATACAGGCAGGGATATTTTTGTTCATGATATAGGCAGGGATTTTTTTATTCATGATACAGGCAGGGGTATTTTTGTTCATGATACAGGCAGGTATATTTTTGTTCATGATACAGGCAGGGATATTTTTGTTCATGATACAGGCAGGGATATTTTTGTTCATGATACAGGCAGGGATATTTTTGTTCACGATACAGACAGGGATATTTTTGTTCATGATACAGGCAGAGATATTTTTGCTCCTGATATAGGCAGGGATATTTTAGTTCACGATACAGGCAGGGATACTTTTGTTCACGATACAGGCAAGGATATTTTTGTTCATGATACAGACGGGGATATTTTTGTTCACGATACAGGCAGGGATATTTTTGTTCATGATACAGGCAGAGATATTTTTGCTCCCGATATAGGCAGGGATATTTTTGTTCACGATACAGGCAGGGATATTTTTGTTCACGATACAGACAGGGATATTTTTGTTCACGATACAGGCAGGGATATTTTTGTTTATGATACAGGTAGAGATATTTTTGTTCACGATACAGGCAGGGATATTTTTGATCGTGATACAGGCAGGGATATGTTTGTTCATGGTACAGGCAGGGATATTTTTGTTCATGATACAGGCAGGGATATTTTTGTTTATGATACAGGAGGGATATTTTTGTTCACGATACATCATCATCATCAAGAACCGGGCCTACTGGCGTAGGTGATCATGTCTCTCTACAACTTTCGATCTCGACAGTTCGTTATCATTTCTGTTGTTGACCTTCTGCCAAGCCATTCTCTTAAGCTGTCTGGTATTTTCTCTCTTTGCTTCCCTCTATCTCTTCGTCCCTCAATTTTTCCAGTTGTAACAATATATTCCAGTTGTTCTCTTCTCATTACATGGCCAAAAAATGATGATTGTTTCTTCCTAATATTGGAAATTAGCTCTCTTTTTGCTTTGACCTCTTTCAGAACATTTTCATTGCTCTCCTTAGTTGTCCATGGTATTCTCAATATTCCTCTGTAAAACCACATTTCTACAGATTCCATTGATTTTCTTGTCTGTTGTCCTATTGTCCATGATTCACATCCATATGTTAAGACTGGCTCTACATAACATTTAAGAACTCTTTTTCTTCTTTCTTCTGTCAAAAATGGATTGCATAGTATCTTCCTAATTTTTTGGAAATCTGCTTTTGCCTGAGCCATTCTGCACCTTACATCTTTTGTACATCTTTAGTCTGAGTTTAACAAAGTTCCCAAATATTTAAATTCATTTCAGGTTACAGGCAGGGATGCTATTGATGCAAATGTGTGTGCTTTTCAAAACAGCCCTTTCAATCAACAATTACCCTACATAGTTAACAATTAATCTTCTCAATCAACAATTACCCTACATAGTTAACAATTAATCTTCTCAATCAACAATTACCCTACATAGTTAACAATTAATCTTCTCAATCAACAATTACCCTACATAGTTAACAATTAATCCTCTCAATCAACAATTACCCTACATAGTTAACAATTAATCTTCTCAATCAACAAAAACCATCATGTTCTTATATTGCGTAAGTTTTCTCCGGACCCATATCTTTTGATCGGGAACCGCTGCTAAGTTGATATAGACAGCAACACGACGCATTAACAATGTCTTGACATGAATTCATGTAGTCAACAATCACAGACTACGAATTTGCTTTATTCACGTTTATTTGATCATCAGTTGTACACGTAATGAGTAAAGTACCTAAGAATTCTAAAATTAATATTCTTGATCTGGATGCGCTAAATAGGTTAACACCGATGGATATTTGACGCATCTAATACATATTGTTTGTGACATTTCTAATTCTATCTTTCATTCTATTAAAATATTAGAACTCGTCTTGCTGGACACTTGCTATTTTATATCTATGTCATGACTTATTCAATGCTGCTCTTAATCTATTTACTAATGTTCTCTGTAGCACCCAAATTCAAAATCTATATCGAAACACTTTTCAGCGAGACTATGTAATCTTGATTTGATGTTCACTATGTGATTCTCTCTCTCTCTCTCTCTCTCTCTCTCTCTCTCTCTCGTATTTGTATCTATATTGATCTTATTCTCTATGTTTCTAACTCTAGGCGTTTCTCTCCTTCGGTAATTCTGGAGGTTGCTCTGTTGTTTTTCAAATCATTCTAAAAATAAATATTTTAATCAACTCTATATTTCTCCTAATGCATGAGGTTAAATACCTGTCTCATTTGCATAATTTATTGGCTTAGTCTCTAATCAGCCAATGGGTAAAAGCGTAGTTAAAATCTAAATAACCTTTGTATCAAATTTGGCAAAACAAAACTAAACTCTTATCTTGACATTTTGGCAACCTCTGAGTTAGAAAAAAAATAACGGTAAAATAAAATCTAAGAGCTACATCGCTCTCATAACCTGCCACCGGATGTGTTTATCAACCTAATTTCTGGACATGTGACGGTCAAGTCATGTTATATGTATTCCCCCACATTTCCAAAAAACTAAACTTTTCCATTCCTAAAACTTTCTACTGTTCTTCGGTATCTGTGTTATAATTATGTTAATATCATCCACTTAACTATGGGTAAATTACTAAGCTATCTGACCAATTCTATATCTCTATTTCCCATTATGTGATCTATTTTACCCCAGTCTTTATACTACCACAATCCCAATTCACAACAAATCCACTCAATCTAGAAAAACACACCAAATTTACAGGAAACTCACTCAATCAGCAACGATCCGTCCAGTTTACAAGAACTTCATTCAATCAGCAACGATCCGTCCAGTTTACAAGAACTTCATTCAATCAGCAAAAGTGAGCCTACTTTACAAGAAACTCACCCAATCAGCAATAACCCACCCGATTTACAAAAAGCTCACTCACTCAGCACGAGCCCACCCAATGAATAATAAACCTACCCTACTTTACAAGAAACTCACCCAGTCAGCAATAACCCATCCAATTTACAAGAAACCCACCCAATCAGCAATAACCCACCCAATTTACAAGAAACCCGCCCAATCAGTAATAACTCACCCAATTTACAAGAAACCTACCCAATCAGTAATAACCCACCCAATTTACAAAAAACTCACCCAGTCAGCAATAACCCACCCAATTTACAAGAAACCCACCCAATCAGCAATAGCCCACCCAATTTACAAGAAACCCAACCAATCAGCAATAGCCCACCGAATTTACAAGAAACTCACCCAGTCAGCAATATTCCACCCAATTTACAAGAAACTCACATAATCAGCAATAACCTACCCAATTTACAAGAAACTCACCCAGTCAGCAATAACCCACCCAATTTACAAGAAACCCACTAAATCTGAAATAACCCACCCAATTTACAAGAAACCCATCTAGGAACACTTTCAAGTACAACATAAGTCACATATAAACGTTCTTGCAGATTTATCCCCACTACGTAGACGACATCAAGCAAATACAATCTATTCTACACTTTCGTGGGATTTCTAACCCCTGACATCTTAAATTCAAGCTTACACGAAAGAAAATCGAAGCTCCATTTTTTTCCTAACGGTCTGTGAACATTTGAAATCGATTTTTTTAACATTGAGCTCATAAATTTGTTTAAATCTGAACTCTAGCTCTGTCTATAGACAGCCGTTCTTTCACATTACCTACACGTCTTCGCTTGTTTCTTTTCTTTCTTTCTGTTTTTTAACTTCACTTTTACCTCTTAGAGCAGGTCATTACTTGTCAAAACTGGATACAGGGTCGTCCCAGCCACAGCGTTTTATCGATGATATTTTAGTTTTGATGCTCGCATACTCATTTCAAAAATATAATTGATCATCATCATCATGTGCCATACCGGTTGGCGTAGGCGATCATGTCCTTCAACAATCTGTGAATTAACAGTCCATCGTATCAGTTCTGTTGTTGACTGTTTTCCATGCCATGACACCAAGCTATCCAGTATTTTATTTCTTTGTCGTTCGCGATCTCTCTTTCCCTGTATTCTTGCCAGTTGTAACCATGTATTTCAACTTTCTTCTTCTCATGATGTGCCCGAAAAATATTGATTGCTTCTTTCTGATGTTTTTTAGGAGCTCCCTTTTTGTATTGGCCTCTTTGAGAATTTCCTCATTGGTCTTTTTAGCTGTCCAGGGAACTTTCAACATTCTTCTGAGAAATCCCATCTCTGTGGCCTGTTATTGCCTTTTCATTTGTTTGTTTACTGTTAATTTATGGTCGTTGAATTTAATAAGAAATTGTTATAGTTTTAATATTGATAACAATTGTAGAGGACTAAAGCTTATAAATAGCAAAATGATATATCTTCTCAACATTCGTGTATAGTGCAGAAACATGGACACTAGACAAGAATATAGAACAGGCAATTGAAGCCTTTAAAATGTGGATTTATAGAAAAATAGGAAGAATTGGATGGAAAGAAAAGAAAACAAAGGATAAAGTTTAAAAACAGCTAAAAATGAAAAAAGAGAACTACTAAACACAATTCAAACAAGACAAATGAGATTGTTTGGCATGTTAAATGATACAACAGCCTACTAAAAGTAATATTGGAAGGGAACATACAAAATAAAAGATGCAAAGGCCCCACAAGACTAACATGGACGAGTAACATCAAAAGATGGAGAAGTCAGCCTATGACAACCTGCACCATCGAAGCAAGAGACAGAGTGGAATGCCAACCTTCGATGTGGAGACGGCACTCAGTGAATAATGTAGAAGAGAATTGAATGTTCGCACTGGAAAGTGAATTACAATCAATGGTGCACTAAAATGTTTAATGAAATTAATTAATGAGCACAATCATTAAACTAGAGTATAAACATGATTATATGAGATAAACATCACAACCACTTCCATTAAAAAAGCAACGATGAGGATGCAGAGATTGCGGTACACTCGAGAGTTTCGCTGGCTCAGTGGTTAGTATGTTCGCTTCCTGGTCAGAGAGGTTCGCGTTCGTTTCTAAGAAATTGTTGATTTTGTTTTTTTTCTGGACCGTCAAGGTTTCAGAGTTCACTCAACCTCTAAACTTGGGAAGTGACGATTTTTATGGGAAGTGAAGATTTTTATGGGAAGTGACGATTTTTATGGGAAGTGAAGATTTTTACTGGAAGCGACGATTTTTATGGGAAGTGACGATTTTTTATGGGAAGTGAAGATTTTTATGGGAAGTGAAGATTTTTATGGAAAGTGAAGATTTTTATGGGAAGTGAAGATTTTTTATGGGAAGTGAAGATTTTTATGGGAAGTGAAGATTTTTATGGGAAGTGACGATTTTTATGGGAAGTGAAGATTTTTATGGGAAGTGACGATTTTTATGGGAAGTGACGATTTTTATGGGAAGTGAAGATTTTTATGGGAAGTGACGATTTTTATGGGAAGTGAAGATTTTTATGGGAAGTGACGATTTTTATGGGAAGTGAAGATTTTTATGGAAAGTGACGATTTTTATGGGAAGTGACGATTTTTTATGGGAAGTGAAGATTTTTATTGGAAGTGAAGATTTTTATGGGAAGTGAAGATTTTTATGGGAAGTGAAGATTTTTTATGGGAAGTGAAGATTTTTATGGGAAGTGAAGATTTTTATGGGAAGTGAAGATTTTTATGGGAAGTGACGATTTTTATGGGAAGTGAAGATTTTTATGGAAAGTGACGATTTTTATGGGAAGTGACGATTTTTATGGGAAGTGAAGATTTTTATGGGAAGTGAGGATTTTTATGGGAAGTGACGATTTTTATGGGAAATGACGATTTTTATGGGAAGTGAAGATTTTTATGGGAGGTACAGATTTTTATTGGAAATAAAAATGTTTATGGGAAGTGAAGATTTTTTGGGGGTGTAAAGATGTTTATGGGAAGTGAAGATTTTTATGTTTATAGGAAGTACGATTTTTATGGGAAGTAAAGATTTTTATGGGAAATAAAGATGTCTATGGGAAGTGAAGATTTTTATGGTAAAGAAATATTATGCTGGGAAGTGATGATTTTTATGGGAAGTAAAGATGTTTATGGAAAGTGAAGATTGTCATGGGAAGTAAAGATTTTTATGTGAAGTGAAGATTGTTATGGGAAGTGATGATTTTTAATGGAATTAAAGATTTTTTATCTGAAATGAAGACTTTTATGGGAAGTGAAAATTGTCATGGGAAGTAAAATAAACCTGCAAGCAGTCATGACAGAGTACGAAGTCCAGGAGGTACTGTTGCTTCACTCTTAACCTCAAGATCCTATTACCTAAACTGATGGCTCGGTCACGAGAGGGGTGCAGAACCGCTGGGATTTTGTTGGGCATTCTAATAGAAAGTTGAATGAGAAAGATGTAGGAGTCTACAAGCTGAATAAGAAATATGTAAGAGTCTACAAGTTGAATGAGAAAGATGTAAGAGTCTACATGTTGAATGAGAAAGATGTAAGAGTCTACAAGTTGAATGAGAAAGATGTAAGAGTCTACAAGTTGAACGAGAAAGATGTAAGAGTCTACAAGTTGAATGAGAAAGATGTAAGAGTCTACAAGTTGAATGAGAAAGATGTAAGAGTCTTCAAGTTGAATGAGAAAGATGAAAGAGTCTACAAGTTGAATGAGAAAGATGTAAGAGTCTACAAGTTGAACGAGAAAGATGTAAGAGTCTACAAGTTGAATGAGAAAGATGTAAGAGTCTTCAAGTTGAATGAGAAAGATGAAAGAGTCTACAAGTTGAACGAGAAAGATGTAAGAGTCTACAAGTTGAATGAGAAAGATCTAAGAGTCTACAAGTTGAATGAGAAAGATGTAAGAGTCTACAAGTTGAACGAGAAAGATGTAAGAGTCTACAAGTTGAATGAGAAAGATGTAAGAGTCTTCAAGTTGAATGAGAAAGATGAAAGAGTCTACAAGTTGAACGAGAAAGATGTAAGAGTCTACAAGTTGAACGAGAAAGATGTAAGAGTCTACAAGTTGAATGAGAAAGATGTAAGAGTCTACAAGTTGAATGAGAAAGATGTAAGAGTCTTCAAGTTGAATGAGAAAGATGAAAGAGTCTACAAGTTGAACGAGAAAGATGTAAGAGTCTACAAGTTGAATGAGAAAGATCTAAGAGTCTACAAGTTGAATGAGAAAGATGTAAGAGTCTACAAGTTGAACGAGAAAGATGTAAGAGTCTACAAGTTGAATGAGAAAGATGTAAGAGTCTTCAAGTTGAATGAGAAAGATGAAAGAGTCTACAAGTTGAACGAGAAAGATGTAAGAGTCTACAAGTTGAACGAGAAAGATGTAAGAGTCTACAAGTTGAATGAGAAAGATGTAAGAGTCTACAAGTTGAATGAGAAAGATGTAAGAGTCTTCAAGTTGAATGAGAAAGATGAAAGAGTCTACAAGTTGAATGAGAAAGATGTAAGAGTCTACAAGTTGAATGAGAAAGATGTAGGAGTCTACAAGTTGAATGAGAAAGATGTAAGAGTCTACAAGTTGAATGAGAAAGATGTAAGAGTCTACAAGTTGAATGAGAAAGATGTAAGACTCTACAAGTTGAATGAGAAAGATGTAAGAGTCTACAAGTTGAATGAGAAAGATGTAAGAGTCTACAAGTTGAATGAGAAAGATTTAAGAGTCTACAAGTTGAATGAGAAAGATGTAAGAGTCTACAAGTTGAATGAGAAAGATGTAAGAGTCTACAAGTTGAATGAGAAAGATGTAAGAGCCTACAAGTTGAATGACAACGATGTAAGAGCCTACAAGTTGAATGAGAAAGATGTAAGAGTCTACAAGTTGAATGAGAAAGATCTAAGAGTCTACAAGTTGAATGAGAAAGATGTAAGAGTCTACAAGTTGAACGAGAAAGATGTAAGAGTCTACAAGTTGAATGAGAAAGATGTAAGAGTCTTCAAGTTGAATGAGAAAGATGAAAGAGTCTACAAGTTGAACGAGAAAGATGTAAGAGTCTACAAGTTGAACGAGAAAGATGTAAGAGTCTACAAGTTGAATGAGAAAGATGTAAGAGTCTACAAGTTGAATGAGAAAGATGTAAGAGTCTTCAAGTTGAATGAGAAAGATGAAAGAGTCTACAAGTTGAATGAGAAAGATGTAAGAGTCTACAAGTTGAATGAGAAAGATGTAGGAGTCTACAAGTTGAATGAGAAAGATGTAAGAGTCTACAAGTTGAACGAGAAAGATGTAAGAGTCTACAAGTTGAATGAGAAAGATCTAAGAGTCTACAAGTTGAATGAGAAAGATGTAAGAGTCTACAAGTTGAACGAGAAAGATGTAAGAGTCTACAAGTTGAATGAGAAAGATGTAAGAGTCTTCAAGTTGAATGAGAAAGATGAAAGAGTCTACAAGTTGAACGAGAAAGATGTAAGAGTCTACAAGTTGAACGAGAAAGATGTAAGAGTCTACAAGTTGAATGAGAAAGATGTAAGAGTCTACAAGTTGAATGAGAAAGATGTAAGAGTCTTCAAGTTGAATGAGAAAGATGAAAGAGTCTACAAGTTGAATGAGAAAGATGTAAGAGTCTACAAGTTGAATGAGAAAGATGTAGGAGTCTACAAGTTGAATGAGAAAGATGTAAGAGTCTACAAGTTGAATGAGAAAGATGTAAGAGTCTACAAGTTGAATGAGAAAGATGTAAGACTCTACAAGTTGAATGAGAAAGATGTAAGAGTCTACAAGTTGAATGAGAAAGATGTAAGAGTCTACAAGTTGAATGAGAAAGATGTAAGAGTCTACAAGTTGAATGAGAAAGATGTAAGAGTCTGCAAGTTGAATGAGAAAGATGTAAGAGTCTACAAGTTGAATGAGAAAGATGTAAGAGTCTACAAGTTGAATGAGAAAGATGTAAGAGTCTACAAGTTGAATGAGAAAGATGTAAGAGTCTACAGGACTACCACCTCCAGCACGCGCATGAAGACTGAGGCTGTGACAAAGGCTATCGCAGAGTTGTAAAGAGACCAACAACACATGCGGTCATCTTGAGTGACCCACAAAGTATGCTTCAACAGATTGATAAGAACACACTCCGCGTGGAGTAGTGCAATTACTCGACGTGTCTCATGATAGTCATCATCATCATCATGTACCGGGTCTGCTGGCGTAGGTGATCGTGTCTCTCCACAATTTTCGATCACGACAGTTATTTATCATTTCTGTTGCTGACCTTCTGCCAAGCTATTCTCCCAAGCTGTCGGGCATCCTTTCTCCCCGCTTTCCTCCATCTCCTCGCCCCTCAATCTTCCCAGTTGTTATAATATATTCCAGTTGTTCTCTTCTCATTATATCGCCAAAAAAATGATGATTGTTTCTTCCCAATAGTGGAAATCAGCTCTCTTCTTCTCATGTTAGTAACCGAAGATATATTACGGCGGACACGCGGGAGTTTGTGGCAATGAGATGGTTGACAGTTTGACTGGGTCTGCCATTGCACCTTATAATTGGACATGTATGACATTGCGAGGACTTTAAAAGAACACCTCTCATAGGATGGCGACAAGGAAGTTGAGGATAACCCAAACGTCAACAGAATGGTGGATCGCGGCGACACGAGGGGCAATAGCAGGGCAAGCATCCTCAACGGAAAAGAACACAACACGGTCAATCCCTGGAAGACAGGGACAATCAGTAGGCGAACACAGCGACGATTACTGGAACGGTCTGTAGATCGGATGTGGGAATACCTCAGCTGCGGTTACGCCAGGCCGGGCTAAAGACTATAGCAGACCAGGCGTATAACAGCCACGTCATGGTCATGGAAATAAATATTTGTTCACCAAACCATATACCTAATTGTCTGGTTGGTCTTGAAACAAGACGCTGGTCTGGAGACAGTGAGATTGTGAGTTCAAATCCCGGCGGCACTAATTGAGACTTCTATTTGTGATTTATCCCGGCGGCACTAATTGTGACTTCTATATGTGATTTATCCCGGCGGCACTAATTGAGACTTCTATATGTGATTTATCCCGGCGGCACTAATTGAGACTTTTATATGTGATTTATCCCGGCGGCACTAATTGAGACTTCTATATGTGATTTATCCCGGCGGCACTAATTGAGACTTCTATATGTGATTTATCCCGGCGGCACTAATTGAGACTTCTATATGTGATTTATCCCTGTAAGCACCTCTAGTCTCAGCTGCGAGGCCCGGCTTGAAACGTCAATTATTCATCATCGATTAAAAAAAAAACATGAGTACCCCCTTCGCCCCGGACAAAGTTATTTGCTAGTGCGGCGAGGGACCACTGTGCAAACGGCTGTTAGGAAAAACGGTATAACACGCAAAATACAGTTCCTAGTCTATCTTTAGAAGCTTAGCCAGAGGTGAAAGCTGGTGAATCCCCTCCCCCACAACCCAAAAAAATTCTCAATTATAACCAACAAGGCAAGGAAGAGACCCTTTTATTTTAGTTCACGTATGTGGGTCATACATGATGATGATTCAAGGACTCTTACTAACTTTTCGCTCCATATTAGAACAAGCAGCTGTTCTCGTTTTACTTGGCATCATGCTCTCTTCCAGATATTGAATCGTTCATCATTCATCTTTAATCATTCTCATACTAGACTTTAATCAAGATTGTGTGACGTGTGTGTGCAGCACTGGCTAATCAATTATGAGAAATCGTCGATATCTTGGCGGGGAAAGTGATATTCTGTTGGGATCATGGGAGAACATTTTTTTGACGGGAAGACGATTTTCACAAACTGTGATTAAAGATAGCAGAATGTTTCTTGTTTTCTTGTTTATGAGTTTGTCTTTTATTGAAATAAGGCTTTGATATATTAAGATTATGTTGATTCAAATGTGACATTTTCTCTTTCATTTATTTATGCGTTTTTCTTGATTTGTTGACAAGATATTAATGAGACTTCTTTTTCCTCTTTCTTCTTTCAATGCCCTGTGGAGTATGTCTTCAACAAACACCCTCCAAGCCGTCCTGTTTGGTGCGGTTCGTTTACGATCGCTCTATGTTTATCCTATCTTCGTCTCTGTTTCAATTGTCTACTCCAAGATTATTTTGGCCTTCCTCTTTGTCTCGTGCACGGTGGGTTCCAAGAAAGGATTGTTGTGCAATATTCTCAGCTGACTTCCAGAGAGTGTGTTTTACCATCGTCATCAATGGAAGTGTGTGTGAGGGCTGACATGGATGCCAAGGGAAACCCCAAACTAGAGTGACGTTTTCATATTTGTGAGCAGGGGTGGGTGTTATGACATTAGCCGTCTATAGCTGAAAACGTCACGTCAACAGGGGTGGGTGTTATGACATTAGCCGTCTATAGCTGAAAACGTCACGTCAACAGGGGTGGGTGTTATGACATTAGCCGTCTATAGCTGAAAACGTCACGTCAACAGGGGTGGGTGTTATGACATTAGCCGTCTATAGCTGAAAACGTCACGTCAATAGGGGTGGGTGTTATGACATTAGCCGTCTATAGCTGAAAACGTCACGTCAATAGGGGTGGGTGTTATGACATTAGCCGTCTATAGCTGAAAACGTCACGTCAATAGGGGTGGGTGTTATGACATTAGCCGTCTATAACTGAAAACGTCACGTCAATAGGGGTGGGTGTTATGACATTAGCCGTCTATAGCTGAAAACGTCACGTCAACAGGGGTGGGTGTTATGACATTAGCCGTCTATAGCTGAAAACGTCACGTCAATAGGGGTGGGTGTTATGACATTAGCCGTCTATAGCTGAAAACGTCACGTCAACAGGGGTGGGTGTTATGACATTAGCCGTCTATAGCTGAAAACGTCACGTCAACAGGGGTGGGTGTTATGACATTAGCCGTCTATAGCTGAAAACGTCACGTCAATAGGGGTGTTTTGGGGTTTCCATTTCAGCCCTCAGGCTTACTTCTGTAGATGACGATGATTCTGCCGAACGCGTTTGTCTTTGTCACTAGGGCTTGTCTGTCACTTTTCCAAAGTTCTGTGTTAGTCATTGTCACTAGGGCTTGTCTGTCACTTTTCCAAAGTTCTGTGTTAGTCATTGTCACTAGGGCTTGTCTGTCATGTTTCCAAAGTTCTGTGTTAGTCATTGTCACTAGGGCTTGTCTGTCATGTTTCCAAAGTTCTGTGTTAGTCATTGTCACTAGGGCTTGTCTGTCATGTTTCCAAAGTTCTGTGTTAGTCATTGTCACTAGGGCTTGTCTGTCACGTTTCCAAAGTTCTGTGTTAGTCATTGTCACTAGGGCTTATCTGTCACGTTTCCAAAGTTCTGTGTTAGTCTTTGTCACTAGGGCTTGTCTGTCACGTTTCCAAAGTTCTGTGTTAGTCATTGTCACTAGGGCTTGTCTGTCATGTTTCCAAAGTTCTGTGTTAGTCATTGTCACTAGGGCTTGTCTGTCACGTTTCCAAAGTTCTGTGTTAGTCATTGTCACTAGGGCTTGTCTGTCATGTTTCCAAAGTTCTGTGTTAGTCATTGTCACTAGGGCTTGTCTGTCACGTTTCCAAAGTTCTGTGTTAGTCTTTGTCACTAGGGCTTGTCTGTCATGTTTCCAAAGTTCTGTGTTAGTCATTGTCACTAGGGCTTGTCTGTCACGTTTCCAAAGTTCTGTGTTAGTCATTGTCACTAGGGCTTTTCTGTCATGTTTCCAAAGTTCTGTGTTAGTCATTGTCACTAGGGCTTGTCTGTCACGTTTCCAAAGTTCTGTGTTAGTCATTGTCACTAGGGCTTGTCTGTCACGTTTCCAAAGTTCTGTGTTAGTCATTGTCACTAGGGCTTGTCTGTCATGTTTCCAAAGTTCTGTGTTAGTCATTGTCACTAGGGCTTGTCTGTCATGTTTCCAAAGTTCTGTGTTAGTCATTGTCACTAGGGCTTGTCTGTCATGTTTCCAAAGTTCTGTGTTAGTCATTGTCACTAGGGCTTGTCTGTCACTTTTCCAAAGTTCTGTGTTAGTCATTGTCACTAGGGCTTGTCTGTCATGTTTCCAAAGTTCTGTGTTAGTCATTGTCACTAGGGCTTGTCTGTCATGTTTCCAAAGTTCTGTGTTAGTCATTGTCACACCAACCCCATCCTTATAACCAGCACAATCGTCCACTAATGGAAGCTCCAGTTGAGTAAAGAGATTGCGTTGAGTAAGTTGTTAGACAATGTTGAGTAAGTTGTTAGACAATGTTGAGTAAGTTGTTAGACAAAGTTGAGTAAGTTGTTAGACAATGTTGAGTAAGTTGTTAGACAATGTTGAGTAAGTTGTTAGACAATGTTGAGTAAGTTGTTAGACAAAGTTGAGTAAATGTGATACTTTGTTGATCTATTTGTGAGCTTTGTTACCAACTAGAGTGCTATGACTTAATTGATGGTTTAACTTTGATTTTTTTCAATTTAACTTATTTGTTGATTCCTCCACTTTATCATTTCGATTATAATATTTTTTGGTAATCATTTGACCGTTGTATTCTCTTTATTAGTTGTGTTTCTATTTATTTACATAAAAGATTTGTTGATTTAGTAGGAAACTGTTGATTTTAAGTGAGAATTATATTTATCATTGTGGAATATTTCATTAACGAATTAATGAAAGTGTTGTATGTGTGTCTCTTCAATTGTTTGTTTTTGTTTACTTAATTGTGAGATTTAAGACTGACTTAATTCCATCGCCACAGTGTTTCGTTTGATTTCTAACTACATTCTTTGGAGTGGGTTTGGCAGGCGTATCCATTGTTGTGTGTGCTACGTCATCATGATGGGCGTTTGTATATGCCTACATTGACCATATGTTGGTAATGAGGAGTGAAACGAAAGGGTTCTGTTCGAGAATTTGAAGTCCTGAAGCGACTCACTGGATTTTCATCTGGTTAGGGTGATGTAGTATAGAATCAGTAGAGTTGTGAGGAGATCGGTGGTAGATTTGTAAACTAGTTGATCATTTCTCACTTCGGGACTTGCTGGACAGAAGATATCATCGCTTATGGACAGTTGTTACATTTGGGATAACGATAATCCGACGACTAACTAACTAACTAACTAACTAACTAACTAACTAACTAACTAACTAACTAACTAACTAACTAACTAACTAACTAACTAACTAACTAACTAGCTAGCTAGCTAACTAACTAACTAACTAACTAAATAACTAACTAACTAACTAACTAAATAACTAACTAACTAACTAACTAAATAACTAAATAACTAACTAACTAACTAGCTAACTAACTAACTAAATAACTAACTAACTAACTAAATAACTAACTAAGTAACTAATTAACTAACTAACTAACTAACTAAATAACTAACTAACTAACTAACTAACTAAATAACTAACTAACTAACTAGCTAACTAACTAACTAAATAACTAACTAACTAACTAACTAACTAACTAAATAACTAACTAACTAATTAACTAACTAACTAACTAAATAACTAACTAACAAAATAACTAACAAACTAACTACCTAACTAACTAACTAACTAAATAACTAACTAACTAAATAACTAACTAACTAACTAACTAACTAACTAGCTAACTAAACTAACTAGCTAGCTAACTAACTAACTAAATAGCAAAATAAATAGCTAACCAACTAGCTAACAACTAGCTAACTAACTAGCTAACTAACTAGCAAACTAGCTAACTAACTAGCTAGCTAACTAACTAGCTAACTAACTAGCTAACTAGCTAACTAACTAACTAGCTAACTAACTAGCTAACTAACTAGCTAACTAACTAGCGAACTAACTAATTAGATAACTAACTAACTAGCAACTAACTAACCAGCTAGCTAACTAACTAGCTAACTAACTAGCTAACTAACTAGCTAACTACCTAACTAGCTAACTAACTAACTAACTAACTAACAAACTAACTAGCTAACTAACTAGCTAACAAACTAGCTAACTAACTAATTAACTAGCAAACTAATTAACTAGCTAACTAACTAACTAGCTAAATTACTAGCTAACTAACTAACTAACTAGCTAAATTACTAGCTTACTAACTAACTAACTAACTAGCTAAATTACTAGCTAACTAACTAACTAACTAGCTAACTAACTAACTAAAAAGCTTACTAACTAACTAATTAACTAACAAACTAGCTAACTAACTAACTAACTAACTAGCTAAATTACTAGCTAACTAACTAACTAACTAGCTAACTAACTAACTAAAAAGCTTACTAACTAACTAATTAACTAACAAACTAGCTAACTAACTAACTAACTAACTAACTAACTAGCTAACTAACTAGCTCACAAGCTAACTAACTAACTAGCTAACTAACTAACTAACTAGCTAGCTAGCTAACTAGCTAACTAACTAACTAACTAACTAGCTAACTAGCTAACTAACTAACTAACTTATTAACTAACTAGCTAACTAACTAACTAATTAACTATCTAACTAACTAACTAATTAACTAACTAACTAACTAGCTAACTAACTAACTAATTAGCTAACTAACTAACTAACTAACTAGCTAACTAACTAATTAACTAACTAACTAACTAACTAATTAACTAATTAACTAACTAGCTAACTAACTAACTAATTAACTAACTAACTAACTAGCTAACTAACTAACTAATTAACTAACTAACTAACTAACTAATTAACTAACTAACTAACTAGCTAACTTACTAACTAACTAATTAACTAATTAACTAACTAACTAACTAGCTAACTAACTAACTAATTAACTAACTAACTAACTAACTAGCTAACTAACTAGCTAGCTAACTAACTAGCACCTAACTAACTAGTTAACTAACTAACTAGCTAACTAATTAACTAGCTAAATCACTAACTAGCTAACTAACTAGCTAACTAACTAACTAACTAACTAGCTAACTAACTAGCTAACTAACTAACTAGCTAACCAACTAACTAACTAACTAACTCGCTAACTAACTAACTAGCTAACCAACTAACTAGCTAACTAAATAACTAACTAACTAGCTAACTAACTAACTAGCTAACTAACTAGCTAACTAAATAACTAGCTAACTAACTAACTAGCTAACTAACTAACTTAATTTATTTCGTTGATAAATTCTTTTGGACGAGTAGCTTCTCGCGACGTAGCAAGAGTGCACTCATGACCACCATTCCTTTGGGAACTTACATTTTTTCTAATTAATAAGCAAAGGTTCTCTCCCCTGCCTTGCTAGGCGTATGAGGAATATGGTAAAGTGACCATATTTTTCTTTGACAACGGCACATTTTGGCTGATGTGGGCAGTATCACGCCAGACCGCCTTTAGTTCCCATATGTTATAATGGTAATGTAGTACAGCTAACATTAACGTTGGTTGCGTTTGTAATTGTTTTCTTATCTATTTGTTCTTCGCGTTAGAGAATTAAAGAACGTCTGTATCTCTAGATGGCGTAATCTGGAGACCGAAACGTGTTGGAACAAACTATACGGGGCAACCGAATCACTTAAACAGTCACCTGCCTTCATAAGAGAGTACAGGGTCCAAGTCTGAATGAGCCATGATCGCCCCCGGATATAGAAAAGGTACACTCCTGGATATAGACTAGGTACGCTCCTGGATATAGACTAGGTACGCCCCTGGATATAGACTAGGTACGCTCCTGGATATAGACTAGGTACGCCCCTGGATATAGAATAGGTACGCCCCTGGATATAGACTAGGTACGCCCCTGGATATAGACTAGTTTGAATGGCTCGAGCTGATGTTAGTGGATGAACGTCTGGGAAGTATAGGCCAACACAAGTGTGTCCTCACAACGGTCTTTCGTGGCGACACTACTTCCAAATCTGAGAGCTGGAAACCAACGGCACAGTTTCTCTGAAGAGAGGAGCTTTGGGATTTGCCTGAGAATTGGCATGGAAATGATGTTTAAACATCCACCATGTCTCTCCTGTGATTGATTAGCGTAGTCGTTGAGGGCTGACGAGCACGTCGAGCACCAGAGTTCGAATCCCGCTAGACCCCTTAATCAACCCACCTGGACAATTGTGGGTACCTGGACGTTTGATCATGGACAGAAGGACTTCCAGGGACCGCACTTCCTCAAGGCAGTAAAGCTTGGCTGCTACATCAGACATTTTACCTACCATGCCTATTCATCATTTGAATTGTTCCTGGCATGGGCTATCATTGACGATCTCTTCCATGGCCAATGCTACCTAACTCTACAACTCAGTAGTTAGTATTGTGTCTTAAAATGTCACCAGACAGGCATCTGTACACAACTGCACCTCTCTCAGGTCTCTACTTTGTTGACAAGCGTATGTGAACCATAACCCTATAGTTCGTTCAGAAATTCGTGTCCACAGAGTTTATTAATTTTCTCGGAACCTAATTGATGAAATTCTGTAATTCTTTTTAATGAAATCTTATTTTTTCTCTACTGTCATGCATATAGGAAAGATGTTTGCTTCTTTGAGGTATATAAAAATATTATTTTCTTGGTTTTGCTACATTTTAGGATTTTACAGTACCCACATTTGTTGTAATCAACTCACCGTTTAAAAAGGCAAATTTCACGTGCTCTCCTCACAATCTTAGCACCAGCTCGCACTTACTGAACCGTAAATTGTAAGACGGGCCAATAAGAAGGTTACTTTGTCATTACCGATTTCTTGTGAAACAAGTTCCAAGGCGTATCTTAACTAGATATTAATGTATATGCATCTATATGTGATAATTTTTAAGCTATTGTGAAGTGACTACTATGGTTTTTAAAATCATGAAGAATTTAAAGTGTAATTTCATCACTATGCAAAAGGTAACTGTGTTATTGCACTGACACAGTTTATTACGATATTTAAAAAAATGGGGGGGGGGGGGCCACGGGCAGCTCTAAGTATAGATGGAAAGTCTTTCAATCGATAGATAGGACAGGACTTTAACTGCAGAGGCGACGGTCAAGCGAGGAAGAAAGATAAAAGTTGATGATTTTGACAAAGCTGTTATTGGACGTGAGATTTCAAAAATGTTTGAATCGATTCAACTTGTTACATGCGCAAACTTCAAGTTCGACTGCAGTTGGAATGTGAAAGTAAAATCTACAAAAAAAAACGACTCTGTAGAAGATCGTAAGAGGCGTTGGTTTCACTTTTCTAAAATCTACTTTTGGAAGAAATATTGTTTGTGGAAAACCACACCTGATTGCTACCCGAAGCAAATACCCAAGGCAGATCCGTGATCCAAATGTAACGCTACGATATAGTATATGTGGATGATACGTGGGTCAATGCTAATCATACATATGAGAAATAACGGTAATCAGTTGACAGAGAAAATAAAAGAAACATTCACAGCAGCAAAGAACAACGCATTATATTGTTACATGCTGGCAGTAGAGAGAATGGTCTTGTTAATGACACACAACTTATTTTTCACTCAGTCTACAGACAATAGGGGCTACCACACTGAAATGAGTGGACGAATTTTCAGAGATTGGATAGAGAACACTCTACTCCCCATTCTGGATAGACCTTCATGGCTTGTAATGGATAATGTATCCTATCATAATGCGGTAGCACTAGAGGACAAAGCTCCTAATTCGTCAAGCACAAAAGGATCAAATCATCGCATGGCTTAGAAAAGAAAATGTTTCCTTTCACAGGGGCCAGTTAAAACCAGAGTTGTTGCAACTTGTTAGGCGGACTAGGAAGACAACATTATATCAAATTTATAAAATAATTGCAAAGTAGGGACACTCATCTCTTCGCCCTCACCTTATCATTCGCAGCTCAACCCATTAGAACTTGTGTGAGCTGAAGTCAAAGGGCAGGTTGCTGCGCAGAAACACGACGTTTAAAATGTGTAATGTTAAAGAATTGAGGCATGATGCCCTCTCAACGATAGACATTGAATACTGGAGAAAATGTGACGACCATGTGCTCAGAGAAGAGGAACAATACTGACAACGAGATGGATTGAAGTTTGTCCAACCGATAACAATTGTTAACCTCTTAGAGACTTCTGATTCGGAATAAGATATGTATGACATGTGCACAATTTTGTTGATAGCATTCTTACTATTTGCCGAATATGTGTGTTTGATGTTTTGGTCGTTCCATGTATTTTTGTTGATGACACGCCTGCCATTTGGCGACTTTGTGTTTGATACTTTGGTTAAAGTTTACTTATCTCTGTGACGAAGATATGAAATAAAATGCAAAACTGTGCCCTCTTCAGTGTGATACGGATTCGCCTTTGTCTTGCATTATTAGAAAATTAACGTAATTTACAGTAAAAATCTAATGTTTAGACCACACGGTTTGATATTTTCCTAAAAATATGTAACAAACAACCTTGATCTTAAATATTATAAAACCTTAAGGTCGGTGAACAAAAATAAGATTTCATGAAAAAGAATTACTGTAATTCATCAAACAACTTCTGAGATAATTGATAAACTCTGTGGGCACGAATTTCGGAACGAACTATAGTGCTTACTTGATGGTTAGTCCGATGCTTTGAGCATAGGCGGATCTAGCCTTAAAATTTTTGGGGGGCACTGCTATAGGCCTACTGTTTTGTTTCAGGTTTGCATAGACATCTTCGCGCTATCAGCAATAAGGGTGTGAGTCACTTGTGTATAATCGTCATTAGACCTTTGACGCAATTTGACTTTTCTAATAATAACGGGAATAAGTATACAGCATAAAATATGCATTTTATAAAAATTAAAACGGCACAAAAAAAAAAAGAAAATCTGTACTCACCAATTACATCAGTTTAATTCGTCTAGGCTTTTCTGCAAATTTCTGCATAACTTCTTCACTCGTGATGGTGTTTTTAAGCAATGTTTTTTCTATGTGAAGCACCGCCAAATTACGAAGTCTATCTTGTGTCATTGATGACCTCAGCCAAGTCTTAATCCTGCTCATCGCAGAAAAACTTCTTTCACATGCTGATGAGCTTATTGGTATGGTTATAGCAGCCCTTAGAATTTTATGAAAATGTGGGTAAGTGTTCTTGTTTACTACCTCTTTTAAGTGGCTAAAGCTGAATTGTGAAACTTCCCCTTCTTTGCTCCTAATTAATGTTTTGACAATTGATATTTCTGCTTTCAGGATAGTAACATTCAGTCCTAAACACTCAGCATATTTCTTTACAAATGGAGTTGCCTTTTCATAATCCAAACAAAACAGCCCATCAACAGCACATGCGAGTTGTAAGGATTCTTCACTAAATCTTTCCTTTAACCTTGCTGCAAAGACATCAATAACTTCAAAATATACTTTCATCTTCCAGTATTCTTTATTTCTCACACTTTCATGGCCATCTAGGGGTTTTCCAACAGTTGAGAGAACAAAACTGTCTTTTAGCATCACACTTTCTTTATGTTTTCTTTTCTTACATACAGTAGGACTTTCTAAGCATATGCCGTGTTTCAGTGAAAATTCTTCATATTCTTCCAAATCTTAGAAAATTCATCATCAGTTCTCTTGTCTACTATTGTCCGCATAGTATTTGTTATCAGTTCTGCAGCCTGTCCTAAAGTGACATTTGCATTCTGCATACATAGACTTAATACGTGGGTATAAGACAGGATTTCATGAAAAACAAACAGGTTGACAATGAAATTAAATGTTGATATTGATTTCAAAATTCCAATGGCTTCTATGGAGTCTTTGTCTTCATTTCTGTCAATTTCAAATTTTAAAGCTGCCACTACATTATCATAGTGTTTAATCAACAGATTACAATTCTGGTACCTGCATGTCCACCTAGTTGTACTTAATGAAATTATTTCAAAAGGCTTTGTCTGTAACAATCCTGACACCGTTCTTAAAGCATCATGATTTGACGGTTTTGAAAAATGTACATACAATGATTCCAAAGCATTGAATAAAAGTCTTGATATAAATTTCTATGTTTTTACAAATGTCTGTTACAATAAGTGCAACCTTATGTGCATAACAGTGGAAGTAAACAGCTTCAGGATAAAACTCTCTAATTTTAGCTTGCAGCCCTCCAACATCACCAGACATTACTGCGGCACCATCATAAGTTTGCGCTATTACTGATAATCCTTCAATACTAAACTTCCGAAGAACAGTCATTATCAAATCAGCTAAATCTATTGCTGTTCGTTTGCTTGAGCAATCATAGAAACCAAGGAATCTTTCATGTGGAGTGAGTTCATCGTCAACATACCGAACGCAGAGAGACAATTGTTGCTGTTTCTGACATCTTGCCTCATCAGCCATAATTGCAAAAAACTCGCATCTTTTAACCTCTTTAACTATTTTCTCAAAAAGAAGAGCTGAAGTTATGTCAATCACTTCATTCACAATAGTTTTGCTACAAAATGAAATGTTTTTTGTAAAATTTTGTTTAAATGTACTATCATACTTAGCAAACACCTCGCAGAACTCTAAGAAATTACCCCTACTATTAGATTCTTTCTTTTCATCATGTCCTCTGAACGCAATGCCCTGTCTTCCAAGAAGTATAATAACATCAACAACTTTCGCCATGTACTCTTTGTTTTTTTCCACTTCGGTCTTATGTGATTTTGAAATCATTGACATGACACTTCCTTTTTCATTACTATATTTATGCATTGCATATTTTTCCATGCATAACAAATGACTTTTACTTTTTCCATGTTTATCAAGTTTTTCTTTTAATTTTTTCCAGTTTCTAAAACCAGATTTAGTAAATGTTTCTTCACATGCAAAAGATTTGTCAAATACACGACAAACGTAACAAAATGCTGCATCTTTTCGTTTACTATATTCTAGCCAGTGATATTGTTCAAAATAAGCTTTAGAAAAAGAACGGTTGACTTTACCACACAGTGAAGGCGGGTAAGATCTTAAGACTGGCCTTACTGGTCCAGAATTTAAATCGCCCAAGTCCATCTCACACTGACTATTAATATCCATACTGGGTCCTGCCACTGGTCCATAATTTAAATTGCCCAAGTCCGTCTCACACTGATTATTAATATCACTATTGAGTGGACCAGCTTCACTTTTTATAAATGTAATTGTACGAGTATTAGGCAGACTAGCGTTGGAAACGAGATCACTTTCAGAAACTGGCTCACTGTTAACTGTATTAGTAGTTGTTGATGTAATAGTAATTTTTTTATCCTTCGTTTCACTAGGACTAATATCGACCCTAGATGTAGGTGTAAAATCAGGAAGCATAAAAGCAGATCGAGTTTCAGTTTCGTGTGATTTTGAAACTTTTTGAAAGAAATTTGTAATTCGTTTCATTTTTAAAATATATTAAAACCTTTAGACATTAATAACAACTAAAATAAAACAGGTAGTCCGCAACTAAATGAAGTCCTTTTTACAGCATATATAACAAATATATGTACACCGGCAAACAACTCATTAAACATATATACTCCCTTGTCCCTTGTGCTGTCATAAAATCAAATCAGCACGGCAATTTTGGCACCGCCAGAGCGATAAATAATTAACATTTTCTTCACAGAAGAACAATCGTACACAAAAATATCGTATTTTTTTAGTTGTTTTTTCCGTGGACATGATTTCAATATCAAAAGATTGAATAAATAGACCTATATATTTGTGAATTTTTTTTTATATTACCTCTTTTCTTCTTTAAAAATAATAATAATAAGTAAACAAACGTTGCTCTCACTTTATTAATGAATGTACTAAGAAGTACGTTTTTTTTTTTTTTGGGGGGGGGGGGGGGGGGCAATGCCCCCCCATGACCCCCCCTAGATCCGCCCATGGCTTTGAGCTAGGTAGAATGTGTGATACCAGAGCTAACATATGATCTGAAAGTTGGATATCAAGCAATACTTTAGAAGGGAAATCAAATGCTTTTGAAAACAAATGTCTTCGTTGGATCTCAAACATAAGCTGGAAAGAATACATTTCAAAGGAATAGATAAGAGACGAATCAAAACAAGAATACATGTTAAGCTTTAAAAGAAGAAAGTGTTAGAAATACATTGGTCATGTGTTGAGAATTAATTCAGGAAGACGTTCACGTCAGGCATTCATGTGGAAACCACCTGGTAAAGGAAAACAAGGTAGACCAAGAGAATTACTACGCAGAACAATTAATAGGGAATGCTAAACCATGGGACTAGAGAAGTAGCAGCAAACTGTCAATCATGGAGAACTATGACTTCCGCCCTATGTGCCGTCTTCGGCTCGAAATGAAAATGAATGAAAGAAATTAAACTCGGTGTCTGATGTAACAGTGCAAGGTATTTCTCCCAATATATAGCTCGGTGTCTAACGTAACAGTACAAGGTATTTCTCCCAATATATAGCTCGGTGTCTAACGTAACAGTGCAAGGTATTTCTCCCAATATATAGCTCGGTGTCTGACGTAACAGTACAAGGTATTTCTCCCAATATATAGAATCAAGGGCTCACCAATTTGGCCAAGCAAGTGGGCAAGTGAATTCGATCCCGTGCTAAAATATTTTGTTGAAGTCAAATCTGTTGGGTTGAACAGAGCAAAGTGTTGCAGCTCGTTGTGAACGACAACAATGCGAATCTACGCCAATTTATTGCCATTTTAAGGGTGGACGATGGGCAGGGGTTGTCAAGCGAACTCAGCGTAAGAATAAAAAAAAAACAAAGAAATAGTCTGACGAGCTAAGAAAAAATAAGAATAAAAACAGGGAAGTAGATTGACGAGCTCAGGGGAAAAAGAAGAGAAACAGAGATGCAGCTGAACGAGCTCAGTGAAAAGAAAAAAGAAAAATGTTTCTTCTTATTTATCATCCACTTATTACGTAACTGGAAAGATGATTTTCCATCAGGCAACGGTCAACTTAACGATGTAGACATCTTGAAATTGTTTGTGCTAGAAGACAAGACCCTGGCATGTGTTACTACCTTCAGCTCCAATGCGCTTAACACCGTGACACGATCCTTCAAACTCAACTGGCACATTCTGGCATTCCATCTTTCCTTTTCCAATTTTTGTTAGAAATCTTAGCTTAAATGTCAAATGGTCATGGACACACCAACCGATCAACGTAAACCATACCCGCTTCTCTCGTTTTGTTATAATCTTGTTGCAATGCGCAACACTTAACTACATTCAAACAAGCAACGTGTGCAGTGGATATATAAACAGTGATCAAATGCGTCTTCATGAACGCTTTGTGACTTACGTGTCTGCCATTTTGTCACTTACATGTCTGCCATTTTGTCACTTACATGTCTGCCATTTTGTCACTTACATGTCTGTTATTCTGTGACTTACATGTCTGTTATTCTGTGACTTACATGTCTGCCATTCTGTGACTTACATGTCTGCCATTTTGTGACTTACATGTCTGCCATTTTGTCACTTACATGTCTGCCATTTTGTCACTTACATGTCTGCCCTTTTGTCACTTACATGTCTGTTATTCTGTGACTTACATGTCTGTTATTCTGTGACTTACATGTCTGCCATTCTGTGACTTACATGTCTGCCATTTTGTGACTTACATGTCTGCCATTTTGTCACTTACATGTCTGCCATTTTGTCACTTACATGTCTGCCATTTTGTCACGTACATGTCTGTTATTCTGTGACTTACATGTCTGCCATTCTGTGACTTACATGTCTGCCATTTTGTGACTTACATGTCTGCCATTTTGTGACTTACATGTCTGCCATTTTGTGACTTACATGTCTGCCATTTTGTGACTTACATGTCTGCCATTCTGTGACTTACGTGTCTGCCATTTTGTGACTTACATGTCTGCCATTTTGTGACTTACATGTCTGCAATTCTGTGACTTACGTGTCTGCCGTTCTGTGACTTACATGTCTGCCATTCTGTGACTTACATGTCTGCAATTCTGTGACTTACGTGTCTGCCATTCTGTGACTTACATGTCTGCAATTCTGTGACTTACATGTCTGCAATTCTGTGACTTACGTGTCTGCCATTCTGTGACTTACATGTCTGCAATTCTGTGACTTACGTGTCTGCCGTTCCGTGACTTTCATGTCTGCCATTCTGTGACTTACATGTCTGTAATTCTGTGACTTACGTGTCTGCCGTTCCGTGACTTACGTGTCTGCCATTTTGTGACTTACATGTCTGCGATTCTGTGACTTACGTGTCTGCCATTCTTTAGCTTACGTGTCTACCTTTCTTTAACTTATGTGTGTGGCAATATTTAACTTACGTGTCTGCCATTCTTTAACTTACGTGTCTACCAATCTTTAACTTACGTGTGTGGCAATCGTTAACTTACGTGTCTACCATTCTTTAACTTACGTTTCTGCCATTCTTTAACTTACGTGTGTGGCAATCTTTAACTTACGTGTCTACCATTCTTTAACTTACGTGTGTGGCAATCTTTAACTTACGTGTCTACCATTCTTTAACCTACGTTTCTGCCATTCTTTAACTTACGTGTGTGGCAATCTTTAACTTACGTGTCTACCAATCTTTAACTTACGTGTGTGGCAATCTTAACTTACGTGTCTACCATTCTTTAACCTACGTGTCTGCCATTTTTTAACTTACGTGTCTACCATTCTTTAACTTACGTGTCTACCATTCTTTAACTTACTTATGTGACATTCTTTAAATTACGAGTCTGCCATTCTTTAATTTACGTGTTTGTCATTCTTTAAATTACATTTGCGTGGCAATCTTTAATTTACGTGTTTGCAATTCTTTAATTACGTGTTTGCCATTCTTTAACCTACGAGATTGACATTCTTTAACTTACGTGTCTACCATTCTTTAACCTACGTGTCTGCCATTTTTTAACTTACGTGTCTGCCATTCTTTAACTTATGTGTTTGCCGTTCTTTAACTTGCGTGTCTACCATTCTTTAACTTACGTGTCTACCATTCTTTAACTTACTTATGTGACATTCTTTAATTACGTGTCTGCCATTCTTTAATTACGTGTTTGTCATTCTTTAAATTACATTTGCGTGGCAATCATTAACTTACGTGTCTACAATTCTTTAACTTACGTGTCTACCATACTTAACTGAAGTGTCTACCATACTTTAACTTACGTGTCTGCCATTCATTAACTTACGTGTGTGGCATTCTTTAACTTACGTGTCTACCATACGTTAACTTACGTGTGAGGCACACTATGACTTACGTGTCTACCTTTCCGTGACATACGTGTCTGCCAATCTATGACTTACGTGTCTACCATTCTATAACTTACGTGTGTGGCATTCCTTAACTTACGTCTCTGCCATTCTTTAACTTACATTTGTGTGGCCTTCTTTAACTTATGTGTCTACCATTCTTTAACTTACGGGTCTACCATTCTTTAACTTACGTGTCTACCATACTTTAACTGAAGTGTCTACCATACTTAGCTTACGTGTCTGCCATTCATTAACTTACGTGTGTGGCATTCTTTAACTTACATGTCTACCATACGTTAACTTACGTGTGAGGTACACTATGACTTACGTGTCTACCTTTCCGTGACATACATGTCTGCCAATCTATGACTTACGTGTCTACCATTCTATACTTACGTGTGTGGCATTCTTTAACTTACGTGTCTGCCATTCTTTAACTTGCGTGTTTAACTTCTTTAACTTACGGGTCTACCATTCTTTAACTTACGTGTCTGCCATTCTTTAACTTACATTTGTGTGGCATTCTTTAAATTACGTGTCTACCATTCTTTAACTTACATTTGTGTGGCATTCTTTAACTTACATGTGTGTGGCATTCTTTAACTTACGTGTCTACCATTCTTTAACTTCCATTTGTGTGGCATTCTTTAACTTACATTTCTGTGGCATTCTTTAACTTACGTGTCTACCATTCTTTAACTTACATTTGTGTGGCATTCTTTAACTTACATGTGTGTGGCATTCTTTAACTTACGTGTCTACCATTCTTTAACTACATTTGTGTGGCATTCTTTAACTTACATTTCTGTGGCATTCTTTAACTTACGTGTCTACCATTCTTTAACTTACATTTGTGTGGCATTCTTTAACTTACATGTGTGTGGCATTCTTTAACTTACGTGTCTACCATTCTTTAACTTACATTTGTGTGGCATTCTTTAACTTACATGTGTGTGGCATTCTTTAACTTCCGTGTCTGCCATTTTTTAACTTACGTGTCTAGCATACTTTACTTTACGTGACTGCCATTCTTTAACGTACGTGGCTACCATTCTTTAACTTACGTGTCTACCATCATTTACTTTACGTGTCTACCATTCTTTACTTTCGTGTCTACCATTCTTTAACTTATGTGTCTGCCATTTTTTAACTTACGTGTCTACCATCCTATACTTTACGTGTCTACCATTCTTTAACTTTCGTGTATACCATTCTTTAACTTACGTGTCTGCCATTCTTTAAATTACATTTGTGTGGCATTCTTTAACTTGCGTGTCTGCCAGTCTTTAACTTTCGTGTTTGCCATTCGTTAACTACGTGTCTGACATTCTTTAACTTACGTGTCTACCATTCTTTAACTTGCGTGTCTACCATTCTTTAACTTACGTGTCTGCCATACTTTAACCTACGTGTCTGCCATTCATTAACTTTCGTGTTTGCCATTCTTTAACTTGCATGTGTGGCATTCTTTAACTTACGTGTCTACCATACTTTAACAAGCGTGTGTGGCACTCTTTGACTTACGTGTCTGCCATTCCGTGACATATGTGTCTGCCATTCTATGACTTACGTGTCTGCTATTCTGTAATTTACGTGTTTGCTATTCAGTACCTTAACTTAAATGTCTACCATTCTATAATTTAAATTTGTGTGGCATTCTTTAACTTACGTGTCTGTAGTTCTTTAACTTACGTGTCTACCATTCTTTAACTTACGTGTCTACAATTCTTTAACTTACGTGTCTACAATTCTTTAACTCACGAGTCTACCATTCTTTAATTTACGAGTATACCATTCTTTAACTTACGTGTCTGCCATTATTTAACTTACATGTCTACCATTCTTTAACTTACGTGTATGCCATTCTTTAACTTACATGTCTACCATTCTTTAACTTACATGTCTACTATTCTTTAACTTACATGTCTACCATTCTTTAACTTACATGTCTAACATTCTTTAACTTACATTTCCACCATTCTTTAACTTACATGCCTATCATTCTTTAACTTACATGTCTACCATTCTTTAACTTACGTGTCTACCATTCTTTAACTTACGTGTCTACCATTCTTTAACTTATATGTCTACCATTATTTAACTTACGTGTCTACATTTCTTTAACTTTACATTTCTACCGTTCATTAACTTACATGTCTACCATTCTTTAAATTACGTGTCTGCTATTCTTAAACTTACGAGTCTACCAGTCTTTAACTTACATGTCTACGATTCTTTAACTTACGAGTCTACCATTCTTTAACTTACATGTCTACATTTATTTAAATTTACATTTCTACCGTTCATTAACTTACAGGTATGCCAATTTTAACTTACGTGTCTACAATTCTTTAACTTACGTTTCTACCATTAATTAACTTACATATCTGCCATTCTTTTACTTACGTGTCTACCATTCTTTAAGTTACGTGTGTGGCATTCTTTAACTTACGTGCCTACCATTCTTTAACTCACGTGTGTGGCATTCTTTAACTGACTTGTCTAACATTCTTTAACGTAAGTGTCTACCATTCTTTAACTTACGTGTGTGGCATTCTTTAACTTATGTGTCTACCATTCTTTAACTTACGTGTCTACCATTCTTTAACTCACGTATCTACCATTCTTTAACTCACGTGTGCGGCATTCTTTAACTTACGTGTCTACCATTCTTTAACTCACGTGTCTACCATTCTTTAACTCACGTGTGCGGCATTCTTTAACTCACGTGTGCGGCATTCTTTAACTTACGTGTCTACCATCCTTTAACTCATGTGTGTGGCATTCTTTAACTCACGTGTCTACAATTCTTTAACTTACGTGTCTACCATTCTTTAATTCACGTGTGTGGCATTCTTTAACTTACGTGTATACTGTTCTTTAACTTTCGTGTCTACCATTCTTTAACTTATGTGTCTGCCATTCTTTAACTTACGTTTCTACCATTCTTTAACTTACGTGTCTACCATTCTTTAACCTACGTGTCTACCATTCTTTAACTTACGTGTCTGCCATTCTTTAACTTACATGTCTACCATTCTTTAAGTTACGTGTCTACCATTCTCTAACTTACGTGTCTACCATTCTTTAACTTACGTGTCTACCACTCATTGATTGACTAACGTGTCTGCCATTTTTTATTTACAGTTTTCATCTTCGATTCCGTGTTTCCCGTTAATCAAACTTACTGATTTCCACCCTAGTTATCATTTATAGACACATTGATCTCGACATACCGAAAAGCAAGTTATCAGTTATACATATTATGAAAATTTGCATGATTTATTTATAATTATAAAGACTGACCAATGACAGGCAGGCTCAAAGAGGACTTCGTATTTTATGTCAGTTTTTCTTTTAAAATTCATTAAAATGTGTGTGGAGGAAGTGTTTTATCTTTGTCTGCTTGTGTGACATTTTCGATGTTGTTTTTTTTTTTGCACACAAATTGTAATTATTATTTGCATATCTCGTTACAAATTTTAATTATTTTTTTCTATATTTTGTCACAGACTGTAATGATTTTTTCTATATTTTGTCACAGATTGTAATGATTTTTTTTCTATATTCCGTCACAGATTGAACCATATTTGATGAAACACGACGTGTGTGTGTGTGTGTGTTTTAAATTATGCCCGGTCATAAATTAATGAAGCAAGGAGTGACCAGATAATGTAAACAAAACGCTATAGTAACCTGTGAGGTAAACCATCAGAGTGGTAGCGAGATCTGCTCAAAGGTCATGCTCCGAGATCAAGCGGAAGGTGAAAAGAGCATAAAATAATGTCGGTTCTGGAACGTCACGCAATTTGCCGTGTTATCGTGATATTTTTCTTTTGTTACTTGAAAGTGCTGGACAGTTCTCTTCTTTTTGTTCGGTTTGTTTCGGGACAAACAAGATCGAGAAGATGACACACATTTGATTGTAATAAAGGTCAAGGTAAAGTACGAGACTTATATCGGCTTCTTATCGAGTTTTCACCATATGTGCTCGGCCGCCTATTAGAAGTGTTAGAAGACTTCGGATAGTATCGTTTCTAGCATCGACTCACACGATGCGAGGCGGCATTCCTCACCTTCCCAGAGTACTATCCTGGTACCCAGTCCTGCCAACGGATGGGTCTATCGGGGAGTGAGGGGGGGGGTAGTTTTTTCCTCAAAATCCAGTACAATTCATTATTGGAATCAAAACAAGGGTTGTCCGAACGTCGGTAGTCCAGTCGGGTGGTTTTCCAGCTAGGCTACCCGCGGCCCCATTAAATATTGATATTTCTCAGAATGCACTCCCATGCAGCAGCATCATGTTCCAGTTGTAATTTATTATTATCAGATATCGTGCCTTACTGCCATTGATGATCACCATTGTCACCGTTCATTTTGTCCACATCATTATATCACAGTATCATCACTACGTTATTGTATCATCACTACGTTATTGTATCATCACTACATGACGGTATCATCAATACATCACTGTATCATCACTACGTCACTGTATCATCACTGCATTAGTATATCATCACTACATCACTGTACCATCACTACATTAGTGTATCATCACTACATTAGTGTATCATTACTACATCACTGTATCATCACTACAGTAGTGTATCATCACTACATTAGTGTATCATCACTACATCACTGTATCATCACTACATTAGTGTATCATCACTACATTAGTGTATCATCGCTACATCACTGTATCATCACTACATTAGTGTATCATCACTACATTAGTGTATCAGCACTACATCACTGTGTCATCACTACATCACTGTATCATCACTACATCACTGTATCATCACTACAGTAGTGTATCATCACTAAATTAGTGTATCATCACGACATCACTGTATCATCACTACATCACTGTATCATCACTACATCACTGTACCTTTTCTCCCTCTTCTGTCTCTTTTCCGCCCTCACAGTGGGATAGACACACAGACGAAAATCCAGTTAGTACCCTCTTTCTCTCTAAAGAATCCCATGGGAACTGAGAGATCAGACAAGGATTTGGCATGCAGCCTAACAGGGCTTATAGACCTGGAGTTCAGTTCCAATAAAAATATGAATGGTAGAACTTCAGATATCTGTGTTTACAGGTATAAAAATGTCATTGTTGTAAGATTGAACACAAAATCTTAAGGGACTTCGGTCAATATGGCTGATAGGCGACAGAAACCGTTGAGGCTCAGTCTGAAAAGTGTTCCTTGTTGCAGTTTCCTCATTATCCAAGTCCGGCTTGCTGCAGGAGCTAGTGAGTTTAGTGCCATACATACACCGTGAGCTGTGTTTTTTTTTTTAATCCGAATCGTGTTTGGATATTCCGATTGCCAACGATGAATGAGGTTATCGTATAACGAAGAGCAGTTCAGCTGCGTTCACTTTCGGTGCCGCATGGTTTTATGTCTTTGGCATGTGCTGTAGCTGCTATGATAGGGACTGACGCTGCCTTTATATTTTTAGATCCTTCAATGAGATGAGTTTTAATTCGGATGATTCTACTGGCACGGGCGGTTGAGCAATTATGGATTTTAATTCGTTTGAAGTGATACCGGGGCCTTCGACTAACCATAACCAGAACCAACACATGTAACAAGGTTACATAACACTAAACTAACAACGGTTATTTCAAGTCAAATACTTCCGATCTGCCTTCTCTTGAGAATCCGGAGTAGAGCTGTGGTTTGTTATCTCTTCAACTGATGACAAGAGTTAGGGGTCAATTCTGATTGATGATATTTAGCTTCACCCAGCCTGAAAAGGACTCAGCCTTAATAGCAATAAGACAGATGTGATGCTAACAACAAAGAAAAAGACATCACGTCAGTGCAAAATAAAGACAAGTGGAACAATATTAAAACAAGTAAATTAATATAAATATTTGGGAACTTTGTTAACCTCAGACGGAAGATGTGCAAAAGAGGGAGATGCATAATGGCTCAGGCAAAAGCAGCTTTCAAAAAAAATGAGGAAGATACTATGCACTCCATTTTTGACAACAGAAACAAGAAAAAGAGTTCTTAAATGTTATGTAGAGCCAGTCTTAACATATGAATGTGAATCATGGACAATAGGACAACGGACAAGAAAATCACTGGAGTCTGTAGAAATGTGGTTTTACAGAAGAATGTTGAGAATACCATGGACAGCTAAGAAGAGTAATGAAAATGTTCTGAAGAGATCAAAGCAAAAAGAGAGCTAATCTCCAATATTAGGAAGAAACAATCATCATTTTTTGGCCATGTAATGAGAAGAGAACAACTGGAATATATTGCAACAACTGGAGAAATTGAGGGACGAAGAGATAGAGGGAAGCAAAAAGAAAAATACCAGACAGCTTAAGAGAATGGCTTGGCAGAAGGTCAACACCAAATTGATAAAGAACTGTCGAGATCGAAAGTTGTGGAGAGACATGATCACCTACGCCAGTAGGCCCGGTACTTGATGATGAGCCTGAAATGTATACTAGAGATATTTTCTGTGAGAGCACTACAGCTCTGACGTAATGTTGGCCAAATAACTAAAAATGTGTGAATATCACAATAATAAAACAGGCATTAACACAACTTTTAAATATTTTATTCCCGACACATTCTTGAACAGCCGCGTTTATTTTTATTCCCTCTCTATCTTGTCTAAGTCTGCAAATTAAAAAGCGGGTTGTAACAATATCGAATGCTACGTGTCTGAATGTAAACATCAATGGAGACTTTGAATCTTTTAACAAGAGACCAGTACTAAAGTTATTGTAATATCATTAAAGCCTTGTTTGTGTTTAAGAAAAAACAGAAACAAAAGTCCTACACCGTGTCTATAGTCATAACACAAAAGTCCTTATAATCTGTCAATATTCATAACACAAAAGTCCTATACCCTGTCTATAGCCATAACATAAAAGTCCTATAACCTGTCTATAGCCATAACATAAAAGTCCTATACCCTGTCTATAGCCATAACATAAAAAGTCAAATACCCTGTCTATAGCCATAACATAAAAGTCCTATACCCTGTTTATAGCCATAACATAAATGTCCTACAGCCTGTCTATAGCCATAACATAAAAGTCCTATACCTTGCACATAGTCAGTTACTAATTCCGAAATTGTTGCCAAATTTCTAGACACAACCTGTGTCAGATTTGGAAGCCTGCTAATTCTCATGTGACGGGTTTCAAAGTTGATAAGACTTCAGTCCGTTGTGTTTTTGATCTGATATCAGGCTGCCTGTTGACACAGGTGCCCTGTTTCACAGATCCCGGTGTTGCGGGCCAGTTCAGTCACACCCCCCCCCCCCCCCCCAACATCTGCGGCCGACCATATTTGGCAAGATGTGGTGAACATTGAACCAACTTCGACATTGGAAGACTCCATGATACGCTTCACAAATGTCGTGTTGGACATTTCTATTTGGGATTTAAGTTTAGAAATGTGTGTGTGTCTAAATCTCTAGAGAAGTATTCATGTGGGGTGTATGTGTGGAGTAGTGTTGCAGTGATGTATGGCTTAGTTTCTGCACGACGTGTGACTCATAACTGTAGTTTATTTCGTGTTCTGGCTTCCATTTATTTGTGATGTAAGGTTGACTTGTCAAATATAGTTTATTATGTTAGCCTTAGTACATATAGAAGTTACAGTTTATGTGTGCAGTATAGTTTTAAGATCCATAAGGAGCATGCCTGGAATAACAAATGGAGGTCATAATATAAATAACTTCAGATATCCGATACAGTCTTCTTAATCGCTAAGAGTGAAAATGAGTTACAAGAAATGTTAGATATTATAGTGAAGGAAACCAAAAAATAATGGACTCAGCCTCAAAGCAAATATAAGAAAGAAGACAGAAGAAATATAAGCAACAAAGAAAAAGACATCACCGCAATGCACAATAAAGACAAGTGGAACAATATAAAACAGGTACATGAATTAAATATCTGGGAACAATAATAACCTTAGACGGTAGGTGTACAACAGAGGTGAGATGCAGCATTGCTCAGGCAAAAGCAGTTTTCCAAAAAAATGAGGAAGATACTTTGCAATCCATTTTTCGACAATAGAAACACGAAAGAGAGTTCTTAAATGTTTGTTAACATATGGATATGAATCATGGACATAGGACAACAGGTAAGAAAATCACTGGAAGCTGTGGAATTGTGGTTTTACAGAAGAATGTTGACAACACCGTGGACAGCTAAGAAGAGTCCTGAAAACGTTCGTAAGAGGTCAAAGCAAAAAGAGAGCTAATTTCCAATATTAGGAAGAAACAATCATCAATTTTTTAGCCATGTAATAAAAGGGAAGAGCTGGAATATATATATTTGTGACAAGTAAAAAACATTGAGGGACGAAGATAGAGAGAAGCAAAGAGAGAACATACCAGACAGCTTAAGAGAATGGTTTGGCAGAAGGTCAACAACAGAAATGATAAATAACTGTCGAGATAAAAAGTTGTGGAGAGACATGATCACCTACGCCAACAGGCCCGAGATGATAACGATGATTATAGATCTTGTAGAAAGTATCGTTCCCCAGGAGGGGTGTAGTTCACGCGAGAGATACACTTCGTTTCTAGAACACAAATGTATGGAGTTCATGTCAGGATTATATTTGATCTGCAAAGTACCGTGTACGAAGTGTAGTTCTCATGAGCGTTGTAATTTAAATGAGACTTATTTTTTCAGTTTGAGGTATAGTTCCTATATGGGTTATATATGGTAATATGGTGTGCGAAGCATAGTTCAAGTACAAATGATAACTTAATGAAGTACTAATAAAAAGATGGGTGTATGTTTGTTAACTAAGTTGAAATCTATCTAAATATGCATTAAAAACAAAATAATGTTCGCGGACCAAGCTAACAAACTACTAAAAATCATCAACAGTGAAGAACTTGAAATTGTAACAAACTATGAATATCTGGGATCTGTAGTAACTAACAATGGAGACTGTCAGAAAGAGATCACAAGAAGAATGTCAATAGCAACACAAACATTAAACGCCATGACGAGCTTGTAACACAATAACAGTAAGGCAGTCAAATTAAAATTACTAGGGACATGTATCTTCCCGATAGCAACAAATGGCTGTGAATCATGGACAAAAGGACAAATAGCAGGGCATAAAATCGATTCATTTGATACCAAATGCTACAGGACACCTTGGGTAGTCTCCCCTCCTTTCAGACTTCACCAGTTAAGTAGGCGTTGATGCGTTCTATCGCTACTTGACGGAAACTCAGCGATATCTACGCCTTTCGGCCTGACACATCCGACTTCGACGTGGATGAATAGATTTGCCAAACATTTTTATTTCCACATCAGCGGCAAGTTTGGCCTACTCTTTCAGACTTCAGCCAGGGTTAACAGGCGCGACTACAACTGGGGCCTTGTGGTTGTCGTGGTTTGTCGAGATGGCTAGTCACCGGATCTCATGACATAAAGGCGGGAGGGGGGTGCGGGGCGAGTCATGAAGAAACCACAGACTCAGTTGTGACAAATCTGCTGTGTGCATATCTGTGTTAGTCACATCTCATATCTTTGTGTGTGCATTTCTGTGTTAGTCACATCTCATATCTTTGTGTGTGCATGTCTGTGTTAGTCACATCTCATATCTTTGTGTGTGCATGTCTGTGTTAGTCACCTCTAGTGACTCGGGCAGATGGTGCTCGTAAACCTGGGAGGGCCGACCATCTAAGGCAGAATCCCCCTACAGAAAAGACAATTTGCTGCCTTGCAGGAAGATTGGGGACAGGCTAAGGAAAGCAAACCTGAATAAAATGCTGACTGAAATCGGATGCACTGGCCACTGGCGCAGAACACAGTACAACGTATTAACGGGTGTTCGGTCAGAGTGGATCTGGCAGACTCTAATCGTGATGTTCTGTCTGTGGGGGCGATCAACATAATTAACCTGACAGCTGACTTCATGTGAGAGTCTGTGATCCTACTCTGACTGAGTCCTGATCGCAGAGAGAGAGAGAGAGAGAGAGAGAGAGAGCGAGAGAGAGTTGTGACAAATGATCTGTGGTAGGGATCGAACTCGGGACCTTCTTGTGCAGATGCCGAAGATTCAGCCCCACACAGTCCTCACCCCCCCCCCCCTTTTTTTTTTAACCCGGGTAATTAAAAAGAGCAACGAAGTCACTTTACAGCGAATATATTATGAGATCATAGTAGACAAAAAAGGAATTGAAGTCAACCGTCACAACATGAATAATTTACGATATGCGGATGACACAGTCTTAATAGCAGAGACAGAGAATGAGCTACAAGAAATGATAGATATACTAGTAAAAGAAAGCAACAAGAAAGGTCTCAGTCTGAATAGAAAGAAAACAGAAGTAATGGTTATATCGAAGAAGCAATCATCGCCATCATGCAGCATAAAAATAAACAAGACAAATCTGAAACAAGTGCAACGTTTCAAATACTTGGGTACAATAATAACATCAGATGGAAGGTGCATCACAGAAATAAAAAGTAGAATAGCTCAGGCCAAAATAGCATTTCAGAAAACGAAAACGAAAAATATCTTATGCAACAAATCTATGTCAATAGAAGTGAGAAAGAGAGTTCATCGATGCTATATAGAACCAATTCTGACCTATGGAAGCGAATCATGGACAATAGACAAACAAATGAAAAGACGATTAGAGGCCACAGAGATGGGATTTCTCAGAAGAATGTTGAAAGTTCCCTGGACAGCTAAAAAAAAACCAGTGAGAAAGTTCTCAAAGAGGACAACACAAAAAGGGAGCTCTTAAAAACACCAGAAAGAAGCAATCAGCATTTTTTGGGCACATCATGAGAAGAGGAAAGTTGGAATACTTGGTTACAACTGGCAAAATAAAAGGAAAGAGAGATCGCGGACGACAAAGAGAAAAAAAAATACTGGATAGCTTGGTGTCATGGCATGGAAAACAGTCAACAACAGAACTGATACGATGCACTGTAGATAGAAGATTGTGGAAGGATATGATAGCCAACGCCAACCGGTATGGCACATGATGATGAAGATATATTACAAGATTTTAACATTAAAAAGGGGTGACTTAAAAGCACCATTCTACAGAAGAAATTAAAATAATATCATCAACATCATCATCATGTGCCATACCGGTTGGCGTAGGCGATCATGTCCATTCACAATCTTCTATCTACAGTGCATCGTATCAGTTCTGTTGTTAACTGTTTTCCATGCCATGACACCAAGCTATCCAATATTTTCTCTCTTTGTCGTCCGCGGTCTCTCTTTCCTTTTTTTTTTGCCAGTTGTAACCAAGTATTCCAACTTTCCTCTTCTCATGATGTGCCCGAAAAATGTTGATTGCTTCTTTCTGATGTTTTTTAGGAGTTCCCTTTTTGTGTTGGCCTCTTTGAGAATTTCCTCATTGGTCATTTTAGCTGTCCAGGGAACTTTCAGCATTCTTCTGAGAAATCCCATCTCTGTGGCCTCTAATCAACTTTTCATTTGTTTTTCTACTGTCCATGTTTCGCTTCCATAGGTCAGAATTGGTTCTATATAGCATCGATGAACTCTATTTCTCACTTCTATTGATATAGATTTGTAGCATAAGATATTTTTCATTTTCTGAAATACTATTTTGGTCTGAGCTATTCTGCTTTTTATTTCTGTGGTGCATCTCCCATCTTATGTTATTATTGTGCCCAAGTATTTGACGCGTTGCGCTTGTTTCAGATCTGTCCTGTTTATTTTTATGCTGCATGATGATGATGATTGTTACTTTGATATGACCATTACTTCTGTTTTCTTATTGTTCAGACTGAGACCTTTCTGGTTGCTTTCTTTTACTATTATATCTATCATTTCTTGTATTTCATTCTCTGTGTCTGCTATTAATGATGTGTCATCCGCTTATCGCAAATTATTTATGTTGTGACCGTTGACTTCAATTCCTCTTTTGTCTACTATTGATCTCATAATATGTTCGCTGTGAAGTTATAATACTATAGCCACGGAACAAGACACGTCGGGATGGAAAGAACAAAATTGGAAGTTATGGTTCCTGGACGACACATCAGGGGCATACCAAGAAGAAGGTGGTTTCAAGACATCAAGGAGATCTTGAACATGACAACAAAAGAAGTGGGAGATCTGGCTAGAGACTGAGATTCATTCAGACGAGCTGTGGTGAATACAACGTTATGTGGGAGATCTGGCTAGGGACAGAGATTCATTCCGACTGGCTGTGGTGAATACAACGTTATGTGGGAGATCTGGCTAGAAACAGAGATTCATTCAAACGGGCTGTGGTGAATACAACGTTATGTGGGAGATCTGGCTAGAGACAGAGATTCTTTCAGACTGGCTGTGGTGAATGTAACATTTTGTGGGAGATCTGGCTAGAGACAGAGATTCTTTCAGACTGGCTGTGGTGAATGCAACGTTATGTGGGAGATCTGGCTAGAGACAGAGATTCATTCAGACGGGCTGTGGTGAATGCAACGTTATGCAAAGGACATGCGACCTTATGATGATGATGACACATACACATACACACAGACACACACACAGACACACACACACGGTCACATAAGCACACACAGTGGTACCTTAAACCCAGTGAATCCACCTATAGCCTTCAATGTATGGGAACACGGAGGTCGAGGTAACCAAGACGAAAGGTCGAAATGACGAAGAAGTAAAATGGCGGCACGAATTATCAACATATTCTTCTTAACTAATTATAATTTGAAGATTACATTGATTTTGTGAGACGCGCAACATAATGATTTGCCTCAAGCTTATTATAAGGTTCTTGCGACAGACTAGAGAAGAGAAATCTTACCTAATTACATTTAGTAATACTGCTACTACACTGATACCTTTTCCTCTACTTCTATAATTACAATCACTGCAATAACAATTATTACAACCACAACTATTACTACTACAACAAACAACTATTACTACTACAACAACTATTACTACTACAACAACTATTACTACTACAACAACTATTACTACTACAACAACTATTACTACTACAACAACTATTACTACTACAATAAATATTACTACTACAACAACTATTACTACTATAACAACTATTACTACTACAACAACTATTACTACTACAACAACTATTACTACTACAACAACTATTACTACTACAACAAACAACTATTACTACTACAACAAACAACTATTAATACTATAACAACTATTACTACTACAACAACTATTACTACTACAACAACTATTACTACTACAACAACTATTACTACTACAACAACTATTACTACTACAACAACTATTACTACTACAACAACTATTTCTACTACAACAACTATTACTACTACAACAACTATTTCTACTACAATAACTATTACTACTACAATAACTATTACTACTACAACAACTATTTCTACTACAACAACTATTACTACTACAACAACTATTACTACTACAATAACTATTACTACTACAACAACTATTTCTACTACAACAACTATTACTACTACAACAACTATTTCTACTATAACAACTATTACTACTACAACAACTATTACTACTACAACAACTATTTCTACTACAACAACTATTACTACTACAACAACTATTTCTACTACAACAACTATTACTACTAAAACAACTATTACTACTACAACAACTATTTCTACTACAACAACTATTACTACTACAACAACTATTGCTACTACAATAACTATTACTACTACAATAACTATTACTACTACAATAACTATTACTCCTACAACAACTATTACCACTACAACAACTATTACTATTACAACAACTTTTCTACTACAACAACTATTACTACTACAACAACTATTACTACTACAATAACTATTACTACTACAATAACTATTACTACTACAATAACTATTACTCCTACAACAACTATTACTCCTACAACAACTATTACTACTACAATAACTATTACTACTACAATAACTACAACTCCTACAACAAGTATTACTCCTACAACAACTATTACTACTACAATAACTATTACTACTACAATAACTATTAATACTACAACAACTATTACTACTACAACAACTATTACTACTACAATAACTATTACTACTACAATAACTACAACTCCTACAACAAGTATTACTCCTACAACAACTATTACTACTACAATAACTATTACTACTACAATAACTATTAATACTACAACAACTATTACTACTACAACAACTATTACTACTACAATAACTATTACTACTACAATAACTATTAATACTACAACAACTATTACTACTACAACAACTATTACTACTACAACTACCATGTCTGCTACAACTATGACTACTACAAAAACTATGATTACTACAACAACTATGACTATAACAACAACTATGACTACTACAACAATTATGACTACAACAACAAGTTTTCCTACTACAACAAACAACTATTACTAATACAACAACCATGTCTGCTACAACAAACATCTATTACTACTTCTAAAACAATTACTCCTACAACAACTATTACTCCTACAGCAACTATTACTCGTAAAACAACTATTACTCCTACAGCAACTATTACTACTACAACAAATATAACTCCTACAACAACTATTACTCCTACAACAACTATAACTACTACAACAACTATTACTTCTACAACAACTATTACTTCTACAACAACTATTACTTCTACAATAAATATTACTACTACAATAACTATTAATACTGCAACAACTATTACTACTAAAACAACTATTACTACTACAACTACCATGTCTGCTACAACTATGACTACTACAAAAACTATGATTACTACAACAACTATGACTATAACAACAACTATGACTACTACAACAATTATGACTACAACAACAAGTTTTCCTACTACAACAAACAACTATTACTAATACAACAACCATGTCTGCTACAACAAACATCTATTACTACTTCTAAAACAATTACTCCTACAACAACTATTACTCCTACAGCAACTATTACTCGTAAAACAACTATTACTCCTACAGCAACTATTACTACTACAACAAATATAACTCCTACAACAACTATTACTCCTACAACAACTATAACTACTACAACAACTATTACTTCTACAACAACTATTACTTCTACAACAACTATTACTTCTACAATAAATATTACTACTACAATAACTATTAATACTGCAACAACTATTACTACTACAACAACTATTACTACTACAACAACCATGTCTGCTACAACAACTATGACTATAACAACAACTATGACTATAACAACAACTATGACTAATACAACAACTATGACTAATACAACAACTATGACTACTACAACAACTATGACTAATACAACAACTATGACTACTACAACAACTATGACTATAACAACAACTATGACTAATACAACAACTATGACTACTACAAAAACTATGATTACTACAACAACTATGACTACTACAACAATTATGATTACTACAACAATTATGAATATAACAACAACTATTACTACTACAACAACTATGACTACTACAACAATTATGATTACTACAACAATTATGACTATAACAACAACTATTACTACTACAACAACTATGACTACTACAACAATTATGACTATAACAACAACTATTTCTACTACAACAACTATGACTACTACAACAATTATGACTATAACAACAACTATTTCTACTACAACAACTATGACTACTACAACAACTATGATTACTACAACAATTATGACTATAACAACAACTATTACTACTACAACAAGTATGACTACTACAACAATTATGATTACTACAACAATTATGACTATAACAACAACTATTACTACTACAACAACTATGACTACTACAACAACTATGATTACTACAACAATTATGACTATAACAACGACTATTACTACTACAACAACTATGACTACTACAACAATTATGACTATAACAACAACTATTTCTACAACAACAACTATGACTACTACAACAACTATGATTACTACAACAATTATGACTATAACAACAACTATTACTACTACAACAACTATTACTACTACAACAACTATTACTACTACAACAACTATTACTACTACAACAACTATGACTACTACAACAATTATAACTACAACAACAACTATTACTACTACAACAACTATTACTACTACAACAACTATTACTACTACAACAACTATTACTACTACGAATGAACGTATGCAAAGCAAGAGAGAAGGCTAAATGCATTTCATACGCAGGCCTCCCTAACATCCACCCGTTGCTCAAACAACGTAGGTTAAGCTGGCTTGGTCAAGTACACCGAATGAAAGATAATCGCATATAAACAAAGATAAATTCTATGGACAACTAGTAGATGGCAAAAGAACTAGTGGCGCCCAAAACTCTGATTTATAGACGTGTGTATATCTCAGTTCGTCTCTCACACTCAATCGGTCTAACACTGAATCACTCTAGTCTGGATCTTAATATTTCCTCACTATTCTAACACACTAGACTGTCTCTTCAATAAACTCGAGACCAACTTCTTCACATGTCTAATTCTCTATTACTACTTGGGCTCCATGAGCCACTGGCTTAACGCCTATCTACTGGAGTCTACAGCATCCTGGCTGTGTCACTAGTTCTGGACAGCCCCACCCCATTGCAAATCTTCATGTCTGAATCTCTCTGTGTGAATCCCTCTTTGTTTCTCCCTGTGTGTCTCCCTCTTCTAGCCTCGTACATGGGATTATATATTCGTCTTTGAACCAATCAAATTATTCAACGTCAGCTCTTCGTCTTTGAACCAATCAAATTATTCTACGTCAGCTCTTCGTCTTTGAACCAATCAAATTATTCTACGTCAGCTCTTCGTCTTTGAACCAATCAAATTATTCTATGTCAGCTCTTCGTCTTTGAACCAATCAAATTATTCTATGTCAGCTCTTCGTCTTTGAACCAATCAAATTATTCAACGTCAGCTCTTCGTCTTTGAACCAATCAAATTATTCTATGTCAGCTCTTCGTCTTTGAACCAATCAAATTATTCTACGTCAGCTCATGCTTTGTGCCCCCCCCCCACCCTCCCCCACCAACCAATCAAAACTTCCCTACGTCATCCCCTCCTTATCTCCAAGTTTACATTCTTAACAGTCACGAGAATTCCGCTATCCTGTCTGAACTAATCTCTTAATATTTTTTCGTGATCTCTCCTCGTGCTATATTCACTCACTCACCTCAACCATCCCTTACCTTCACATTCTCACAGTCACTGTTACATGTAAATGTGACATGAAGAGTCTCAATAAAAAATAAAACCTACAGCTTGGGACAAAATAGATGCAGACCGCATTCTTTAGAAACACACTCTAGAGTTCCAACTCAAACAAGAAGCAGACAGATACACAGAAAAAAGAGAATACACGGCGAAAGAAAAGAAAAACAAACATTTCTTGGGCGCTGTAACATCCATAGGAAACTTTGACTGAAAATAGTACCACTACTACTACCACAACGACTACTATTACTACCACTAATACTACCACAACCACTACTATTACTACCACTACTACTACTACCAAAACCACTACTATTACTACCACTATTACTACCATAACCACTACTATTACTACCACTACTATTACTACCACTACTATTACTACCACTACGACTACTACTAATACTAATACAATTACTACTAATACTACTACTACTACTAATACAATTACTACTAATACTACTACTACTACTATACTCTTATTACTAACACTACTTATACTACAATTACTACTAATAGTACCACTACAAATACGACTAACACTACTACTACTATCACTACTACTATTACTATCACTACTACCACCACTACTACTACTACTACCACCACTACTACGATTACCATAACTACCACTACTATTACCCCTACTACTGCTACGATTATCACCACCACTACTACTACTACTACCACCCTACTACCATTATTACTACTACTACTACCATTAACGCAAATACTACATATACTATCACTACTATTCTACTACCATTACTACTACTGACCTCTACCACTACTACAACAAATATCACTACTGTTACCACAACTACCATCACCACAACTACTACAACTACTTATGCCACTACTACCACTACTACTACTACTACTACCACCACTACTACAACTACTGACACTACTACAACCGTTCCAATCATAACTACTACTGCCACAACTACTACCTCCACCACCACTACTACTATAACTACTACTACTACTACTACAACTACTGCCACAACCACCATCCCTACTACAACTACTACCACCACTACTACTACTACCACCATCACCACCACAACTACTACCACCACCACTACTACAACTACTATCACCACCACCACCACTAATACATCTACTACCACCATCACCACCACTACTACAACTACTGCCACCACCACTACTACAACTACTACCACCACCACTACTACAACTACTACCACCACTACTACTACTTCTACCACCATCACCACCACTACTACAACTACTACCACCACCACTACTACAACTACTACCACCACCACTACTACAACTACTACCACCGCTACTACTACATCTACCACCATCACCACCACTACTACAACTACTACCACCACCACCACCACTACAACAACTACTACTACCACCACATCACCACTACAACTACTACCACCACCATCACCACTACTACAACTACTACCACCACTACTACTACTACTACTACCACCACCACTACTACAACTACTACCACCACCCTCACCACTACTACAGCTACTACCACCCCTACTACCACCACCATGACTACAACTACTACCACCACCACCACCACTACTACAATTACTACCACCGCTACTACAACTACTACCACCACCCTCACCACTACTACAGCTACTACCACCACTGCTACCACCACCACTACTACAACTACTACCACCACCACCACCACTACTACAATTACTACCACCGCTACTACAACTACTACCACCACCACCACCACCACCACCACCACCACCACTACTACAACTACTATTACCGCTACAACTACTACTGCCACCACTACTACAACTACTACTGCTCCTACCATTACTACTACTGCCTACCATTATTACTTAAACTACCACTACTATTTTGTTAAAACTACTACAACCATGACTACAACAAATATTACTACAAATACCACAACCATTACAACTACTATTACTACAACCATTACTACTACTATTACAAGCTTCACTACTATTACTACAACCATTACTACTACTATTACTTTTACTACAACTACTACAACTATTACTAAAACTACAAGAATAACAGCTTTACACAACTCACTATCTTGTAATATGAATAAAAGACATTACCCTTACTAGAAATATATGCTTCTTTTATACTTGGAAACAGTAGCAGCGATGTGGTAATGTCTTCTATATAATTGCACATATCCAGGCACTCAACTGTACTCTAAATGTGCATCAAGTGCAACCATTTACCGGAGTCTCGACTCTGCCACTTTATCAATACCACCCCAGATGTGGCCATTTTGTTTTCTCTTATTCGTTTCTCATTATTCGTTTCTGCCACCGTCTTGTCCCCTTTGCGAAGTTTACCGTGTCAATATAGACGATGTATATACTGCCTGTACCGTCGCTATTGCGCATGCTTCTTGTTTCTCTATCGCTCGCTAATCATCAGATTGTGTTTCGCTATGTTTCGCACCTTACTGTCCAGTATCTTCAGCATTCCAGACTGATCCATTATTATAGGGAATCATAGGAGGCATACTTAATGTATGTATTACAGCACTCAGGAAACTATAATAATTATAATGTATTTTAGTTAGCTGAGTGGCATGTTCCTAAGCGTTCGGCTTCTCATGGCAAGGCGCGGTGCCATGGAGTACGGGTTCGATCCTGCTTCGGACCATATATTGTTCTTTGTTGTTTTTTTCTGTTGTTGTTGTTTGTTATGTTTTTCTGAGTGCTGTAAAAAATATCTCTTCCTCCTATTTTTCCCTGAATTATCGCCTCGGAAGTTTCCCTCTATAATAATATTCATTTATTATTATTTGTCTCCTGATTCATTATTATAGTTTTTTGACATTTGTTGCAAGGCAGTGGCTGATTGTAGCCAGCGTCATTTCTTGAATGAAACAGTTAGACGATACTAAAAAACATTCACACTATGCTGTGTGCCAAGTTGTTTATCTCCCCTTAAATTGCAGGCTATGAAGAGAGCGTTGGATGACTTCTCAACCAGTTTATTGTTTCACGTTGCCAAATTGTCATGGAAGAAAATCTGAGACTTATGGACTGACAAGATGTCCGGTGCTCTACTGGACGTATAATCTTACATATATATATATATATATATATATATATATATATATATGGGCAATAATATAGATAACGAGGGAGGATCAGAAAATGATACCAAAATAAGGATATCAAAAGCAAGAGGAGTTTTTGTTGCACTGGGAAACATATGGAAGTCCAAAGAAATTAGGTTAAATACAAAAATAAAATTTTCAACTCCAATGTTAAGTCAGTGCTATTATATGGCTTGTAACATAGAGAACAACACAATTGACAATCATGAAGTTACAGACCTTCATTAATGGATGCTTACACAGAATAAAAGGATGGAAATGGCAGGACAAAGTCACTAACATATATTTATGGAAATGTACCAGTCAAATACCAGTGGATAAAGAGATACAGCGAAGACGATGGCGCTGGGTTTGACACACATTGCGGAAGCCAACTGAGAGTATTACACAACAGGCTCTTTATTTGGAATCCCCAGGGGGAAAGGCAAAGAGGGAGACCAAGAAATTCTTTTAGAAGACAGACAGAATGAGAGATGAAGATGATGGGGATGATATGAGATTATCTTAAAAGAGTGGCAAGAATCAGAACGACTTGGAAAGTGTTTGTTGAAGACCTATGCTCTACAGGGAGCTGAAAGTGTTTGTTGAAGACCTATGCTCCACAGGGAGGTGAAAGTGTTTTTGAAGACCTATGCTCCACAGGGAGCTGAAAGTATTTGTTGAAGACCTATGCTCCACGGGGAGCTGAAAGGTAGAAGAAGATGTCCGGTTTGCGTTAAAAATAATCTAAAGACTACTGTGTAGGCCACACATTACCCCAAAAATCATGTGCCGAAGGTGTGCCAAGAGTGGAACCAAGATAAGGAGAGATTATCTGCACTTCGTAAAATATTGAGAGAATGATTCAAGATAAATCACACACTGACGGTTTATCTCCATTCATCATCAAGTACCATGCCTGCTGGCGTCAGTGATCATGTCTCTCCACAACTTTCGATCTCGACAGTTTTTTTTTTTTTTTAAATAGCTGTCTGGCATCTTTTCTCTTTTCTTCCGTCTATCTCTTCGTCCCTCAATTTTCCCAGTTGTTGCAATACATTCCAACTGTTTCATTCTCATTACACGGCCAAAAGATGATGATTGTTTCTTCCTAATATTGGATATTATCCAATTCCATTAGGCTGTTTTAATCGCCACAGAACACGATGATGATTGATTACCTGGTTATTGTTAAGAAAGAAGATCATGTTTTCTTGGTGGCTTGGTTTTTGATTTAGCGAACATTCCCGAACATTACCGAAGACAGGACGATGCGCGCCTACCACAACATAACCACCACAATCAAAGCACCACGACAATCCCAGCACCACAAACAGAACTCATGTCCATTCCATCAATCTCTAGCTCTCCAGCTTCATTTCCTGTCACGCAAGCCACGGACCAAAAGTTAACTCATGTTTGAGAAGTCCATTTGGTCAGGAGCGAGGTCAAGCAAGGACGGGAAATAATTGATCCGAAACAAAATCCATCAGAACATAACTGCTCCGTAATCTGGCGATAGGTCAGTACTGTGTTCATAGTCAAATAGATTTCAATCACTGGGAATTTGCTAATGGTGCTCTTCAGATTATAAACTGAGTATAAATATGACCCTTTTCGTCTTGTCAGACGGTCTAGTATGTGTATTTTGTTTGAGGTTTTGTTTTTGTCGAACAGCTTCTCTCGTGGCTAATTCTACCAATGTTTGACAAACACACACGGCCACAGAATGAACAAGTAAGGCCCACTGATCCACAGGGTTTTCTATCTTTTTTCAAGAGTCGTTTCTCTTCTAAGTTTTGCCTTAGCACAGTCTCAAATGATGTTATAGCATTCCTTATACATGCTCTCCGTGATATGCGATCACTTGCCAGATGTTCCCAGTCATTTTCACAGATGGAGAAGTCATTCATAGATGATTTACAGATATCTCTATATCGTAGTTTAGGTCTGCCGATTTGTCTTTTTCCATGTGTTAGTTCACCATATAGTAATTGCATGGGGATGCGCTTTTCTTCCATTTGCTGGACATGCCCCAGCCATCTTAGTCTTCGACACCTGAGAATCGACATGACTGTTGGTGTCTTAGCACGTTGCAGGACAGTTAAGTTGGTTATTTTGTCTTGCCATTTGATGCGCATTATTCTGCTGAGACATCGCATGTGGAAAACATTTAGTCGTTTTTCCTGGTTTGAGTATGTTGTCCAGGTTTCAGATACATAATGTACTCACACACAGAAATATATACACACACATTCACATTGTGTTATAGTGAGATTATTTTAAGATCCATAAGGGGCATGCCTGGAATAACAATTGGAGGTCATAATATAAATAATCTAAGGTATGCTGATGATACAGTCTTAATCGCTAAGAGTGAAAATGAGTTGCAAGAAATGTTGGACATTATTGTGAAGGAAAGCAAAAATAAAAGACTCAGCCTTAATAGCAAAAAGACGGAGGTAATGGTAACAACAAAGAAAAAGACATCACCTCAGTGCAAAATAAAGACAAGTGGAACAATATTAAAACAGGTAAATGAATTTAAATATTTGGGAAATTTGTTAACTTCAGACGGAAGATGTACAAAAGAGGTGAGATGTAGAATGGCTCAGGCAAAAGCAGCTTTCCAAAAAAATGAGGAAGATACTATGCAATCCATTTTTGACAACAGAAACAAGAAAAAGAGTTCTTAAATGTTATGTAGTGCCAGTCTTAACATATGGATGCGAATCATGGACAGTAGGACAACAGACAAGAAAATCACTGGAGTCTCTAGAAATGTGGTTTTACAGAAGAATGTTGAAAGTTAAGCTAAGAAGAGTAATGAAGATGTTCTGAGAGAGGTCAAAGCAAAAAGAGTGCTAATTTCCAATATTAGGAAGAGGCAATCATCATTTTTTAGCCATGTAATGAGAAGAGAACAACTGGAGTATATTGTAACAACTGGAAAAATTTGAGGGACGAAGAGATAGAGGGAAGCAAAGAGAAAAAATAACAGACAGCTTATGAGAATGGCTTGGCAGAAGGTCAACAACAGAAATGATAAATAGCTGCCGAGATCGAAAGTTGTGGAGAGACATGATCACCTACGCCAGTAGGCCCGGTACTTGATCATGATGAAATGTGTATGTACATGTATATGTGTATGTATATGTGTATGTATATGTGTATGTATATGTGTGTAATAATATGTGTATGTGTATGTATATGTATATGTGAAAGGGTATAAATTTGTAGACAGTGAGGTATGCCCTACTTACCTTGAGCTGTATCCAACTCGTCTTGATGTAAGTCTTACACGTCTTGACATATGCCCTACTCGTTTGGGAGCTATATTCTATTCGTTTTGATCTAAATCCTACTCGTCTTGAAGTATGTCCTGCTTCGTCTTGCTCAATATTCTATTCAAGACAGGTATTAATCATCCTGAGGTATATTCTACTCATCTTAAGGTATGTTCTACTCATCTTGAGTATGTTCTACTAATCTTGATGTATGCCCTATTCATTTTGAGGTATGTTCTACTCATCTTGAGGTATGTTCTACTAAATCTTGATGTATACCCTACTCATCTTGAGGTATGCCCTACTCATCTTGAGCTATGTTCTACTCATCTTGAGGTATGCCCTACTCATATTGAGCTATGTTCTACTCATCTTGAGGTGTGCCCTACTCATCTTAAGCTATGTTCTACTCATCTTGAGGTATGCCCTACTCATCTTGAGCTATGTTTTACTCATCTTGAGGTATGCCCTACTCATCTTGAGCTATGTTCTACTCATCTTGAGGTATGACCTACTCATCTTGAGCTATGTTTTACTCATCTTGAGGTATGCCCTACTCATCTTGAGCTATGTTTTACTCATCTTGAGGCGTGCCCTACTCAGCTTGAGGTATGCCCTACTCATCTTGAGCTATGTTCTACTCATCTTGAGCTATGTTCTACTCATCTTGAGGTATGCCCTACTCATCTTGAGGTATGCCCTACTCATCTTGAGGTATGCCCTACTCATTTTGAGGTATGCCCTACTCATCTTGAGGTGTGCCCTACTCATCTTAAGCTATGTTCTACTCATCTTGAGGTATGCCCTACTCATCTTGAGCTATGTTTTACTGATCTGAGGTATGCCCTACTCATCTTGAGGTATGCCCTACTCATCTTGAAGCATGTTCTACTCATCTTGAGCTATGTTCCACTCATCTTGAGGTATGTTCTACACATCTTGAGCTATGTTCTACTCATCTTGAGCTATGTTCTACTCATCTTGAGGTATGCCCTACTCATATTGAGGTATGCCCTACTCATCTTGAAGCATGTTCTACTCATCTTGAGGTATGCCCTACTCATCTTGAGGTATGTTCTACACATCTTGAGCCATGTTCCACTCATCTTGAGGTATGTTCTACACATCTTGAGCTATGTTTTACTCATCTTGAGCTATGTTCTACTCATCTTGAGGTATGCCCTACTCATATTGAGGTATGCCCTACTCATCTTGAAGCATGTTCTACTCATCTTGAGGTATGCCCTACTCATCTTGAGGTATGTTCTACACATCTTGAGCCATGTTCCACTCATCTTGAGGTATGTTCTACACATCTTGAGCTATGTTTTACTCATCTTGAGCTATGTTCTACTCATCTTGAGGTATGCCCTACTCATATTGAGGTATGCCCTACTCATCTTGAAGCATGTTCTACTCATCTTGAGCTATGTTCCACTCATCTTGAGGTATGTTCTACTCATCTTGAGCTATGTTCTACTCATCTTGAGGTATGCCCTACTCATCTTGAGGTATGTCCCTCTCGTCTTCTAATTTTGACAGAATCAGAATATGAAGTCCTACCCTGTGTAGACACAGCACCAAAACAAAAACCGGCTTCCTAAATAAAATGCAAACAACATTACATCACAATTCTTTCACACATTGATACGTATGCCCCAGGTTTTAATTGAAGATTTTACTTAAGAATGGATTAATATAAATGGCTTGACACGATCATCCCTGGTCCCGGTGACTGATCCCTAAGTCCCAGTGACATTTCCCAAGGGAGGTAAATTAAAAAACACACGCTTGCTGTAATCCGATCTTCATCAAAGCCCTGTCTTGAAGAAAGCAATCTCAATCAAAAATTGTATCCTTTTGATTGTCCATCATATCTGGGCACTAAGGAAAAGTTCGAGTTCTCTGTCCTTGCTTCGCTCCTGTCAAATAGACAGCTGTCATTTGCTTGGAGTTAGTGCATTTTTTTCTCATTTCCGAAGACACAAGATTTCTCCCTTGTCTCCTTCCGGTGTCAATCAGCGACCTCTGATTCATTCAGCATCGATCGCAATCTGCGGGAGAAAGAGGTCAAGGTCGTAACGCTTGCAGGGAGACCAGGAGTAAACGAAATTAAATTTGGTGGATTTTTTTTGGGTGTGTTTGTCTGTTGGGCAAATTTGAAATACTTAGGTCTATGAAGGTAGAGTGGGAGGGTAGCTATTTATGAGTGGGAGTGTAGTAAAAGGTGAGTGGGAATGTAGTAACAGGTGTTTTGTGGTGTATTAAAAGATGAGTGAGAGTGTAGTATAAGAAGTGGGAGTGTAGTAAAAGACGTGTGGGAGTGTAGTAAAAGGTGAGTGGGAGTGTAGTAAAAGGTGAGTGTGAGTGAAGCAAAGGGTGAGTAGTAAGGTGACCATATTTTTGAAATCCCATTCCGGGACGGAATAATTTTACTTCAATTTTCCACCAATAAAATTACATTTCTTCTTGCTGTCATTTTCAAGTGAATAATACATACATTTTAAAACATCAAATAATATAGACCTACAATACGCTATCAGGATAATCAGGAGATAAAAAAAAACAGTGATACTCACTTAAATTGAAGGTGAAACAGAGATGCTGTACTTTTCAGATGAGTGAATTTTCTGTAAAATGTCCTTCTTTGTATGCAGCATCTTATAAAATTCGACACATGTTCCCTCATAGTTCACTTTGGTGATCCACATGGCTTTTAAAGTTTCAACACCTAGTTGTGTTTTATCATTTGTCCACAAACTGTTCATCAGAGAAAACACTCGTTCTGTTGCAGCATTTGTTCCAGGTAGACACAAAAAGAACTCTGCCAACTTCAGAATATGTGAAACGGGCACATGATTGTTTCTGAAGTGGGAAGCTAGTTCAACCCAACGCTGCCCTGGTAATGTTTTATTGACTCCACTCACTAATTTTTTGTGAAGTAACGAACTGTTTCATGTAGACATATTCGTCATACATTTCATTTTCTGGAAAGTCGACTGGAGGCACTGTTTGACTCACTAATGATGAAGACTTCTCAATATCTTCCCAATTTGGTGTTCTGTTCAGCATTACCCAGCTGTAAGACTCTAGGTTTTGAAAATTATTTGCAGCCCATTTCTTCAAATAACTTAAAGCTGTTTCATAAAATGAAGAAACACTGGCGTTAAACTTTTTCACATCATCACGTGGAAATCCTTCCATTTCCAGCTTTTTAAGGATTATCTGAACTCTTGATGGCAAGAAGCCGTCTTTCAGCTTGGACTCCAAGATAGCTTTCAACCTATTGATGTTGTCAATGACTTCAAATACAGTGACCATCTGTCACTCTACTTTCTGCACTGCTTCGTGGAAAGAGGATGCCTGACTGTTAACCAAAATAAGCCATGCCTCAGACAGTGGGTTTTCAAAGCATTCCTGTATAAAAACTGGGCATCTGTCTTGAGATTGAAAATATGATTTTAGAGGCAGGAACATGTAAAGAACCCTTTCAACAGCAGGCAAGAGCGCAAGCCACCTAGTTTGTGCATAACCTAAAATCATCTGGAAGTCTGTGTCGACAAACTGACAAAACTCCTTGAGACTTTCAACTCTAACTGTGTATGATTTGAAGTACAGATACATTTTTGCAATAGTCATTTCAACATCAACAGGCAATACGTCTGCAGCTGCTCGAACAGTGTTGTGGAAAATATGGCAAGCACACCCAACACCTATCAAACTATGTCCAAGGTTTTCTTTCAGTTTTGTGAAAACATTGTTCTGTCCTTTTCTTTCAGCGCCCCCAAAATTAGAATTTATGTTGTCTGCACATAATCCAACTACTTTCAGTTCTAAACCATTTTCAGTTAGACAGTCAATAAGACTTACTATATCAGATGTTTCACCCGGCAATGACTTCAACTCTAATATTTTAACTTTCAGTCCCTTATTGCGATCAAAGTATCTGACAAGCAAAGGAAAAATCTTGATTTCTTTGTGGTTGGAGGCATCTGTCAGTATGGAGATAAATGTTACGTTTTCTAGGTCACATCTCAACTCGTTTAGAGCATGGGGTGTGAACACATTCCGAATAATAGCTTCTGTTTTCGCACGTGCACAAGCAAATTTTGGTTCTAAAGTTACCTGAAGCAATTTTGATGTGCAGTCCATAGATCTAAACGTGTGATTGTGCATCACTGTATGATATGCAAAGGCACCTTCTGTAGCAGCTAACTGTTCTTCTTTGTCACCAACCTGTTCAGCTCAAAAAAAATTTGTCAACGACGAGCTTGATGCAGCAGTAGCGACGGCTCTCTTATGTTTATCACTATTTATGTGGCTCTTAATATCACCACGTCCACTATGGTTAATAGTAAACCCGGATGAACATATATTACATCTTACAGTGAAGTCTGATGACGATATAGACTTTTTTTATAAAAGGGTATTCCTTTTGTAAATCTTGATTAAAACTACAATTACGCTTCGGTGCTATTTTTTGCGAAAGTGAAAGTGAAAGTTAGTAACACAACGAATATATACGAGATTTAAAACTAGGAGCGCATTCTACTGTTTTGATATTAAACAAAATTGTCTACACAGCAACGGAATAATATTTTTTTAATTGAAGAAATGTACGCCGTATACCAAAATGGCAAAATTGGTAAACGTTTGTGTCCCAAATTATTTTTATCAAATCCGGGACAAAAGCTAAAAAATATGCCAAAATCGGGACAAAACCGGTACGGCAGCTAATCCGGGACAAAGGTTCAAAAAATGTAAAATTCCGGGACTGTCCCGGACAATCCGGGACGAATTGCCACCTTATGAGTAGAAGGGATTAATAGATGTGTGAGAGTAGTTAATAGGTGTGTGGCGGCATAGCTTGGCTAAGTAAATGGAGAAGTAGTAGTATGGAAGTGGGGGGGGGGGGAAGATGCAGTTGTAGGTAATTAAAGGAAAAAGTAATGGTGGGTAAATAGGGGGAAATTACAGGTGTAGATAAGCAGAGGACAGATATAGTTGTAGGTAAGTAAGGTGGAGATGTAGTTGTAAGTATATAGGGTTTAGACATTTTGTTTCAGGTAAGGGGTGGATATATAGTTGTAGTTAAGAAGGGTGGAGATATAGTTGTAGTTTAGAAGAGTGGAGATATAATTGTAGTTTAGAAGAGTGGAGATATAGTTGTAGTTTAGAAGAGTGGAGATATAGTTGTAGTTTAGAAGAGTGGAGATATAGTTGTACTTTAGAGAGTGAAGATATAGTTGTAGTTTAGAAGAGTGGAGATATAGTTGTAGTTTAGAAGAGTGGAGATATAGTTGTACTTTAGAAGAGTGAAGATATAGTTGTAGTTTAGAAGAGTGGAGATATAGTTGTAGTTTAGAAGAGTGAAGATATAGTTGTAGTTTAGAAGAGTGGAGATATAGTTGTAGTTTAGAAGAGTGGAGATATAGTTGTAGTTTAGAAGAGTGGAGATATAGTTGTAGTTTAGAAGAGTGGAGATATAGTTGTAGTTTAGAAGAGTGAAGATATAGTTGTAGTATAGAAGGGTGGAGATATATTTGTAGGTAAGTAGGGTGGAGATGCGGTTTTGGGTAACTTGGAGATGTAATTATAGGTATGTAGGGAGAGGTTGATGTAATTGTATTTTTTTGGATTATATCTGTAAGCAAAACAAACGAGGAAATTAGAGAAATCGCCGATGAGCCACTAATATCTTCAATAGTCAAGAAAAGACGATGGTCATATGTTGGACATGTGATGAGAAGAGATAATAACGGAATAACAAAGCAAGCCCTCACGTGGGAAACAACAAGTAAGAGGAAAAGAGGCCGACCCAGAGAGACACTGAGAAGACCATTGATCAGAGAGGCAAGAGCAGCAGGAATCGCCTCTCTCAAAGAGATATTAGAGTTCCTTGCTCAGAACAGAGGCAATTGGCGAGATTTTGTAAAAGATCTTTACAAGGACTGAAAACTGCTAGAATAAAAATTTAGATAAGAGAAAGAGTATCTGGGTCTATGCCCTATGGGCCAGCTACGGCGCGAAAGGTCAATAGACAGATCTGTAAGCAAATGAAGTGCACTGTAGATAAGTTGGAGTGAGAGTCTAGGTGTAGGCAACTGGAAATCACAGGTTTGCAGAATTGTCGCAAGTTCAAAGGTAATAGTGCCATTGTAGGTAAGTTCAAAGGTAATAGTATCATTGTAGGTAAGTTCAAAGGTAATAGTGTCATTGTAGGTAAGTTCAAAGGTAATAGTGCCATTTTAGGTAAGTTCAAAGGTAATAGTATCATTGTAGGTAAGTTCAAAGGTAATAGTGTCATTGTAGGTAAGTTCAAAGGTAATAGTGCCATTGTAGGTAAGTTCAAAGGTAATAGTATCATCGTAGGTAAGTTCAAAGGTAATAGTATAATTGTAGGTAAGTTCAAAGGTAATAGTGCCATTGTAGGTAAGTTCAAAGGTAATAGTATAATTGTAGGTAAGTTCAAAGGTAATAGTATAATTGTAGGTAAGTTCAAAGGTAATAGTGCCATTGTAGGTAAGTCCAAAGGTAATAGTATAATTGTAGGTAATTTCAAAGGTAATAATATCATTGTAGGTAAGTTGAAAGGTAATAGTATAATTGTAGGTAAGTTCAAAGGTAATAGTATAATTGTAGGTAAGTTCAAAGCTAATAGTGTAATTGTAGGTATGTTCAAAGATAATAGTATAATTGTAGGTAAGTTCAAAGATAATAGTATAATTGTAGGTAAGCTCAAAGATAATAGTATAATTGTAGGTAAGTTGAAAGGTAATAGTATAATTGTAGGTAAGTTCAAAGGTAATAGTATAATTGTAGGTAAGTTCAAAGGTAATAGTATAATTGTAGGTAAGTATGATCGAAGCTGTAGGTGAAGAGTAGCAAATGTTCTGATGAAGGGCAGTGAATGTTTAGATGAGAGGCAATGTTTTTTGGTAATAGGGTAATGACTATTTAGGTGCAGAGTAAGGCATCTTTAGATGAGATGCAGCAAATCACTAGATGAAATGTAATGATGGGTAATGAACCTTTAGGTGGGGGTAATTAATCCTTGATGGATGGTAATGAATATTTAAGTGAGGACTGATATTGTAAAATTGAAGGAATAAATTGTAGGTGAATGAATGTAACAACTGTAGGTGTGTGAAGGTAATAATTGTAGGTGAGTGAATGTGGCAATTGTAGGGGAGTGAAGGTAATAATTTTAGGGGAATGAATGTAACTATTGTAGGTGAGTGAAAGTAATAATTGTAGGTGAGTGAATGTAACAATTGTAGGTGTGTGAAGGTAATAACTGTAGGTGAGTGAATGTGGCAATTGTAGGTGAGTGAAGATAATAATTGTAGGTGAGTGAATGTAACAATTGTAGGTGTGTGAAGGTAATAGTTGTAGGTGAGTGAATGTAACAATTGTAGGTGAGTGAAGGTAATAATTGTAGATGAGTGAATGTAACAATTGTAGGTGAGTGAAGGTAATAATTGTAGGTGAGTGAATGTAACAATTGTAGGTGTGTGAAGGTAATAGTTGTAGGTGAGTGAATGTAACAATTGTAGGTGAGTGAAGGTAATAATTGTAGGTGAGTGAATGTAACAATTGTAAGTGAGTGAAGGTAATAAGTGTAGGTGAATGAATGTAACTATTGTAGGTGAGTGAATGTAATAATTGTAGGTGAGTGAATGTAACAATTGTAGGTGTGTGAATGTAATAATTGTAGGTGAGTGAATGTGGCAATTGTAGGTGAGTGAATGGTAATAATTGTAGGTGAGTGAATGTAACAATTGTGTGTGTGTAAAGGCAATGATTGTAGGTGAGTGAATGTAACAATTGTAGGTGAGTGAAGGTAATAATTGTAGGTGAGTGAATGTAACAATTGTAGGTGTGTGAAGGTAATAATTGTAGGTGAGTGAATGTGGCAATTGTAGGTGAGTGAAGGTAATAATTGTAGGTGAGTGAATGTGGCAATTGCAGGTGAGTGAAGGTAATAATTGTAGGTGAGTGAATGTAAAAATTGTAGGTGAGTTAAGGTAGTAATTGTAGGTGAGTGAATGTGACAATTGTAGGTGAGTGAAGGTAATAATTGTAGGTGAGTGAATGTAACAATTGTAGGTGAGTGAATGTAATAATTGTAGGTGAGTGAATGTGGCCATTGTAGGTGAGTGAATGTAACAATTGTAGGTGAATGAATATAACTATTGTAGGTGAGTGAAGGTAATAATTCTAGGTGAGTAATGTAACAATTGTAGGTGAGTGAGTGTAACAATTGTAGGTGAGTGAATGTAATAATAGTACCTGAATGAATGTAACTATTGTAGGTGAGTGAAGGTAATAATTCTAGGTGAGTGAATGTAACAATTGTAGGTGAGTGAGTGTAACAATTGTAGGTGAGTGAATGTAATAATAGTAGGTGAATGAATGTAACTATTGTAGGTGAGTGAAGGTAATATTTCTAGGTGAGTGAATGTAACAATTGTAGGTGAGTGAATGTAACAATTGTAGGTGGGTGAATGTAATAATTGTAGGTGAGGGAATGTAACAATTGTAGGTGAGTGAATGTAATAATTGTAGGTGTGTGAATGTAACAATTGTAGGTGAGTGAATGTAATAATTGTAGGAGAGTGAATGTAAATATTGTAGGTGAGTGAATGTAATAATTGTAGGTGAGTTAATGTAACAATTGTAGGTGTGTGAATGCAATAATTGTAGGTGAGTGAATGTAACAATTTTAGGTGAGTGAATGTAACAATTGTATGTGAGTGAATGTAATAATTGTAGGTAAGTGAATGTATCAATTGTAGGTGAGTGAATATAGCAGTAAGTGAGAAGGGAATGTAGAATGTAAGTGAAGTTCAACTACAAGTGAGTTGTAAAGTAGCAGTAGGTTTAGAATGAGTGTAGCAGTGGGATTATTGCAGTGAAACAGAACTTAATTTTAGAAGTGTTTCGTTTGTTTTGAGTGTAGTACAAAGTTTAGTTAAAATGTAGCATTAATTTAGTGGGAGCTTAACAGTTGTGTTTGGCTGTCAAGAAATTATGTTCCGCTGTTTGTTCATATTATTGTTGCTGTTAAACATTGTTTGGGGGCTGTTTGATTGCTGCCAAGTAACTATCAATAATTTCTGTTCGCCTATTTACTTAATCTCATGTAGCTGTCAATAATTCATGTACATGTTTTTCTTTGCTATCAAGCAACTGTCAATAAATTAAATACATTTGAAAACAAATGTCTTCATAAGATCTAGACATAAGCTGGAAAGAATACATTTAACATGAATAGATAAGAGACGGAATCAAAACAAGAATACGTGTCGAGCGTTATTATAAGAAGGTGTTGGAAATACATCGGTCATGTGATGAGAATTAATGAAGAAAGACTTCCCCGTCAGGCATTCAAGTGGAAACCACATGGTAAAGGACAACAAGGTAAACCAACAGCATGGCAGTGTTCTTATTAATTTTGTTTTCCTGACTTGACTGTGGTTGCTCGTTCTGTTAATCGTTGTCTTGGACAGTGAGCTATCACGTGAGATGATTACTCTCATAATACATCACATTACGATTAGCTCATTCAATGGAAGTGATAAATCACAATATTTGGTACAAGATCAACATCAGTCTCGTATGTCTACAAGACTAGACATAACAAATCCCACAGCAATGGAATCATATCTCTGATATACTACATTAGAACTGTGTGGGTCCACTTAGTCAATCGACGGTGTATATGAGGCCGCGCAGTGGATGTTTCATATGTAACTTCTTTGAATGTTCTATGTTCTATCATATCTAGCTTGACACTTACACAACTCAATTATCAATATCCTTAGGAGTTCTGTAGACAACTCTTCTCTGGTTTATAATAACTCCATGGTTCTGGACTTCACTGATAGCTTCTGTATCTCCTTCTAACTCTATTACTAATATAATGGTTCATCTACTACTATTGATAACTTCTGTATCTCCTTCTAACTCTATTACTAATATAATGGTTCAACTACTACTATTGATAACTTCTGTATCTCCTTCTAACTCTATTACTAATATAATGGTTCAACTACTACTGATAACTTCTGTATCTCCTTCTAACTCTATTATTAATATAATGGTTCATCTACTACTATTGATAACTTCTGTATCTCCTTCTAACTCTATTACTAATATAATGGTTCAACTACTACTATTGATAACTTCGGTATCTCCTTCTAACTCTATTACTAATATAATGGTTCAACTACTACTATTAATAACTTCTGTATCTCCTTCTAACTCTATTACTATTCTAATGCTTCTACAAACCTGCTGATAACTTCTAACATTTCTTAACCCCCTAACTATCGACACTCCGCTGCCTTGTGGCATATTCCTAAATCAGTCTAACTTTATTTCTTCGTTGTATCTCCAACACATTTGCATGGAGTCACTGAGAAGCATCTAAAAAGTCTCTCTTGGCGTATTTGTTGCCAGTTATTTTCCTCTTATTTCTTGGTTATTCTGGGTATCTGGTGTGGCCAGTCTCCGCCTTACAAAGCAAGGACTTCCGTCTCACTTACTGTTTGCTTGTCAATCACTCATCATTTAATGAGAAGTCTTGACAAACATCTGTCAATCACTCCTCACAGTTGACTCCTTAAAACAAAGCTGTCCTTGATCTTTCCTGACTACGCAGGTTCTCTTGAACAAATCTTTTGATCTCGTTCACTATCGCTGGAGAGAAATCTTCGTGTCTACTACCGCTAGACATCAGAGAAATCTTCGTGTCTACTACCGCTAGACATAAGAGAAATCTTTGTGTCTGCTACCTGAACATCAGAGAAATCTTCGTGTCTACTACCTGAACATCAGAGAAATCTTCGTGTCTACTACCTGAACATCAGAGAAATCTTCGTGTCTACTATCGGTGGACATCAGAGAAAACTTCGTGTCTACTACCTGAACATCAGAGAAATCTTCGTGTCTACTACCTGAACATCAGAGAAATCTTCGTGTCTACTATCGGTGGACATCAGAGAAAACTTCGTGTCTACTACCTGAACATCAGAGAAATCTTCGTGTCTACTACCGCTGGGCATCAGAGAAATCTTCGTGTCTACTACCGCTGGACATCAGAGAAATCTTCGTGTCTACTATCGCTGGACATCAGCGAAATCTTCGTGTCTACTACCTGAACATCAGAGAAATCTTCGTGTCTACTATCGGTGGACATCAGAGAAAACTTCGTGTCTACTACCTGAACATCAAGGAAATCTTCGTGTCTACTATCGGTGGACATCAGAGAAAACTTCGTGTCTACTACATGAACATCAAGGAAATCTTCGTGTCTACTATCGGTGGACATCAGAGAAAACTTCGTGTCTACTACCTGAACATCAAGGAAATCTTCGTGTCTACTATCGGTGGACATCAGAGAAAACTTCGTGTCTACTACCTGAACATCAAGGAAATCTTCGTGTCTACTATCGGTGGACATCAGAGAAAACTTCGTGTCTACTACCTGAACATCAAGGAAATCTTCGTGTCTACTATCGGTGGACATCAGAGAAAATTTCGTTTCTACTACCTGAACATCAGAGAAATCTTCGTGTCTACTACCGCTGGGCATCAGAGAAATCTTCGTGTCTACTACCGCTGGACATCAGAGAAATCTTCGTGTCTTCTATCGCTGGACATCAGAGAAATCTTCGTGTCTACTACCTGAACATCAGATGAATCTTCGTGTCTGCTACCTGAACATCAGAGAAATCTTCGTGTCTGCTACCTGAACATCAGAGAAATCTTCGTGTTTACTACCTGAACATCAGAGAAATCTTCATGTCTACTACCTGAACATCAGAGAAATTTTCGTGTCTAATATCGGTGGACATCAGAGAAAACTTCGTGTCTACTACCTGAACATCAGAGAAATCTTCGTGTCTACTACCGCTGGGCATCAGAGAAATCTTCGTGTCTACTACCGCTGGACATCAGAGAAATCTTCGTGTCTACTATCGCTGGACATCAGAGAAATCTTCGTGTCTACTACCTGAACATCAGAGAAATCTTCGTGTCTACTATCGGTGGACATCAGAGAAAACTTCGTGTCTACTACCTGAACATCAAGGAAATCTTCGTGTCTACTATCGGTGGACATCAGAGAAAACTTCGTGTCTACTACCTGAACATCAAGGAAATCTTCGTGTCTACTATCGGTGGACATCAGAGAAAACTTCGTGTCTACTACCTGAACATCAAGGAAATCTTCGTGTCTACTATCGGTGGACATCAGAGAAAACTTCGTGTCTACTACCTGAACATCAAGGAAATCTTCGTGTCTACTATCGGTAAACATCAGAAAAAACTGCGTGTCTACTACCTGAACATCAAGGAAATCTTCGTGTCTACTACCGCTGGGCATCAGAGAAATCTTCGTGTCTACTACCGCTGGACATCAGAGAAATCTTCGTGTCTACTGTCGCTGGACATCAGAGAAATCTTCGTGTCTACTACCGGAACATCAGATAAATCTTCGTGTCTGCTACCTGAACATCAGAGAAATCTTCGTGTCTGCTACCTGAACATCAGAGAAATCTTCGTGTTTACTACCTGAACATCAGAGAAATCTTCATGTCTACTACCTGAACATCAGAGAAATCTTCGTGTCTACTACCGCTGTGATCAGACAACGTTTCGGCCCTTGAAGCCTCCCTTCTGCACGGATTACATTTTTCCGTCCTGGATAGTTCTGTTGTGGTATTTCATCTCTCCGCTGCCCGTCATCCGCAGCTAGAAACATTACTGTCTACTACGTTCCTCTCTCTCTCTCTGATCATGGGACATCTGTAAGTCCTCAGTTTTATGTCATTATATAAATTATGTGTCAACATTTCTATTTGTCAAAGTTCAAGTAACTCAAAATGCAGCCGATGGACTCCCTTTGTCAATGTTATTTGAGTTATTTGAGTTGTTTGCGGGTCATCATCATTGCACTCCGAACATGTCCATAGGTGCTCAGATCCCCTCCTCAGCAATTCCCTCAGTGTCCAGCGACTGACGACTCCAGTTCTATGTTGGTTGATAAGTCTTCTTACACGCCCACTAAGTTTCTCATTTATGGCTATGCCCATCTTAACTTCTATTTCTTTCATACGAAGAAGTGACGTGGATCTGTGTTTGTCGAAATCATATGTTCTTCCCACATCTAGGAGGGCATTGATGATGTCAGCCCGATCCATTGGTTGCCCGTCCTCAACGACAGCGCAGCTAGCCAACCTTCCCGCCCTTTCATTTCCCCGTACTCCCGCATGTCTAGGGACATAGACAAAGGTGACCTTACGTATTTTGGATTTCTGCAACGACTCTACCCATTGCATGCGTACAGAGCCCGCCTACACTTTTTTTATCATGCTCATCGAATCACTGAGTATACAATCGTGGGTGTAGTCTTGTGACTCTAACCATTTGAATGCCTTGGTCACTGCCATCGCCTCCATTGTCATGCTACTCGTGGTCATGACGTATGCACCACTGTCTTCCTTGGCTATTCTGCCTGCCGAGCGTGCTGTAAATGTTTTGTCAAAGTATTTTTGTATATTCGTCCTAACTGTTGTTTATTCACTATTGTTCACACTATAACTGTAGAATCTTTACGCAGAACAATTGATAGGGAAATATCAACCAGGTGACTAAGAAACAACCAAGAAACAACCAAGAACTATCAGTAAATCGCCAATCATGGAGAACTATGACTCCGCCCTATGTGCCGTCTTCGGCCCGAGAGGAAATCCAATGAAAGGAATGAATTAACTGTAAATAGGTACTGTATGAGTATTTGTCAACTATACTGCAATTATCAGTAACAGCTTCACAGCCACTTGTTTACTATCATGTTTCTGTCAAAATGAGGAAGTTCTCAAAGAGACCAACACAAGAAGGGAGCTCTTAAAAAACACCATAAAGAAGCAATCAACATTTTTCGGGCACATCATGAGAAGAGGAAAGTTGGAATACTTGGTTACAACTGGCAAAATAAAAGGAAAGAGAGATCGCTGGCGACAAAGAGAGAAAATACTGGAGAGCTTGGTGTCATGGCATGGAAAACAGTCAACAACAGAACTCATACGATGCACTGTGGATAGAAGATTGTGGAAGGACAAAATCACCTACGCCAACCGGTATGGCACATGATGATGATCTGTAAAAAACTGATGTTTAACTACTTGCTTGCATCTCGTAGACATCTATTATTTGCAATTCGTAAATGACTCTTGTTAAACACCACTCTTCAACAAAAAACTAACATCTAACCCTGCAGAGCATAAACAAAAACTTGCCACATCAATGAAGTCTTTGAGCATAAATTTACCACATCAATAGAGTCTGCAATTTTAATTATTAACGTCAACTGATTAAATATTAACATTCTCTTTCTCTTCAGCGGAAGTCGTTATCTTGATATTCCCCGAGCCTTGATAGTTTCTTTGATGAGTGTTATATTGCTCTTTCTTATCTGCTTCATCCCGTAATTTGATAAAGTTGTATATTGTTTCTGCTACATCTTGTATTGATCTTTTTTCTTATTAAAAAAAAATTGTTATATATATCTCCGGTTTGTTCTATGCTACCATCAGCGACACCCTCCACTTCAGGGAGATGTTCTATTTCCGTCTCTTTTTATGTATCTATCGTTGAGAAACTATTAGCAAATTTGTGGCTTTCATCATAGCATGTTTAGTGGCATTTATCATAGCATGTTTAGTGGCTTTCATCATAGCATGTTTAGTGGCTTTCTTCATAGCATATTTATTGGCATTTATCATAGCATGTTTAGTGGCTTTCATCATAGCATGTTTATTGGCATTTATCATAGCATGTTTAGTGGCTTTCATCATAGCATGTTTATTGGTATTTATCATAGCATGTTTAGTGGCTTTCATCATAGCATGTTTGGTGGCATTTATCATAGCATGTTTAGTGGCTTTCATCATAGCATGTTTAGTGGCTTTCATCATAGCATATTTATTGGCTTTTATTATAGCATGTTTAGTGGCTTTCATCATAGCATGTTTAGTGGCTTTCATCATAGCATATTTATTGGCTTTTATTATAGCATGTTTAGTGGCTTTCATCATAGCATGTTTAGTGGCTTTCATCATAGCATGTTTAGTGGCTTTCATCATAGCATGTTTATTGGCATTTATCATAGCATGTTTAGTGGCTTTCATCATAGCATGTTTATTGGCATTTATCATAGCATGTTTACTGGCTTTCACTATAGCATGTTTAGTGGCTTTTATTATAGCATGTTTAGTGGCATTTATCATAGCATGTTTAGTGGCTTTCATCATAGCATGTTTAGTGGCTTTCATCATAGCATGTTTAGTGGCTTTCATCATAGCATATTTATTGGCATTTATCATAGCATGCTTAGTGGCTTTCATCATAGCATGTTTATTGGCATTTATCATAGCATGTTTAGTGGCTTTCATCATAGCATATTTATTGGCATTTATCATAGCATGTTTAGTGGCTTTCATCATAGCATGTTTATTGGCATTTATCATAGCATGTTTAGTGGCATTTATCATAGCATGTTTAGTGGCTTTCATCATAGCATGTTTAGTGGCTTTCATCATAGCATGTTTAGTGGCTTTCATCATAGCATGTTTATTGGCATTTATCATAGCATATTTAGTGGCTTTCATCATAGCATGTTTATTGGCATTTATCATATCATGTTTACTGGCTTTCACCATAGCATGTTTAGTGGCTTTCTTCATAGCATGTTTAGTGGCTTTCATCATAGCATGTTTAGTGGCATTTATCATAACATGTTTAGTGGCTTTCATCATAGCATGTTTAGTGGCTTTCATCATAGCATGTTTAGTGGCTTTCATCATAGCATGTTTAGTGGCTTTCATCATAGCATGTTTAGTGGCTTTCATCATAGCATGTTTAGTGGCTTTCATCATAGCATGTCAAGTAGTTTTCATCATAGCATGTCTAGTGGCTTTCATCATAGCATATTTAGTTTCTTTCATCATAGCATGTTTAGTGGCGTTCATCATAGCATGTTTAGTGGCGTTCATCATAGCATGTCTAGTGGCTTTTATCTCTCTACTCAAGAATTCAAGATCAGCTAGAAATTAGAAGTTGTTTATCCGAAACGTAAACGCGTATCCTATAAGTTAAAGGACATAGTCTAGCCCTGATGTCACTAAAATCGTATACCCGTTATGCGTTTGTCTTTTTATTCCATGCATGAAAGCTACAACTACTCCGGCATTTTCTAGAGCGTGGTTGTTTCCTCTTTTTTTCTTCTTCAGCACTTACCTATTATGTTAGCGTAAATGCGTTGGGTCACTAGTTTACGACAGGTCATCTCATCCTACTTTGGTATGTGTAGATTTGTTACTGAGCACAATTTTCCTGCAACACATTTTTTTTAAACCTGTTATTGTCCTACCTTTAGTTGACAACAAGACTAAAGATCTGTAATTAGACACCACAGGATTGCATGGGCATTTACAACACGCTCGGGAGGCAGAATAATCAAAGAGGACAGTGATGCATACTTTATGACCACCAGTAGCATGACGAAGGAGATGATGGCAGTTACTAGGGGATTCATCTGATTGAAGACTACACCCACGCATGTATACTGAGTGATTCAATGAGCATGATAAAAAAAAAGTGGAGACGGGCTCTGTACGTAGGCAATGGGTAGAGTCATTGCAGAAGTTAAAAATACGTAAGGTCACCTTTGTCTACGTCCCTTGACATGCGGGAGTACGGGGAAATGAAAGAGCTGACAGTTTGGCTAGCTTCCCATGTCATTGAAGACGGTCAACCAATGGATCGGGCTGACATCATCAATGCCCTGCGATATGTGGGAAGGGCACAGGACTTCGACAACCATGAGTCCACGTCACTCCTTCCACTGAAAGACATGGGAGTTAAGATGGACACACCAAGAAATGAGAAACTTTGTGGGTGTATAATAAGACTTATCAACCAACACAGAACTGGAGTCGTTGGACACTGCGAGACTTGTTGAGCAGGGAATCTGAACACCTATGGACATGTTCGAAGTGCAATAATGATGACTCGCCAATAACTCAATAACTCAGTTGACAAGATTTATTTAACGTGCGCAACGTGAACACGGGACATCCTGTTTGTCGCCGTTATCCGGTACGCCTGGACATCGGATCTCACTCCCTAAAGACCGAGGGTTAAAGCCACGAAGATAAAACAGAATCGAAGGTCACACCAACAAGCTGTTTTTCCTGTTGAAAGTACCACCATCAATGCACACCGGACGAACCCATAGGTACTCAAATATTCCCCTCCAGAATTTCGAGAAGATCCTAGAAGAGATTCCACGTGCACGAACTCCGTAACACTATCCTGGTCCACGGAGTGGGTAAATGTCGCTGATAATTGTTCCTAGGTATCGGCCATATTTAGGGCCTACTCTTTTCGATTTTAATAGTGAAGGATTCTTTAACGTGCGCAAGTGGACACGGGACATCCTGCTTATTGCCGTATCCGAGAGGGCTAGACATCGGATCTCAATACCAAAATGATCAGGGTAGGGTAACGTCGTAAAGAAATCACGGATTAAATGTTCTTAAATCTAACTAACTAAAAGGAGGCAAACCCGAGAGATTCTTGTCCAGATCCTGATGTTTAACTGTTAGACCACCCAGTACTTCACTCAAGAGTGCACTGCACAATCAAAGCTATTTCTTGCCATGTTGTTACATTCCTTCAGGTTGCTATTTGTCAATCTCATTATACTACTCTCACACTGATAGACTGCAGTCACGTCGACATGTGAACCAGATCTACCGTTCTGTCGACATGTGAACCAGATCTACCGTCATGTCGTTATATGAACCAGATCTACCGTTCTGTCGACATGTGAACCAGATCTACCGTTCTGTCGACATGTGAACCAGATCTACCGTTCTGTCGACATGTGAACCAGATCTACCGTTCTGTCGACATGTGAACCAGATCTGCTGTCCTGTCGACATGTGAACCAGATCTACCGTCATGTCGTTATATGAACCAGATCTACCGTTCTGTCGACATGTGAACCAGATCTACCGTTCTGTCGACATGTGAACCAGATCTACCGTTCTGTCGACATGTGAACCAGATCTACCGTTCTGTCGACATGTGAACCAGATCTGCTGTCCTGTCGACATGTGAACCAGATCTGCTGTCCTGTCGACATGTGAACCAGATCTACCGTTCTGTCGACATGTGAACCAGATCTACCGTTCTGTCGACATGTGAACCAGATCTACCGTTCTGTCGACATGTGAACCAGATCTACCGTTCTGTCGACATGTGAACCAGATCTACCGTTCTGTCGACATATGAACCAGATCTACCGTTCTGTCGACATGTGAACCAGATCTACCGTTCTGTCGACATGTGAACCAGATCTACCGTTCTGTCGACATATGAACCAGATCTACCGTTCTGTCGACATGTGAACCAGATCTACCGTTCTGTCGACATGTGAACCAGATCTAGCGTTCTGTCGTTATATGAACCAGATCTACCGTTCTGTCGACATGTGAACCAGATCTGCTGTCCTGTCGTCATGTGAACCAGATCTGCTGTCCTGTCGTCATGTGAACCAGATCAACAGTTCTGTGGTCACGTGAACCAGATTAGCAGTCCTGTCGTCATGTGAACCAGATCTACCGTTCTGTCGACATGTGAACCAGATCTGCTGTCCTGTCGTCATGTGAACCAGATCAACAGTTCTGTGGTCACGTGAACCAGATCTACCGTCCTGTCGCATGTGAACCAGATGAGAAAGAACAATGATTATATTTACTAGTTATAATACTAATAAAAAGAAGGTGAAAAAGACCAATTAATATGTCAGTATGCGCAGATAAGAAAGAACAATGATTCTGTCCACTAGTGTAATATCATATAGGGCAGATAAGAGAGAACAATGATTCTGTCCACTAGTGTAATATCATATAGGGCAGATAAGAGAGAACAATGATTCTGTCCACTAGTGTAATATCACATAGGCCAGATAAGAAAGAACACGAAAATAGAAAAAGGCTGTTAAGAAAATATAGAAACAAAGAAAATAGACCCCATAAAAAACATACTGAATAGCTGACAATCTCACAGCGCACATGCGTCTGGTGTCTATCAAGTAAAGACGTTGAAATGAAGCGCCCAGTCCGTGACAGGAAATAAACAGATTATTGGTAAATGCAACTTCTGGTCGGGAAAAATAGAAATCTAGATTGATTCAGGTTTTACTCGGTCAAGGCAGGTAATGTATTCATTGATTTCGTTTCCAGCGAGGGGTACACATTATCTGAGGCGACCTTGAAATGCTGCCAGGGATATAAACAAATAGTGGCAATATGAGTTCTTGTTTTTTTCTGCGGTTGAGAACGAAACATTTGTTAATAGGATCGGTGGAGTCAGGGGTGTAGTTTTGTGGAGAAAACAGGCGAATTATTTCTAGCATGTGGTAGGTTAGTGGTGGCTTAGTGGTGTTGCGTTGTTGGATATTGTTGGGTGTTGTTGGGTGTTGTTGGGCGTTGTTGGGTGTTGTTGGGTGTTGTTGGGTGTTGTTCTACAGGGTGTTTTTAAAGTCGCAGTGCAGTGAATTTATACTCTCTAAAGAAAAAACGTCACCAGAAATGCGGTTAACTAATGCGTCACACAAATTGTAAAATAAATGGTATTATTCAAATATACTTGACTGCTATCGGCGAGCTTATAATGGGTAATGTTGGTATTAACACAATAAAGTTGTGCCTAAAGCATATGTTGAAAATGTCCACCACGGGCCTCAAGACATGTCGTGATTCGTCTTTCCATATTTGCGAAAACCTTTCGAATAATGTCTGGTGATATTTGTTTAATCTTGTCTACTATTTCAGACTTTAGCTCATTAATTGTCTGCGGATTATTTTCATAAACTTTCCCCTTCAATGCCCCCCACAGATAATAATCTGGGGGTGTTAGATCTGGTGAACGAGCAGGCCAGATACCACGTGAAATAATGCGATTTGCAAATATGCTTTCTAAATAACTGAGTGTTGTTGTGGCTGTGTGTGCTGTTGCCCCATCCTGCTGAAACCAGGATTCCATAATTTCCCGTTCTGTAAGGTGTGATATGAACGGTTCCGGAATAAAAGTACGGTAACGTTCTGCATTTATTGTTTCATTAAAAAATATTGGTCCTATTATCCGCATACGACTTATAGCGCACCACACTCCGACTTTTTGATCGTAAAGCGGCACTTGATGAAATTCATGGGGGTTTTCACTGCTCCACAGCCGATTGTTCTTACTGTTCACATAACCGGATAAATGAAACCAGGCCTCATCAGTGAAAAAAAGTGACGTCAAGGATGGCAGCGCCATGTTCATAAATAAAATTCTGAAACCACATGCAGTAGTTTAAACGGGATTCATAATCTCTTTCTTGGAGTTGAGACACTTCAGTTAATTTGTATGGACGATAGTGTAGTTCACTTCTTAAAACCTTGTGAACAGAACTTTTAGATATTTGCACCTGTTGAGACAAGTGGTTTAAAGATGCATTTGGACTCATTGTAATTCTGTCTTGGAATTCCATAATTTGGTCTTGTGAAATTGAAGGTCTTCCAGATCGGTATGCATCTACCACACTACCGGTTTCACGAAACTTTTTGATCAATTTTGTAACAGAATTTCGGTGAGGGACTTGTGAGTCTGGAAATTTCCTCACGAATTGTCTAATGACCTCATCGGTATATTTACCGCCATTACGGAAGACATGCTCAACCAGAAATACCCTGTTTTCAATCGTCAACACCATTTCCTTCAAGCAATGAGACAGTGAAAGTAGCGTAGTGCCCGTCCTTTACGTAAATAAAACCTTAAAGGAAGCAGCGGTTTGTTCATAAATGTGGTTTACAAAATTGTGGTACGTAGATGATGATTACGTCATTTACTGAATATTAGAAATATTCACTGCATTGCGACTTTAAAAACACCCTGTATATAAAGGGTATCAAGCATGTAACAGGGTGTACCATGTGATGACACTGGGTGGGTGATGGTGATGATGATGGTGGTGATGATGATGATGATGATGATGATGGCGATGATGGTGATGATAGTGATGGTGATGATGACGATCATCATCATGATTATGGTGATGATAATGATGGTAATGATAGTGATAATGATGATGGTACTGATGATAATGATGGTGATGGTGGTGATGATGGTAGTGATAGCGATGATGGTAGTCATGGCAATGATGGTAGTGATGGCAATGATGGTGGTAAAGACGGTGATGATGGTGATGATGGTGATGATGGTGATGATGCTGATGATGGTGATGATGGAGATGATGGTGATGATAACGATGATGGTGATGAGGATGGTAGTAATGACAATGATGGTGATGAGGATGGCAGTAATGGCGGTGATAGTGATGAGGATGGTAGTAATGGCGGTGATAGTGATGAGTATAGTAGTAATGGCGATGATGGTGATGAGGATGGTAGTAATGGCGATGATAGTGATGAAGATAGTAGTAATGGCGATGATAGTGATGAGGATAGTAGTAATGGCGATGATAGTGATGAAGATAGTAGTAATGGCGATGATAGTGATGAGGATAGTAGTAATGGCGATGATAGTGATGAGGATGGTAGTAATGACAATGATAGTGATGAAGATAGTAGTAATGACGATGATAGTGATGAAGATAGTAGTAATGACAATGATAGTGATGAAGATAGTAGTAATGACGATGATGGTGATGAGGATGGTAGTAATGGCAATGATGTGATGAGGATGGTAGTAATGGCGATGATGGTGATGAGGATAGTAGTAATGGCGTGGATAGTGATGAGGATAGTAGTAATGGCGATGATGGTGATGAAGATAGTAGTAATGGCGTGGATAGTGATGAGGATAGTAGTAATGGCGATGATGGTGATGAAGATAGTAGTAATGGCGATGATAGTGATGAGGATGGTAGTAATGGCGATGATAGTGATGAGGATGGTAGTAATGGCGATGACGGTGATGAGGATGGTAGTAATGGCCATGATGGTGATGAGGATGGTAGTAATGGCCATGATGGTGATGAGGATAGTATTAAAGGTGATGATGGTGATGAGGATGGTAGTAATGGCGATGATAGTGATGAGGATGGTAGTAATGGCGATGATAGTGATGAGGATGGTAGTAATGGCGATGATGGTGATGAAGATGATAGTAATGGCGATGATGATAGTGATGGCGATGATGGTGTTGAGGATGGTAGTGATGGCGATGATGGGAGTGATGGCGATGATGGTAGTGATGGCGATGATGGGAGTGATGGCGATGATGGGAGTGATGGCGATGATGGTGTTCAGGATGGTAGTGATGGCGATGATGGGAGTGATGGCGATGATGGTAGTGATGGCAAAGATGGCATTGATGGCGATGATGATAGTGATAGCGATGATGATAATGATGGCGATGATATTAGTGATGGTGAGGATGGTAGTGATGGCGATGGTGGCGTTGATGGTGATGATGGTAGTGATGGTGATGATGGTAGTGATGGTGATGATGGTAGTGATGGTGATGATGGTGATGGTGGTAGTGATGGTGATGATGGTAGTGATGGTGATGATGGTAGTGATGGTGATGATGGTGATGGTGGTAGTGATGATGATGATGGTAGTGATGGTGATGGTGATAGTGATGGTGATGGTAGTAGTAAAGTTGATGATGGTAGTGATGGTGATGGTGGTAGTGATGGTGATGATGGTGATGATGGTAGTGATGGTGATGATGGTAGTGATGGTGATGATGGTAGTGATGGTGATGATGGTGATGGTGGTAGTGATGGTGATGATGGTAGTGATGGTGATGGTGATAGTGATGGTGATGGTGGTAGTGATGGTGATGGTGGTAGTGATGGTGATGGTGGTAGTGATGGTGATGATGGTAGTGTTGGCGATGGTGGCGTTGATGGTGATGATGGTAGTGATGGTGATGATGGTAGTGATGGCGATGGTGGCGTTGATGGTGATGATGGTAGTGATGGTGATGATGGTAGTGATGGTGATGGTGATAGTGATGGTGATGGTGGTAGTGATGGTGATGATGGTAGTGATGGCGATGGTGGCGTTGATGGTGATGATGGTAGTGATGGTGATGATGGTAGTGATGGCGATGGTGGCGTTGATGGTGATGATGGTAGTGATGGTGATGGTGGTAGTGATGGTGATGGTGGTAGTGATGGTGATGATGGTAGTGATGGCGATGGTGGCGTTGATGGTGATGATGGTAGTGATGGTGATGATGGTAGTGATGGCGATGGTGGCGTTGATGGTGATGATGGTAGTGATGGTGGTGATGGTAGTGATGGTGATGGTGATAGTGATGGTGATGGTGGTAGTGATGGTGATGATGGTAGTGATGGTGATGGTGGTAGTGATGGTGATGGTGATAGTGATGGTGATGGTGGCGTTGATAGTGATGATGGTAGTGATGGTGATGATGGTAGTGATGGTGGTGATGGTAGTGATGGTGATGATGGTAGTGATGGTGGTGATGGTAGTGATGGTGATGATTGTAGTGATGGCGATGGTGGCGTTGATAGTGATGTTGGTAGTGATGGTGATGTTGGTCGTGATGGTTATGGTGGTAGTGATGGTGATGATGGTAGTGATGGTGATGATGGTAGTGATGGTGATGATGGCGTTGATGGTGATGATAGTAGTGATGGTGATGATGGTGATGATGGCGTTGATGGTGATGATGGTAGTGATGGTGATGGTGGCGTTGATGGTGATGATGGTGATGATAGTAGTGATAGCGATGATGGTAGTGATGGTGATGATAGTAGTGATAGCGGTGATGGTAGTGATGGTGATGATAGTAGTGATAGCGATGATGGTAGTGATGGTGATGGTGGTAGTGATGGTGATGGTGGCGTTGATAGTGATGATGGTAGTGATGGTGATGATGGTAGTGATGGTGGTGATGGTAGTGATGGTGATGATGGTAGTGATGGTGGTGATGGTAGTGATGGTGATGATGGTAGTGATGGCGATGGTGGCGTTGATGGTGATGTTGGTAGTGATGGTGATGATGGTAGTGATGGTGGTGATGGTAGTGATGGTGGTGATGGTAGTGATGGTTATGGTGGTAGTGATGGTGATGATGGTAGTGATGGTGATGATGGCGTTGATGGTGATGATAGTAGTGATGGTGATGATGGTGATGATGGCGTTGATGGTGATGATGGTAGTGATGGTGATGGTGGCGTTGATGGTGATGATGGTGATGATAGTAGTGATAGCGATGATGGTAGTGATGGTGATGATAGTAGTGATAGCGATGATGGTAGTGATGGTGATGATAGTAGTGATAGCGATGACGGTAGTGAAAGCGATGATGGTAGTGATAGCGATGATGGTAGTGATGGTGATGATAGTAGTGATAGCGATGATGGTAGTGATGGTGATGATGGTAGTGATGGTGATGATGGTAGTGATGGTGATGATGGTAGTGATGGTGATGATAGTAGTGATGGTGATGGTGGCGTTGATGGTGATGATGGTAGTGATGGTGATGGTGGCGTTGATGGTGATGATGGTGATGATGGTGATGATAGTAGTGATAGCGATGATGGTAGTGATGGTGATGATTGTAGTGATGGCGATGGTGGCGATGATTGTAGTGATGGCAATGATGATGATGATTAATAACGACGTTGATGATGATGATGATGATGATGATGATGATGATGATGATGATGATGATGATGATAAAGACCCAGTAAATAAAATAATATTCACAGTGCACAGTGTTTGGCATGCAGATCAGACCCAGCCCTTCAAGTTGTTTCGGTCCGTTTAGTGGAACACTTTTACAACTTCGTGGCACACCTACTTCATTGCACTACCGGCAACCCCTAAAGTGCTCTTTTCCTTTAAATGTCATCATAGGATGCCATCTCCGCTTCGAAAGTTGGCTACAATGGAGCACCACTCTGTTGTGTCTCTTTTTTTGATAGTGCATGTTGTCATAGGCTGACTTATTCATCTTTTGATGTTAATCGTTCATGGTAGCATTGGTCTACCTTATTTATCTTGTATTTTCCCTTCCAAGATTACTTTTAGGTGGTTGTTGTGTCTTTTACCATGCCCCAAAAGTCTCATTTGTCTTGTTTGAATTCTGCTTAGTAGTTCTCTCTTTTCATTTTTAGTTGTTTTAAGACTTCATCGTTTCTTTTTTTCCCTATCCAATTCTTATTATTCTTCTATAAATCTACATTTCAAAAGCTCATATTTTCTGTTCTGTTTTCCCGTCTAATGTCAATGCTTTTGCACCATACAGAAATATAGAGAAGATATAACATTTTGTTTTTTCTTAGTTTTAGCCCTGGTGTTGTTATTTGTTATAATGGTAGTGTAATTTTCATAGCATTAAAATGACACAGCCCGTTAAATTAACATAAACATCAAAATAGAAGTATTATATTTAATGAAATGTATCATATTTTGCTGGACTATTTTGAAAGTCTAGATAATTGTGGTTTAAAAAAAAAACAAATCTTCTTTTCAACTGTGTGCTTCCAATACCGGACCAAGACTTAAGAACAGTCAAATAAAATAACAAATACCGAAATGAAATATGCTAGACGCATTGCAGGGAAAAACATAAGAGATAAGATCAGAAATGAAGAACTGAGAAAAAAGATAATAATAATTCCCGCCTTTGAAAACATAATTAAATTAACAACAGATAAAATGGTTTGGCCGTTCGACAAGACAGAAATACCAAAACATAACACAAGGAGCCTTCAATAAACGTTGCGAGAACACCAGACTCAATGGTCGACAAAAAAAAGATGAAGTGATGGAATATTAGAAACACTAGGAAAGTGGTGGAGAGGCCAACAGAAGAGTAAATGACCGCAAATTATATCTCCCTTCAATGCTGAAATGTAAATGAGGAAGGAAAGAAGAAGATAACGAATAAGAAGAAGATCACTAAGACTTTGGTATGTTCTACAGAATGCAAAGCTTTCAGCTCAAAATCATGTCACATACAGTATTTCCAATAAACGGCGCCATGTGCCCAGTAGAAGTTCTGTTCCGTTGCAACATTTGAGTCCCATTTTGCGGAGATAATTTGTCAATAAGCTTTGTTCACACAGCAAGACTGTGCAGAAATGTTTTCTATTTCTGAGTCCCATGCATGAATTCAATGTGTATTCAGGTTTGGCCTGACCACAACAATTCGATTGGCTTCACGTTTGCTTAGAAAGATTGCTCAATCAGGGCTTACGCTGTCATCGACTTTTTTTGGCTGTTCTTTTTTTTTATCTTCAACATTCTTTATATTAGTTTTTTGTTATATAGGACAGCCATACAGCACATTTTTTGCAAGAATACCAACCTCTTACATTTGCACATACTTTTTTTTAAGAATACAAGTGGAGTATAATTTATTTACTGTTATAACACTTTTACAACATTTTTGTTATAATACTCTTGCAACATTTATTGTTATAACACTCTTACAACATTTTTGTTATAATACTCTTGCAACATTTATTGTTATAACACTCTTACAACATTTTTTGTCATAACACTCTTGCAACATTTTTTGTTATAACACTCTTACAACATTTTTTGTCATAACACTCTTGCAACATTTTTTGTTATAACACTCTTACAACATTTTTTGCTATAACACTCTTACACCATGTTGTTATATTACTCTAGCAACATTTATTGTTATGACACTCTTACAACATTTATTGTTATAACACTCTTACAACATTTATTGTTATAACACTCTTACAACATTTATTGTTATAACACTCTTACAACATTTATTGTTATAACACTCTTACAACATTTATTGGGTAGAACAAACTTACAATTTTCCTCTTCTTTTTAAAATTAATATTAATAATAATAACAATGAAAATATTTTAACCTTATTTCTTTGTCTTTCCTTATAACATCTTTCTACATTAGTTCTCATTTGTTATATAACAGACGTTGATAATGTTTGCTTTCTTTAAAATATAACAGCCTCTATGTTAGTTTAGTTGAACATTTCCCGTTGTTTTCATTATAACAAGATGTTTATTTATAAAATTATTTAAAATTAACATTACCTTTTGTTTGTTCTATTTTAATACTAACTAATTACATAACGTTACTACTACTACTATTATCATCATCATCATCATTATTATCATCATCATCATTATTATCATCATCATCATTATTATTAAAGCTTCTAACATGATTTGATGATTTGTGTTGGTACGACTATAAATCATAATTCTATTTTTACTTTTCATATTTTTTTTAACAAAAAGAGCCATTTGTATTACGTTTTGTTATCGTTTTGTTGTTTTGTTAACAATGAAACAGGGAAAGGCAGCAGGACCTGACAATATACAGATAGAGATGATACAGGCTCTAGAAGATTTTGTCATTGAAGTGATCACAGATATATCTAATGACATATACCATGCAGGATACATACCAAAAGAACTAAAAACATCAACTTTCATTGCATTGCCTAAAAAGAATGATGCAGTTGAATACAGTGATTTTAGAACAATAAGCCTAATAAGCTAGGTAACAAAAATTTTAATAAAATTTATACAGGGAAGGATCCAGAATAAAATCAATACTGAATTAGATGAGCAACAATTTGGATTCAGGAAAAACAAAGGCACAAAAGAAGACATATTTAGCATGAGAACATTGATTGAAAAGTACACAGAAGTAAACAAACCAATATATGCCTGCTTTATAGACTACACCAAAGCTTTCGATAGAATACACCATAACCAACTTATAGACTGCCTAAAGGATACAAATCTAGGCGACGCAGACATACGACTAATATGTAATTTGTACTGGGAGCAAACAGCAATAATAAGATATAACAAAGAGAACTCTACATTCATGGACATAAAAAGAGGAGTAAGACAAGGATGCATCCTATCACCAAGCTTGTTCAATCTATGCACTGAGCAAATCTTTAAAAACATCTCAGAGATGCCAAGCCTAAACATTAATGGAAAGATAATCAATAACCTAAGATATGCTGATGATACTATTTTACTAGCTGAAAATCCTAAAATAATTGCTTAATGTGATAAACATAACAAGCAAAAAGTATGGACTATAATATAGATGAATATCAAAAAGACTAAAACTATGATTATAAACAAAGAAAATTCTGAAGACCTACAAATAAACATCACAGTTGAAGCACTCATCTGGAGACAGTTCAGAGCTACAACTACCTTGGACATACTATAACCAATGATGGAAAATGTAAATTTGAAATAAACAAAAGAATAGGTATGGCAAAAAGTAATTTTAATGTCATAAAGAACATACTAACATCAAAACAAATAACTGTAGGTCTGAAGCTAAGAATAGCAAAATGTTACATCTTCTCAATATTCCTGTATGGTGCAGAAACATGGACATTAGACAAGAAAACAGAGCAGAAATATTATTTTATAATTTAAAAATTATAGAAGAACAGGTAGAATTGTATGGAAAGAAAAGAAAACGAACGATGAAGGTTTAAAACAACAACAAATAAAAAGAGAACTACTAAATACAATTAAGACAAGACAAATGAAATTTTTGGGGCACGTTAAAAGACACACTCCCGTGTGTTACCGGGGCCTCATTATGTGGGAAGTAAAGAATAGTGACGCTGTGACCTTCCAGGCATGTCGTAAGAGGCGACTAAGGAGCTTGATCGATGGCTTGACAAGCTGTCATTGTAAAAAGCATTGTTATGGAAACAGAACCATAGTTTTTAGAAGCGGTGATCTCTGCAATCTGTGCCATTTTGGCGTGCAAGGTTTCTGTTTTTGAGATTGTGGTTCTGCCCGTCTGTGAAGTCTTCTCCTCGAAAGGATAATAGATAGATAAAAGACACAACAGTCTACTGAAAGTAATTTTGGAAGGGAAAATACAAGGTAAAATAGGCAGAGGCAGACCAAGACTAACATGGACGAGTAACATCAAAAGATGGACAAGTCAATCTATGACAACCTGCATCTTCAAAGCAACAAGTAGAGTGGAATGGCGATCCATGGTAGCCAACCTTCGTTGCGGAGACGGCACTATGATGATGATGATTGCAACCGCTTTCAAGACAAATTCTTGTTTTTAAATGCAAAGATCTCTACATTAGCTCTTATTTACTGCAACAATTTGTAACAATAATTTAATAAAGCTTTAAATAAAATTGTATATATTCTTCATTTCTTTCAACACTTAAAAATAATTAATTTAATTGTTTTCCTTTTTATTATTATATTGATTGTAACAACTTTTTTCATGCTTGTGAGTAATGACCGCATTAAACTAAGTTTTTTTTTGCTCCAATATGAAATAAAAAAAAGCAGGTTCAAAATAGTCAAGATAAAGAATTAAAATTATATATTTGTATTTGTACATTTTATTCTATTACATTAGAACAAAGAGATCTTTAAAATCAAATTTGAGAAGATTTACGTTGATTGTATGTACTCCACAAAATAGTAACAGTAGTAAAATTATCAATAAATTATACATTCTCCTTATCAAGCGGTGGAATCAAAACAGTTGCTAGTTGATTGCAATAAAGAACTGTTAGGCTGGACACGCTAAACCATTTAGGCTTGAAAGATCCCAGTGGTTCCAGTAATGAGATGAAACAATTGAGATAAGAGAGTTAGGTTAATGTGTTGGAGATTGAAAGGTAAGAGAATTGGGAGATCTGAGTGTGAGATTGAAGTGAGAGATTGAAGTGAAAGATTGGAGTGAGAGATTGGAGTGAGAGATTGAAGTGAGAGGTTGAAGTGAGATATTGGAGTGAGAGATTGAAGTGTGAGATTGGAGTGAAAGATTGAAGTGATAGATTGAAGTGGGAGATTGGAGTGAGAGATTGAAGTGAGAGGTTGGAGTGAGAGATTTAAATGAAAGATTGAAGTCAGAGATTCAAGTGAGGGATTAAAATGAGAGGTTCAAGTGAAACATTGAAGTGAGAGGTTTAAGTGAGAGGTTCAAGTGAGAGATTGAAGTGAAAGATTGAAGTGAGAGATTGAAGTGAGAGTATCAAGTGAGAGATTGAACTGACAAATTCAAGTGAGTGGTTCATGTGAGAGATTCAAGTGAGAAATTCAAGAGCAAGATTCGAGTGAAAGATTGAAGTGAGAGATTTGAGTGACAGACTGAAGTGAAAGGTTCCAGTAAGAGATTGAAGTGAGAGATTTAAGTGAGAGATTGAAATGAGAGATTGAAATGAGAGCTTAAAGAGAGAGGTTCCAGTGAGAGATTGAAGTGAAAAATTGAAGTGAGAGATTGGAGTGAGAGATTGAAGTGACAGACTGAATTAAGTGATTGTGGAATAAGGGCAACTTTGATGAGGTGAGTTTATGAAATGATCAACTTTTGATGAGGTGAGTTTATGAAATGATCAGCTTTTGATGAGGTGAGTTTATGAAATGATCAGCTTTTGATGAGGTGAGTTTATGAAATAATTAGCTTTTGATGAGGTGAGTTTATGAAATGATCAGCTTTTGATGAGGTGAGTTTATGAAATAATCAACTTTTGATGATGTGAGTTTATGAAATGATCAGCTTTTGATGAGGTGAGTTTATGAAATAATCAACTTTTGATGAGGTGAATTTATGAAAAGATCAACTTATGATGAGGTGAGTTTCTGGAATAATCAAATTTTGATGAGGTGAGTTTATGAAATGATCAACTTTTGATGAGATAAGTTTATGAAATGATCACATTTTGATGAGGTGAGTTTATGAAATAATCAACTTTTGATGGGATGAGTTTATGAAATAATCAACGTTTGATGAGGTGAGTTTATGAAATAATTAACTTTTGATGAGGCGAGTTCATGAAATAATCAACTTTGATGAGGTGGGTTTATGAAATGATCAACTTTTGATGAGGTGAGTTTATGAAAAGATCAACTTATGATGAGGTGAGTTTCTGGAATAATCAAATTTTCATGAGGTGAGTTTATGAAATGATCAACTTTTGATGAGATAAGTTTGTGAAATGATCACATTTTGATGAGGTGAGTTTATGAAATAATCAACTTTTGATGGGGTGAGTTTATGAAATAATCAACGTTTGATGAGGTGAGTTTATGAAATAATTAACTTTTGATGAGGTGAGTTCATGAAATAATCAACTTTTGATGAGGTGGGTTTATGAAATGATCAACTTTTGATGAGGTGATTTTATGAAATAATCAACTTTTGATGAGGTGAGTTTATGAAAGAATCAACTTTTGATGAGGTGAGTTTATGAAATGATCAACTTTTGATGAGATAAGTTTATGAAATGATCAAATGTTGATGAGGTGATTTTATGAAATAATCAACTTTTGATGGGGTGATTTTATGAAATGATCAACTTTTGATGAGGTGAGTTTATGAAATAATCAACTTTTGGTGGGGTGAGTTTATGAAATAGTCAACTTTTGATGATGTGGGTTTATGAAATGATCAACTTTTGATGAGGTGATTTTATGAAATGATCAACTTTTGATGAGGTGATTTTATGAAATGATCAACTTTTGATGAGGTGAGTTTATGAAATAATTAATTTTGATGATGTGAGTTTATGAAATGATCAGCTTTTGATGAGGTGAGTTTATGAAATAATCATTTGGTGAGGTGCGTTTATGAAGTAATCATTTTTTGATGAGGTGATTTTATGAAATGAAGACATCCATTGGTGAGCTTGTGTTTGTGGAAGCAAAATTTTTTTATTTTTTGATTGATTGAAAAGGTGAGTTTTTGAAAATTCTGACTTTCCATTAAAATGAATCCTTCATTTATCGAAGAGGGGAAAGTGGAGTCGAAGTAGCCTTCGAATCACCAGCAGCATTAGTCAATACTTATCTTATTTGTATTTATTTATCTTATTTGTATTTATCTATCTTATTTGTATTTATTTATCTTATTTGTATTTATCTATCTTATTTGTATTTATTTATCTTATTTGTATTTATCTATCTTATTTGTACTCATTTGCATTAATTTGTCTTATGTGTAATTATTTTTCTTTTCTGTATTTATTTCTCTTATTTGTATTTATTTATCTTATTTGTATTATTTCTCTTATATGTATATATATATTTCTTAATTGTATTTGTTTTCTTATTTATATTTATTTATCCCATTTGTATTTATTTATCTTTTTTTGTATTTGTCTCTCTTATTTATATTAACTCTCTATTTTGTAATCTAAGTTACATTCATGTTACAGGTTTTTTGTTTTGTTTTTTTTCAGAGAGAGGAGATCAACGAGCTTTAATTTGTAGACGATCAGGCACTAAAACATGAAACAATAGAAGACCTACAAGAACACTTAAACAAACTCAACATCTCAGGCACAAAATACAACATGAAAATCAACATCAACAAAACAGAAGTCATGAACGTCGCCAAAAATAAACAGAACATCAACATTAATTATAGAAGGCAGACATTAAAACAAGGAATTCAAATACCTAGGAAGTCTAATGACAAACGATAATTCTCAAAGAGCAAAGATTGAATCAAGATGCAACAAAGCTTGTCAAATCATCGGACAGTTATCACCACTATTGTCCAACAAGAAATAACTCTGGAGGCAAAACGAGTACTATACAATACAATCTTCATCCCAACGTTGTGCTACCAATGCCAGACCTGGACCCTAGATGCAAGAACAATAAGAAAAATAACCTCTACAGAGATGAAATGTGTTAGACGAATGACAGGAAACAGTCTGAGAGATAATATCAGAAATAAAGAACTGAGAAAAAAGCTAGGAGTAGCCCCCGCCAGAGAATATATAAGAAAACAACAGATAAAATGGTTTGGCCACGTGACAAGGCAGAAAGAACAAAACACTACACAACGAGCCTTCAACAAACGTTGTGAGAACACCAGACCCAAGGATCGAGCACGAAAAAGATGGGTCGATGGAATATTAGAAGCACTAGGAAACATAACAGCAGCAGAGGCGAACAGAAGAGCAAAAGACCGCAAATTATATCTCCCCTCGACGCTGAAAGGCAGATGAGGAAGGAAAGAAGAAGACGAAGAAAAGTTACATTCATTTTTACAGGTCTTTGTTTGTTTGCAATCGCCAGCTTTATATCTCTAGCCAAGCCCCAGTGAGGGGAGCCGCGTTAGCTCAGTGGTTAGCGAACTGGACTACAAAGGACAAGGGGTAGGGTTCGATCCCAACCGACGGCTTCCAGGTTCACCCAGACTTACATGGGTACCGGATTTTTTTCTGGGAAAGTAAAGCAGCACGGGCGTAATACCGGCCACATTACCCCAAAAATCATGTGCTGAATGAAGGTCTGTAAAATATAGGGTTACTAACACCATATTTCTCTATACGCCACTTGGCGTGACGGGGGTACTTTACTTTTACTTTTACAAGTCCCAGTGGAATGAATTTAGCATGAATATAACTTTTTTCATATTTTACACACTGATAGCAGTGTGCACACGTGTCCCCCACCATCATGGCAGATTTTCTCCGTCTTTAGAGGTGCTCTCATTTTTGTATAGTAGAAAAAAAAAACATTTAAAACATTTTGGCCAGATTTTTCTTATTAATGTTGCTCTGGCCGTGGCCAAATTTGGCCTGCTTTTTTCAAATGTAAAGCGTTCTTTCTATCTATTGTCCATTCGAGCCGAAGACGGCACATAGGGCAGAACTACAATCTCAACATAGAACATAGGGCAGAACTACAATCTCAACATAGAACATAGGGCAGAACTACAATCTCAAAAACAGAAACCTTGTTCTTTACCGTGTGTAAAATGAACATCGAAACTTCTGTATTTTTGTTTGCCTCTTTTAGAGAGGACTAGACCGGGGATCTCACTAACTCATAGATCATCATCAACTACTGGACCTGCTGGCCTCATGTCTCTCCACAATTTTCAATCTCGACAGTTATTTATCATTTCTGATGTTGACCTTCTGTCAAGCCATTCTCTTAAGCTGTCTGGTAATTTTCTCTTTGCTTTCCTCTGTCTCTTCGTCCCACGATTTTTCCAGTTGTTACAATATATTGCTGTTGTTCTTTTCTCATTACATGGCCAAAAATGATGATTATTTCTTCCTAATATTGGAAATTAGCTCTCTTTTTGCTCTGGCCTCTTTCAGAACGTTTTCATTACTCTCCTTAGCTGTCCGTCATATTCTCCACATTCTTCTGTAAAACCCTGCAGCCTCCAGTGATATACTTTGTACAACTCATATATCAGGGGAGAGTAAAGCCACGGGATCGAACTTGTTATTATTTCCCATCGCCTGTTGTGAGAATCCAATGCAGGGACCTTCTCGAGCAAAGGCCGATGTCTTACACCTAGACCACCCAGCCCCCAACTTTTACAATACATATTGTTTTTGTTTTGTTTGTTTGCAGTTATTCAGTAACAGCAGGACAAGATATTCGGTTGGGGATTCATTGAATGACAACACCTTATATATGTATATATATATATGAGTGTATCTATAGTCAAGTCGGCTTTACTTAAAATGTTTGAGTTATAGTCGTAATCTGGTAGCTAAGCACGGCGTTAATCCGGACATCCTGTATAGCAGAGGTATACAACCTACGGTCCGCGGCCCAGAACCGGCCCGCCAAGCCATTTTGATCGGCCCTTGCACTTGATTTAAAAATTACTATACACTTAATTCCATGTGTTGAAAAAAAACACACACACACATTCCAAAACCTAACCGGTAAGCTTTCTATTTATAATTTATCGTTCAATTTTCTTCCCCTCTCCCTCTTTTTCAATCTCATCCCTATCCCTTTCATTCCACTTTCTTTTCTGCCTTCCACTTTCCATCACTAATAAAGTTCTTACATTACAATCGCTAGTAAATGAAAATTAGGTAATTTATATAATGGCTTCATTAGGTGATGGTATCTAGACCTCGGTATCTTCATGGTTGTCAGATCTGGCCGTCAGATAATAACAGGTTGCACATCGCTGCTGCACAGTATGTATATAGATGGACAGACAGACAAGTAGGCAGGCAGACAGACAGACAGGCATGCAGAGAGATAGATAGATAGATAGATAGATAGATAGATAGATAGATAGATAGATAGATAGATAGATAGATAGATAGATAGATAGATAGATAGATAGATAGATAGATAGATAGATAGATAGATAGATAGATAGATAGATAGATAGATAGATAGATAGATAGATAGATAGATAGATAGATAGATAGATAGATAATGTAGGTAGGTAGGTAGGTATATAGGTAGGTAGGTAGGTAGGTAGGTAGATAGGTAGGTAGGTAGGTAGGTAGGTAGGTAGGTAGGTAGGTAGGTAGGTAGGTAGGTAGGTAGGTAGGTAGGTAGGTAGGTAGGTAGGTAGGTAGGTAGGTAGGTAGGTAGGTAGATATATAGATAGATAGATAGATAGACAGACAGACAGACAGACAGACATATAGACAGATAGATAGATAGACGGAGTGGAAGGGTATGAGATAGCGTCATTCCTACAACTCCACCTTGCTGAAACGTCAATGTGCATCCATTATCGTCGTGTTTTTTTTTAATTTGTTTGTTTTAACTTTGTTATTCACCTCCTCACTTGTTTTCTATGACTTTCTCTGTTATTTTACTACAAATCTGTTTATTTTTGATTAATTTTAAAACATTTAGTTCTGTTGTCAACTTTCAACTTTTTTTTCAGTATTTCACATTTGACACCGGGACGCCTATGTCTTCTCATTTGTCCATTAGGTCCGATCACAAATGGACTCGATACTCTTAACTTTAGTTGTCGCCCGTTGAGTCCACGAGTGAATTGGTAAACTTGATTACAGTGCACATGTGGCGTGGACAAAGTCCTTAAGTTTGTCTTTTATTTTGTTTTGGAGACTGACATACAAAGTCCTTAAGTTTGTCTTTTATTTTGTTTTGGAGACTGACATACAAAGTCCTTAAGTTTGTCTTTTATTTTGTTTTGGAGACTGACATACAAAGTCCTTAAGTTTGTCTTTTATTTTGTTTTGGAGACTGACATACAAAGTCCTTAAGTTTGTCTTTTATCTTGTTTTGCAGACTGACATACAAAGTCCTTAAGTTTGTCTTTTATCTTGTTTTGGAGACTGACATATAAAGTCCTTAAGTTTGTCTTTTATCTTGTTTTGGAGACTGACATACAAAGTCCTTAAGTTTGTCTTATATCTTGTTTTGGAGACTGACATGCCAAATAATGAAGTTGGAATTTTAGAACGCAAGAGGCGAAAGTTAAATACAGAACTAATAGAGTTGGACGGCTATGAGAACAGGCAACGAGTGTGTTATTAGCGAGCTACATAAACTATGAGTATGTATAATTTGATTTTTTTTTCCCCTCATCGATCACTTTTTGCCTGTAGAAGACTTTAGGCCGTAACGTTGGACAGCGCTGTGCGTCGCCATTTTACATGGAATACTGTAATAATAGTTTCAGTTGATCTTTTCTTGCTCTGTTCTCCATTTCATACTCGTGAGACCCGGCACTTAGCATCAAATACGTGATATGACGTGGTGCTAAAAACGTCATTGATAAATCACTTCACTTCATGCTACGTCTGAACCTTGTGGTCGTTGAATGTGTGCGCAATTTAGTTATTTCATTGACGTCATAGATGTCTTTTAACCTTTAATGTTTCTTTATCACTCTCGCTCTCAGTTGTTCTTTTTATCTATTTGTACGTTTCAGTAGTGTGCCAGCACGCATTATATTGTTAACCAAGTTTGAGCAACACTTACTAGTCAGGTCTAGTTTGAGTATATTTTTACTAGCTTGTAGTATTGAACAATGTTTACAGCTAACAATCAAACATACGAGCCAAAGAGGTTATTTTATTCCATTACTACACTCCCACAGACTGTACTTCTTTCTGATAGGCTGTACTCTTTCTGATATACTGAACTTCTTTCTCACATGGTGCACTTCTCTCTTATATGATGTACTTCTCTCTGTTATACTTTTTTATCTTTCTAATATACTGTACTTCTTTCTGATATACTGTACTTTCTGTTACACTGTACTTCTTTCTGATATATTGCACTTTTTGCTGTTATACTGTGCTTCTTTCTGATATGCTGTACTTGATTCTGATATATTGTACTTCTTTCTTATATACTATACCTCTTTCTGATATACTGTACTTCTTTCTTATATACTATACCTCATTCTGATATAGTGTACTTCTTTCTTATATTATACTATAACTTTTTCGGATATACCTCTTCTGTTATACTGTATTTCTTTCTTATGTTATACTATACCTTTTTCGGATATACTGTACTTCTTTCTTATATTATACTATACCTTTTTCGGATATACTGTACTTCTTTCTTATATACTATATGTCTTTCTGATATACTGTACTTCTTTCTTATATTATACTATACCTTTTTCTGATATATTGTACTCCTTTCTTATGTACTATATGTCTTTCTGATATACTGTACCTCTTTCTTATATACTATACCTTTTTCTGTTATACTGTACTTCTTTCTTATATACTATATGTCTTTCTGTTATACTGTACTTCTTTCTTATGTTATACTATACCTCTTTCTGGTATACTGTATTTCTTTCAAATATATACTTTGCTCTCATTAACTATATTTCACTTCCGAATATAGTAATTCACTCTCATCCACTAAACATTTCCGGCTTGCAGTAGGAGCTACTGAGATTAGTGCTCTGTGCGCACCGTGAGCCGTGCGTTTCACCAGATGGTATTTCTATATTCAGATTGCTTACGATGAATGATGATATTGTATGACGGACAGTTCAGTTGCATTCACTGTCGGTGCTACTGTGCCTTATGTCTTTTGACGTGTGCTGTGTTTGCTGCAAAGGGGACTGCAGCTGCCTTTCTTTGTTTGGATATTCGATGAGATGTTAATGCTAATGATTCCACTGGCACGGGCGGTTGAGCAATTATGGATTTTCATTGGTTTGCGGTGATACCGGGACCTTTGAATAAATATAACTATACTTTACTTCGCTAGCGTATACTTCACTCACATAAAGTCTGTGAGGAAGGTTCATACGAGTGCTAGCTTTATGCCCCAAAGTTACAGAGCGCTTTTAGAACAAGCATGTTTCAGTCAACCCAAACATTAAAATGTGTACCTTATTGCAGTTAAAAGAGGAAACAACAGCGGGGGGAAAAAATCATCTCGTCATCAAAACCGGAGACTTTGTAAGGTGTAGACTGAAAAATGAAACCTCTAGACCTAATCATAAACAACTAAAATGATATATGTACTCATATAACATGCATTTTTAGCATATATCACAGTAGACAAACAAGTGAAAAGACGGTTAAAGGCCACATAGATGGGATTTCTCAGAAGAATGTTGAAAGTTCCCTGGATAGCTAAAAAGACCAACCAGGAAATTCTCAAATAGGCCAACACAAAAAGGGAGCTCCTAAAATACATCACAAAGAAACAGTCGACATTTTTCGGGCACATCATGAAAAGAGAAAAGTTGGAATACTTGGTTTCAACTGGCAAAGTACAAGGAAAGAGAGATCACGAACTACAAAGCGAAAAGATACTAGATAGATTGGTGTCATGGCATGTAAACAGTCAACAACAGAATTGGCACTATGTACTGTGGATAGAAAATTGTGGAAAAGCATGATCGTCTACACCCACCAAAATGGCACGTGATGATGATGAACGTTTATGTTCCTATGTCGCATATAGTGACATCGATAGTAACCTCTTGACATATTTCTATGTAATTTCTTCTCGTATACCACCCAAATGTTCTCCTTCTACATTACTTTTACAACAGGCACTTCGCTCCATGAAACTCTCTTTTATCGCTCATGGTAAATTGAACTCCCAGCCACTCGCTTCATCCTCCAGATATATATTCAATCCGTCTGGTGACAGAACATATCTCATCTCCAAATCTAAATCCATCAATGGCGCTGTATAGTTGACGGAAGTGAATATTAGCTTCTAAAAATAGCCACCAAATGTTGCTACCCGAGAAAGGGATTATCAACGGAAGGAGAACATGAAAAGGAAATCTGTCGTGCAGCCATTTTTGTTTTTGTAGAAAGTGTGAAAAGGTAAAGGTAGTCCTGCGTTCGGCTGTTTATTTTATGTTAAAGTAGGGTTTTAGTTATAACTCAAGATATTGTTTTATGTTCATTTATGAAGATGTTATAATTCTACACAATGTACCGTTGATTGTTAAAGCTGCACAAGCCACAAATACATAGTGCGAGGATGCTGTTAAGCTTTTCTACAAGATGGAAAAATAAAATTGTATTTAGAAGATCTACTAAGAGGATAAATTAAGACACCCATTAAACATCAAGATCAAAGATAAAGAAATAAAACAAGTAGAAGAATTCAAGTATTTAGGCACAATGTTCACAGAAGATGGAAAACTAGACAGACAAATTGACATGAGAATACAAAAAGCAAATGCTGTCACATACCAGCTTTCACCATTGCTAAGACATCTAAACATTTCTATGCCAGCTAAACAACAAATGATAAATAGCATCTTCATACCAACTTTGTGATATGAAAGTCAAACATGGACCCTTTCTAAATCACATTTAAGAAAGATCAATACATGTGAGAGCGTTGCTTGAGAAAAGTAACAAACAACACAAGAAGAGATAGAATACCAAATGAAACCATGAGAAAAATAGTAGGAACAAAAACCTGCCAAGAATATATAGAACAGCAACAATTTAAATGGTTTGGCCACCTGGTCAGAATGAATCCTTACCAATCACCTTCAAGGGCGTTCTTCTCGAGAATGAATGGAAAAAGACCAAGAGGAAGACCCAGAAGAAGATGGATAGATGCAGTGAGAGAGAGACATGTAACAACAAAGGAAAATCACTAATTCAGACAGTTCGAGCAGCACAAGAACGACAAATGATATAAACCACGACACCTTTTAGGTATCAGTGAAAGAGAAAAGAAGAAGATGGATAGATGCAGTGAGAGAGAGACATGTAACAACAAAGGAAAATCACTAATTCAGACAGTTCGAGCAGCACAAGAACGACAAATGATATAAACCACGACACCTTTTAGGTATCAGTGAGAAAGAGACAACAAGAAGAAAATAAGACTAAGAGGAGAATTACAAAAAAAAAACAGTAAAATGTGTACAAGAAATGACATTGCAGATATTGGCACTTCAGGGGAACAAAAGATAAAATAAAATGGAGACAGCACAATATAATAAACATTTCGTTCACAGTCCTTCATCTGTGTGATCAGACAATAAATACGTACAAGACAACAAATACGCACAAGACAATAAATATGTACAAGACAACAAAAACATAAACGATAATAAACATGTACAAGACAACAAACACGTACAAGACAATAAACGTGTACAAGACAACAAAAACATACACGACAATAAACATGTACAAGACAACAAACACGTACAAGACAATAAACATGTACAAGACAACAAAAACATACACGACAATAAAAACACGTACACGACTATAAACACGTGAAAAAAAAACATTACAAGACAACAAACACGTACACGACAATAAACACGTACACGACATATTAGTAATTTTGTCCTGTCATTTCTATCCTTTTATTCTGCGCAAACATCCATTAATGAAGGTCTGTATCTTCATGATTATTTTTGTTGCTCTCCATGTTTCACAACCATATAGTAAGACTGACTTAACATTGGACTTGAACATTTTGATTTTTGTATTTAACCTAATATTTTTGGACTCCCATATGTTTTACGGTGCAACGAAATCTCCTCTTGCTTAGATATACTTATTTTTGTATCATTCTCATTTCCTCCCTTTTTGTCTATATTAGTGCCCAGATATATGTAAGATTGTATGTCTAGTACAGGTATTTCTCCTATTGTTATTTGGTTATTGCAAACTGCATTAATTTTCATAATGTTGGTCTTATTTCTGTTTATAATTTCTTAATCTACAATTTTAAAATTTTTTGTTTCCCTTAAAAGCATTAGCCTACAAAAATAGCCAGCCAGCCAAGCAAAGTTCCGTTAACAAAATGGTTTTGTCACAAACATCAAAACATACGCGATGTGTTTTTTCAGCTCCACAAAAAATAAAATTCAATTCGCATTTATTTATATTTGGAATTAGCTCGACAAAATCGAATTCAGTGTTAATAAAATAGTCTGTTTGCTTAATTTTAGGCACTGTGTGTGTCTTTCTTTTGATTTACAAATTGAAGATTGTCCAATAAGATTGACGTACTCCTATTTCCTGCATTTGCGCTTGCACAAGTGCTGTTAAATACAGTGGAAGTAGTTCACAGAGTTAAGATGAAGGTGTACACTGCAGACGTTAGCAGTGCACGTTCAGTGCACAAATGCTTACATTTGATTGGATAATCATCGGTCTTCTCTGTGTGTACACTTACATAGTGGCGAAGGAGTACAGAGCTAATGAAGAACCATAACTCCGTGCTACCAGTTAACTTTCTCAGTGAAGTATCTCTCTCTCTCTCTCTTTATACATCAACGAGAGCTGCGGTAGTTCGTGAACTCTAAAACCAAGTGGTCATAACGATCGACAGCTCCCAGGCTCGTCCATTCTTAAATGGGTACTGGATTTTTTTTTTTTCAGGGAAAGAAAGACGAAACTAGCGTAATACTCAACACAACATCACCAGATCGCATATCTTTTTCAGAACGTTGCATTCATCACAGCCCGTCTGAAAGAATCTCTGTCTCTAGCCAGATCTCCTACAGAACGTTGCATTCATCACAGCCCGTCTGAAAGAATCTCTGTCTCTCATCAGATCTCCTACAGAACGTTACATTAACCACAACCCGTCTGAAAGAAATTCTGTCTCTAGCCAGATCTCCTACAGAACGTTACACTCACCACAGCCTACCTGAAAGAATCTCTGTCTCTAGCCACATCTCCTACAGAACGTTGCATTCAGCATAATTCGTCTCAAAGAATTTCTGTCTCTAGCCACATCTCCTACAGAACGTTGCATTCAGCATAATTCGTCTGAAAGAATCTCTGTCTCTAGCCACATCTCCTACAGAACGTTGCATTCAGCATAATTCGTCTGAAAGAATCTCTGTCTCTAGCCACATCTCCTACAGAACGTTGCATTCAGCATAATTCGTCTGAAAGAATCTCTGTCTCTAGCCACATCTCCTACAGAACGTTACACTCACCACAGCCTACCTGAAAGAATCTCTGTCTCTAGCCACATCTCCTACAGAACGTTGCATTCATCACAGCCAGTCTGGAAGAATCTCTGTCTCAAACTAGATCACGCACAGTCAATAGTGGTGAGAAAGCGAGTTCATCGGTGCTATATAGAACCAATTCTGACCTATGTAAGCTGATCGTGGACAGTAGACAAACAAGTGAAAACACAATTAAAGCCCATAAAGTTGAGATTTCTCAAAAGAATGTTGAAAGATCCCTGGACAGCTAAAAAAGACTAGTTAGGATATTCTCAAAGAGGCCGACGCAAAAAGGGAGCTATTAAAAAAACATCAGAAAAAAAGAATCAACATTTTGGGGCACATCATGAGAAGAGGAAAGTTGAAATACTTGGTTACAACTGGCAAAATACAGGAAAAGTGAAATCGCGGATGACAAAGAGAGAAGATACTAGATAGCTTGATGCCATGGCAAACAGTAAACAACAGAATTGATACGATACACGGTGGATAGAAGATTGTGGACGGACATGATAGTAGTATAGCAGGGTCCATTTGACCCGAATTTAGGTGCTAAATTAACAAAGATATATAGTAGGTGCGCGGCGCACCTAATGTACCGTAGGCGCAGGGGGAGTTAACCGTGACATTTCGTGTCGGGATGTTGACCTCTAGTCCCGGTGACCCGGAAGTGACCTGTTTATGTCTGGTGTGTCCTGGCTTTGGAGTTCTTGATCGACAGTGACAGGTTAGTAGATTATACAACATCATGGACAAACAATCAATATAAAACAGAAGACAAAGATATATTTTATTCTTTTATTATCTCAATAGGTGTATAACATACATTGATATTATATAACATTACAAAAACATTCAGTACATTGAGTCAATATATAGTACATGGATAACATTTATTTATAGATAGGTAGTTGGATGTCTGCTTAGCGTTGTGTCATAAATGAATCATAAGGGGTGAAACTGTTAGAGATTGCTGGGTAGTCTAAGCTGGTAGTGTAAAGAGTTAAATATCTAGAGGCGTAGTCGAGACGTTATCATCAGCTACCTTTCTTTTTATATAGAAATAGGAAAGAGCATTTCTTGTTTGACTGTAGGAAAATATGGAATTATTTAAGACTTTGAATCCTACATTTTTCCCACCCTTGGCCTTTTGCGTAGCGAGAACCTCTAAAAACATATCTTTATCTAATTTGTTGTGTTGCTTGCTTAGCCCTTTACAACTGATTTTATCGTAATCCCCACTACAATGGTACGTCTTACTACATAAGCTAACAAGAGCTGTCCCTTCGTACTCTAGTTTAAAAAGTCCAGGCGTTCGTTTGGTGTACGCTTTAACACCCTTACAGTTTATACAATCTGTCTTGCTAGTATGTTCATCGCAGCGATGGGTGTATGGAGGTCGCCTAGTGTGTAATAAGGGCTGTATAGGGGTCGTCTAGTGTGCCGTGATGGGTCAATGGAGGTCGGCTAGTATGTCGTGATGGGTGTACGGAGGTCGTCTAGTGTGTCATATTGGGTGTATAGAGGGCGTTTAGTGTGTCATGATGGTTGTATAGGGGTCGTCTAGTGTGTCATGATGGTTGTATAGGGGTCGTCTAGTGTGCCGTGATGGGTGTACGGAGGTCGTCTAGTGTGTCATATTGGGTGTATAGAGGGCGTTTAGTGTGTCATGATGGTTGTATAGAGGTCGTCTGGTGTGTCATGATGGTTGTATAGGGGTCGTCTAGTGTGCCGTGATGGGTGTACGGAGGTCGTGTAGTGTGTCATATTGGGTGTATAGAGGGCGTTTAGTGTGTCATGATGGTTGTATAGGGGTCGTCTGGTGTGTCATGATGGTTGTATAGGGGTCGTCTAGTGTGCCGTGATGGGTCAATGGAGGTCGGCTAGTATGTCGTGATGGGTGTACGGAGGTCGTCTAGTGTGTCATATTGGGTGTATAGAGGGCGTTTAGTGTGTCATGATGGTTGTATAGGGGTCGGCTAGTGTGTCATATTGGGTGTATAGAGGGCGTCTAGTGTGTCATGATGGGTGTATGTAGGTCGTTTAGTGTGTCATATTGGGTGTATAGAGGGCGTTTAGTGTGTCGTGAGGGGTGTATGGAGGTCGTCTACTGTGTCGTGAGGGGTGTATGGAGGTCATCTAGTGTGGTATGTGTGGTGTATGGCGGTTGTCTGGTATATCATACTTTAATCAACCAATAAGAAAAATGAAGGAACATTACATTCAACATTACTTATCTTAACTACTTTACATCAATACAGTTGAATAACGTGTTATCGTTAAGTCTTACCATACTTTAAGAGAAAACATTCAAACTTACAGCGTAAAATATAGTCTCAAGCATCTACACCGAATATAACCTGTTATCGATAAGCCTTAACATACGTTAAGAGAAAACAAGCCAACTTACTGTGCAAAAATCCGCTAGTGTGAACAGTAACTTTCCTTGAATCAACCAAACTTATAACGCCGTCTAGTTTAAATATAACCTGGTAAGAAATGAATAAATTAGCCAATCAGCGAGTGACTATGCCAACATCGCTTGATATCGGGATTAACCAATCAGAAAAGAGTATTAACATAGGAGGCGGGGCGAAGAAATGGCTGACAGCTAGATTAACCAATCAGAAAAGCGCGTTAGCCCAAGCGTGGGTAGTGGCTGTCGGGTCAGCAGTGGGGGAAAAATGCGGGGTGGTGGGTTACTTGAACTCGTTTTGACCCCTGAGGCAATTCCAGAAGAGTTCTATGACCTCATTTTGACCGCTGAAGGCTTTAATACCAATGTTTCCCACTTCAACGAACGACATACATCATTAAAGGTGATTACTTCAGCTCTTAGACTTTGGAGTTCCATATCTTTATCACTTCAACGAATGACAGACAACAATAAAGATGATCATTTCAGGTAAGAAAACTTAGTTCCAAACCCTAAAATTTTGGTTCATACTCACAAAGTTGAACACAAACTCTACAAATTTAGGCCCAAAGTTGTAATTGTTAGACACGAAAGTCGTAAATGTTATATGCAAAGTCCAAAAGTTTGTCAAAAAGACAACCTAAACTCAAAATAGTTAGACACAAAGCCCAACAATTTATAGGCAAAGTCCAAAAAGTTACTCCAAAAGACAACTAATATAACACTTAATCCCAAAATTGCGTCTCATAACCAAAAAGTTGAACTCAAAACCCTAAAAACTTAGTCCCAAAGTGGTACTAGTTCACCACAAAAGGCGTAAATGTTATATTCAAATCCAAAAGTTTGTCAAAAAGACAACCCAAACTCAAAATAGTTAGACACAAAGCCCAACAATTTATATGCAAAGGCCAAAAAGTTACTTCAAAATACAACTAATGTAACACTTAACCCCAAAATTTCGTCGCATAACCAAACAGTTGAACTCGAAAGCCTAAAAATTTAGTCCCAAAGTCGTAATTGTTCGACACGAAAGTCGTAAATGTTATATGCAAAGTCCAAAAGTTTGTCAAAAAGACAACCTAAACTCAAAATAGTTAGACACGAAAGGTCAAAAAAGTATATGCAAAGTCCAAAAGGTTACTCCAAAAGACAACTAATGTAACACCATTGCACAAAAATGTCGTTGCGTAACCAAAAAGTTGAACTCAAAACCCTACAAAATTTAAACCCAAAATCAAAATAGTTAGACACGAAAGACCAAATAGTTATATTCAAAGTCCAAAAGTTTGTCAAAAAGACAACCTTAACTCAAAAATAGTTAGACACAAAGCCCAACAATTTATATGCAAAGTCCAAAAAGGTACTCCAAAAGACAACTAATGTAGCACTTAACCCCAAAATTTCGTCTCATAACCAAAAAGTTGAACTCAAAACCCTAAAAAGTGTCCACTTATCAACCAAAGTCTTTAATACAGCTGAGAAAACCCTAATAAATAATTACAATTTACTAAAAATGTTGCACTTGATGATAGCTGCGACTGTGTCTAAATCATTATTGAAAATATTCATAGAACTCTAGTAAAAACCAAACACACTAAAACACCACATTGAAAGAATGAACTTAAAGTTCACGCCCCTGTCACAACTCTGCTAAGAAAAGTACTGCAAAGCATGAAAGTTATGGCCCCTGCTATAACTCTACTAAACGAAAGTATTACCAAACACGTAGGTTACACTCCTACCATAACCCACTAAGAAAAACAAGATTTTACTTAAAATACCACATTTATGATTGTTACGCCCCTTGTCCCTTTATGAGGGGTACGCCCATGAAACTGTTAGAAATAGTAAATTTACACTCTAGGGCTACTCCAAACTTTACATTAAGCATCCCTGTATCAAGAATTTACTTAAAAGTCACTTTTATGGTTGTTACGCCCCTTGACCCTTTATGAGGGGACGCCCATGAAACTGTTACAAATAGTAAATTTACACTCTAAACTTACCCCGAATGTTATTTTAGACATCCCCATAGCAAAAATTTGCTTAAAAGTCACTTTTATGATTGTTACCCCCTTGACTCTTTTTTAGGGCTACGCCCATGAAACTGTTAAAAATTAGTAAATTTACACTCTAAACTTACCCCGAATGTTATTTTAGACATCCCCATAGCAAAAATTTGCTTAAAAGTCACTTTTATGATTGTTACCCCCTTGACTCTTTTTTAGGGCTACGCCCATGAAACTGTTAAAAATAGTCAATTTAACACCTAGACATACCACAAACTTTACATTAGACATCCCCATAGCAAAAATTTACTTAAAAGTCACTTTTATGGTTGTTACGCCCCTTGACCCTTTATGAGGGGACGCCCATGAAACTGTTAAAAATAGTCAATTTAACATCTAGACATACCCCAAACTTTATATTAAGCATCTCCGTATCAAGAATTTACTTAAAAGTCACTTTTATGATTGTTACCTCCTGTACCCATTTTTTGGCGGTTACGCCCATGAAATCGATAAAAAATTGAAATTTAACACCTAGACATACCCCAAACTTTATAATAAACATCCCCGTATCAAGAATTTCCATAAAAACTACTTTTGAAATTACTACCCCGGTACCCATTTTTGGGGGTTACGCCCATGAAACTGTTAAAAATAGTCAATTTAACCTATTGGTATACCTCAAACAATATTTGACAAGCCCATGTATCAAATTTACATGAAAAATCAACTAAAAATTAGTAGTATATATCTAGTGATAGGACCGTGGAATGTTCCTGGATCTGCAGCCAAATTGCTGCAGCCGGGTTGTTTTTTCTTATATAAATAGTCTACCTGCAGATCGAGGCACATTTTTTGGTGCCGTTTTTTCTTATATGAGAGTCTACCCGGTCAATCACTGGATATATACTACTAATTTTTAGTTGATTTTTCATGTAAATTTGATACATGGGCTTGTCAAATATTGTTTGAGGTATACCAATAGGTTAAATTGACTATTTTTAACAGTTTCATGGGCGTAACCCCCAAAAATGGGTACCGGGGTAGTAATTTCAAAAGTAGTTTTTATGGAAATTCTTGATACGGGGATGTTTATTATAAAGTTTGGGGTATGTCTAGGTGTTAAATTTCAATTTTTTATCGATTTCATGGGCGTAACCGCCAAAAAATGGGTACAGGGGGTAACAATCATAAAAGTGACTTTTAAGTAAATTCTTGATACGGAGATGCTTAATATAAAGTTTGGGGTATGTCTAGATGTTAAATTGACTATTTTTAACAGTTTCATGGGCGTCCCCTCATAAAGGGTCAAGGGGCGTAACAACCATAAAAGTGACTTTTAAGTAAATTTTTGCTATGGGGATGTCTAATGTAAAGTTTGTGGTATGTCTAGGTGTTAAATTGACTATTTTTAACAGTTTCATGGGCGTAGCCCTAAAAAAGAGTCAAGGGGGTAACAATCATAAAAGTGACTTTTAAGCAAATTTTTGCTATGGGGATGTCTAAAATAACATTCGGGGTAAGTTTAGAGTGTAAATTTACTAATTTTTAACAGTTTCATGGGCGTAGCCCTAAAAAAGAGTCAAGGGGGTAACAATCATAAAAGTGACTTTTAAGCAAATTTTTGCTATGGGGATGTCTAAAATAACATTCGGGGTAAGTTTAGAGTGTAAATTTACTATTTGTAACAGTTTCATGGGCGTCCCCTCATAAAGGGTCAAGGGGCGTAACAACCATAAAAGTGACTTTTAAGTAAATTCTTGATACGGGGATGCTTAATGTAAAGTTTGGAGTAGCCCTAGAGTGTAAATTTACTATTTCTAACAGTTTCATGGGCGTACCCCTCATAAAGGGACAAGGGGCGTAACAATCATAAATGTGGTATTTTAAGCAAAATCTTGTTTTTCTTAGTGGGTTATGGTAGGAGTGTAACCTACGTGTTTGGTAATACTTTCGTTTAGTAGAGTTATAGCAGGGGCCATAACTTTCATGCTTTGCAGTACTTTTCTTAGCAGAGTTGTGACAGGGGCGTGAACTTTAAGTTCATTCTTTCAATGTGGTGTTTTAGTGTGTTTGGTTTTTACTAGAGTTCTATGAATATTTTCAATAATGATTTAGACACAGTCGCAGCTATCATCAAGTGCAACATTTTTAGTAAATTGTAATTATTTATTAGGGTTTTCTCAGCTGTATTAAAGACTTTGGTTGATAAGTGGACACTTTTTAGGGTTTTGAGTTCAACTTTTTGGTTATGAGACGAAATTTTGGGGTTAAGTGCTACATTAGTTGTCTTTTGGAGTACCTTTTTGGACTTTGCATATAAATTGTTGGGCTTTGTGTCTAACTATTTTTGAGTTAAGGTTGTCTTTTTGACAAACTTTTGGACTTTGAATATAACTATTTGATCTTTCGTGTCTAACTATTTTGATTTTGGGTTTAAATTTTGTAGGGTTTTGAGTTCAACTTTTTGGTTACGCAACGACATTTTTGTGCAATGGTGTTACATTAGTTGTCTTTTGGAGTAACCTTTTGGACTTTGCATATACTTTTTTGACCTTTCGTGTCTAACTATTTTGAGTTTAGGTTGTCTTTTTGACAAACTTTTGGACTTTGCATATAACATTTACGACTTTCGTGTCGAACAATTACGACTTTGGGACTAAATTTTTAGGCTTTCGAGTTCAACTGTTTGGTTATGCGACGAAATTTTGGGGTTAAGTGTTACATTAGTTGTATTTTGAAGTAACTTTTTGGCCTTTGCATATAAATTGTTGGGCTTTGTGTCTAACTATTTTGAGTTTGGGTTGTCTTTTTGACAAACTTTTGGATTTGAATATAACATTTACGCCTTTTGTGGTGAACTAGTACCACTTTGGGACTAAGTTTTTAGGGTTTTGAGTTCAACTTTTTGGTTATGAGACGCAATTTTGGGATTAAGTGTTATATTAGTTGTCTTTTGGAGTAACTTTTTGGACTTTGCCTATAAATTGTTGGGCTTTGTGTCTAACTATTTTGAGTTTAGGTTGTCTTTTTGACAAACTTTTGGACTTTGCATATAACATTTACGACTTTCGTGTCTAACAATTACAACTTTGGGCCTAAATTTGTAGAGTTTGTGTTCAACTTTGTGAGTATGAACCAAAATTTTAGGGTTTGGAACTAAGTTTTCTTACCTGAAATGATCATCTTTATTGTTGTCTGTCATTCGTTGAAGTGATAAAGATATGGAACTCCAAAGTCTAAGAGCTGAAGTAATCACCTTTAATGATGTATGTCGTTCGTTGAAGTGGGAAACATTGGTATTAAAGCCTTCAGCGGTCAAAATGAGGTCATAGAACTCTTCTGGAATTGCCTCAGGGGTCAAAACGAGTTCAAGTAACCCACCACCCAGCATTTTTCCCCCACTGCTGACCCGACAGCCACTACCCACGCTTGGGCTAACGCGCTTTTCTGATTGGTTAATCTAGCTGTCAGCCATTTCTTCGCCCCGCCTCCTATGTTAATACTCTTTTCTGATTGGTTAATCCCGATATCAAGCGATGTTGGCATAGTCACTCGCTGATTGGCTAATTTATTCATTTCTTACCAGGTTATATTTAAACTAGACGGCGTTATAAGTTTGGTTGATTCAAGGAAAGTTACTGTTCACACTAGCGGATTTTTGCACAGTAAGTTGGCTTGTTTTCTCTTAACGTATGTTAAGGCTTATCGATAACAGGTTATATTCGGTGTAGATGCTTGAGACTATATTTTACGCTGTAAGTTTGAATGTTTTCTCTTAAAGTATGGTAAGACTTAACGATAACACGTTATTCAACTGTATTGATGTAAAGTAGTTAAGATAAGTAATGTTGAATGTAATGTTCCTTCATTTTTCTTATTGGTTGATTAAAGTATGATATACCAGACAACCGCCATACACCACACATACCACACTAGATGACCTCCATACACCCCTCACGACACAGTAGACGACCTCCATACACCCCTCACGACACACTAAACGCCCTCTATACACCCAATATGACACACTAAACGACCTACATACACCCATCATGACACACTAGACGCCCTCTATACACCCAATATGACACACTAGCCGACCCCTATACAACCATCATGACACACTAAACGCCCTCTATACACCCAATATGACACACTAGACGACCTCCGTACACCCATCACGACATACTAGCCGACCTCCATTGACCCATCACGGCACACTAGACGACCCCTATACAACCATCATGACACACCAGACGACCCCTATACAACCATCATGACACACTAAACGCCCTCTATACACCCAATATGACACACTAGACGACCTCCGTACACCCATCACGGCACACTAGACGACCCCTATACAACCATCATGACACACCAGACGACCTCTATACAACCATCATGACACACTAAACGCCCTCTATACACCCAATATGACACACTAGACGACCTCCGTACACCCATCACGGCACACTAGACGACCCCTATACAACCATCATGACACACTAGACGACCCCTATACAACCATCATGACACACTAAACGCCCTCTATACACCCAATATGACACACTAGACGACCTCCGTACACCCATCACGACATACTAGCCGACCTCCATTGACCCATCACGGCACACTAGACGACCCCTATACAGCCCTTATTACACACTAGGCGACCTCCATACACCCATCGCTGCGATGAACATACTAACAAGACAGATTGTATAAACTGTAAGGGTGTTAAAGCGTACACCAAACGAACGCCTGGACTTTTTAAACTAGAGTACGAAGGGACAGCTCTTGTTAGCTTATGTAGTAAGACGTACCATTGTAGTGGGGATTACGATAAAATCAGATGTAAAGGGCTAAGCAAGCAACACAACAAATTAGATAAAGATATGTTTTTAGAGGTTCTCGCTACGCAAAAGGCCAAGGGTGGGAAAAATGTAGGATTCAAAGTCTTAAATAATTCCATATTTTCCTACAGTCAAACAAGAAATGCTCTTTCCTATTTCTATATAAAAAGAAAGGTAGCTGATGATAACGTCTCGACTACGCCTCTAGATATTTAACTCTTTACACTACCAGCTTAGACTACCCAGCAATCTCTAACAGTTTCACCCCTTATGATTCATTTATGACACAACGCTAAGCAGACATCCAACTACCTATCTATAAATAAATGTTATCCATGTACTATATATTGACTCAATGTACTGAATGTTTTTGTAATGTTATATAATATCAATGTATGTTATACACCTATTGAGATAATAAAAGAATAAAATATATCTTTGTCTTCTGTTTTATATTGATTGTTTGTCCATGATGTTGTATAATCTACTAACCTGTCACTGTCGATCAAGAACTCCAAAGCCAGGACACACCAGACATAAACAGGTCACTTCCGGGTCACCGGGACTAGAGGTCAACATCCCGACACGAAATGTCACGGTTAACTCCCCCTGCGCCTACGGTACATTAGGTGCGCCGCGCACCTACTATATATCTTTGTTAATTTAGCACCTAAATTCGGGTCAAATGGACCCTGCTATACTACTCATGATCGCCTACACCAACCAGTATGGCACATGATGATGAATAAATTGCTATTTGCCTTTATCAGTTAGAAGTTATATAATCTTTCTATGCACTAAATTCTTAATGTCTATCTGTGTCAGGTCAAAGCTGTCGTCTACTACACATGAAGCTATAGTAGCACAGTGCTTTTTTCTTCCTCTATCCTTCTTCCATAGCCGTTGGCGTCGAGAGGATATACAATCTGCGATTCTTTGCTCTTCTGTTGGCCTCTTCTGATGTTATCCCTCCTAGTGACTCTAATATTCCCTTTATCCATCTCTTTCTCGGTCTTCCTCTTAATCTGACGTTTTCGTAGAGTTTGTTTATGGCTCTTTGAGTCATTGTTAGTTCTTTTTGTCTTGTTATGTGGCCGAACCAATTTATCTGTTGTTTCTTTATGTATTCGATGGCTGGTTCAATTTCGAGTTTCTTCCTCAGGTCAGTGTTTCTTACTCTGTCCCTTAAGCTGTTTCCTGTCATTCTTCTGACACATTTCATTTCGGTGGTCCTTATCTTCCTTATTGTTCTAGAGTCCAGCGTCCAATTCTGGCACTGTAGCACAGCGTTGGTAGAAAAATTGATTTGTATATTGCCCTGTTTGCTTCCGTAGTTATTGCTTTGTTTTTCAATAGTGTTGATACTTGGCCTATAACTTGGCATGCTTTGTTACACCTTATCTCTGTCTCTTGGTTATTGCCTTGTGTTAACGTGCTACCCAGATATTTAAAATTGTCTACTTGCTTCAAAGATGTATTATCTATTATGATGTTCAGTTTTTCTTTCTTTCTCGCTATTGCCATTACTTCGGTTTTGTTTATGTTGATCTTCATGTTGTATTGTTTACAAGTGTTGTTTAGCCTGTTGATATGGTCTTGAGGTCCTCAGTTGTTTCATGTATCAGAACTTGGTCGTCTGCAAATAGTATTTCATTTATTTCTTCCTCTCTTCTGTTGTTTTCTGGTACGTATATTTCGTTCTCTTTTGTGTTATCGCTTGTTAGCATCCTTGTTGGTATACTTCCTTTGATTGGACATGCTAATTTGCATATGTTGTCCATATATGTGATGAAAAGTAAAGGGGAAAGCAGACAGCCTTGTCTTGTGGCTTAATAGCGATATTCCTCTATATTGGTTGCAGTCTCTTCTGCTGCCCTTCTTTTTCCATATTGGTAATATAATGGACTGTTTCCAATCGTCTGGGACTTGCTGTTGTATCCATGCAGCGTTGAATATTCTGTGTTAGCCATTTACTCGCTGCCTCTCCCGCTGCTGCTGGCATTTCTACTGGGATGTTGTCGATTCCGGGGGCTTTGTTTCTTGGTGCGAGTCGTGTAGCACAGTAGATTGGTGAAATTGTCTACAGTGGACATGAGTCAAGCTCATATACATCGATAACTAGCTTCTAGATTCCCACAGCTGTAAATGGGTACCTGAGCCATGGTAATCACCAGCAACTGAGAAGGGTTACGTGCTCACAGCTGACTCCATGAGTCAGGATAGGTGAACAAAATACCTGCTCCACCTCCAAGAAGTACCCCTTAAAATAGGTTCAATAGTTAGAAAGCATATTGTGCTGCTGAATACGCGTTGATTATGGGATTAGATTGACTATCGACTAGATATTTGCCGTGCCATGAAGGGCGCCCATATGGTGTCATTGTAGGGTAGAATAGTAATAACTCTGAGATATTACATTGCCTTTGGTAAAATAGGATTGTCGTATCAGGAGGATCGAGAATAATTTATTGAAATAGGTAGATTTTTTTCGGGACACTTTGTATTTCTTTCACACGCCGATATAGTGGAGTATGTTTGAGTCAGTTCATAGTTATCATGAACACACAGACCTGTTATCAGACCTGCTACTATTTCCAACTGTCCTTTAAGCTTCAGAGATTATGTGACCTACTTGTGACGTATTCGGCAATTTGAAGCATGCCATTATGACATATGTTCCGCGCATGCCTGTAGCCTTGACATCTCAGTCACCACATGTTTGGTGCTCTAGTTCTCATACATTCTATATGTGTGGCTACATGTTGTAACATATATGTCTTTTTATAGGAGATTACACAAGCACAATTTGTAGCGTATGCCACTCCGGTAAAAAACTAGTGAGCTATTCAAACTAGTTCAGCCATTTCTTCGGCACGTCTACCTGACGTCTTTTGCGGAAATAGTCGCGCACGTTAAGTTGGGGAATAAGTGTAGCCATTATTGCGGGCATTAACCACGGTACAACTTAATTCATATCTTGGTTTGCTGCTGGATCATTCAGGCAGTCTTAGAACGTGAAACGTTGTACAGGCGTACAGTGGTGTGAAAGATTACCATTCCTTGGAGTGTGTATGTTGGGGAACGGTGTGGCTCTTATCCTTTACTTCAATATTCTTTTATCTCTGAGTCAGGTGCCAATTTATGAAGTTGAATCGACAGAGGTGAACAAATCTATAAAATAGTAATCAAGCATTGTTGGCTTTTTTTTAAATAAAATTGTGAAATCCCTCGTCGACAGATCTTTCTCATGTTATTATTGATGTCATATTCTCATCTGGTTTAATCACGGTCTCAGACATTGTTATCCTATTACTGAATGGTTTATTCACGGTCTCAGACATTATTATCCTTTTCTCCTCTGGTTTAATTCCGGTCTCAGACATTATTATCCTATTACTGACTGGTTTAATCACGGCCTCAGACATTATTATCCTATTTTCCTCTGGTTTAATCACGGTCTCAGACATTATTATCCTATTACTGACTGGTTTAATCACGGTCTCAGACATTATTATCCTATTTTCCTCTGGTTTAATCACGGTCTGAGACATTATTATCCTATTCTCCTCTGCTTTATTCACGGTCTTAGACAGTGTTATCCTATTTTCCTCTGCTTTAATCACGGTCTCATACAATATTATCCTATTTTCCTCTGGTTTAATCACGGTCTTACTCAGACATTATTATCCTATTTTCCTCTGGTTTAATCACGGTCTTACTAAGACATGTTATCCTATTTTCCTCTGGTTTAATCACGGTCTCATACAATATTATCCTATTTTCCTCTGGTTTAATCACGGTCTTACTAAGACATGTTATCCTATTCCCCACTGGTACTCAGGCTCACGTATTACAACTAAAAGGAAGTAATCAAATGCAGAGACGTTAACATAAATTGTAACGTTGATATACTTTCATTGTTTAAGGAATTGATATCACTTCACTCTGGGTAACCGCAGGTCTGTCCAGGCTCTTTAAGCTTATTTCCATGACAATAAAATATACTTGGTTTACCTTATGTTCTACCATTAGCAGACCCCTATCTGTTGTGTCTCCAGCCTTTTCACAATCCTACGTCCCCCATCCCCTCACCGTCACATACACACACATACATACACACACCGAGTATTACCATACGTCCTTATTTCCTAGGAGAAGTTCTTAATTTCACGGATTAAATTACCGTCCGGGAGAAATGTTCAAAATATTCGTGAATGTCCGGAAATTTGTTATGTGGATTTTAATTACATGTTTGTTCGTGTCACAAACAAAAAATGAAATTTTAATCTTCTAGACAGACGAAGCACACAATATTTTACAGAAGACATGTAGCAGCAGAGATGAAGGTGATGGAGCAGACAGGTGGAGGCTGAGATGAAGATGATGGAGAAGACAGGTGGAAGTTGAGATGAAGATGAAGGAGAAGACAGGTGGAAGTAGAGTTCAAGATGATGGAGAAGACAGGTGGAAGTAGAGATGAAGATGATGGAGAAGACAGGTGGAAGTAGAGATGAAGGTGATGGAGAAGACAGGTGGAAGTAGAGATGAAGGTGATGGAGAAGACAGGTGGAAGCAGAGATGAAAGTGATGGAGAAGACAGGTGGAAGTAGAGATGAAAGTGATGGAGAAGACAGGTGGAAGCAGAGATAAAAGTGATGGAGAAGACAGGTGGAAGTAGAGATAAAAGTGATGGAGAAGACAGGTGGAAGTAGAGATAAAAGTGATGGAGAAGACAGGAGGAAGTAGAGATGAAGGTGATGGAGAAGACAGGTGGAAGCAGAGATAAAAGTGATGGAGAAGACAGGTGGAAGTAGAGATGAAAGTGATGGAGAAGACAGGTGGAAGTAGAGATAAAAGTGATGGAGAAGACAGGTGGAAGTAGAGATAAAAGTGATGGAGAAGACAGGTGGAAGTAGAGATAAAAGTGATGGAGAAGACAGGTGGAAGTAGAGATAAAAGTGATGGAGAAGACAGGTGGAAGTAGAGATAAAAGTGATGGAGAAGACAGGTGGAAGTAGAGATAAAAGTGATGGAGAAGACAGGTGGAAGCAGAGATGAAGATGATGGAGAAGACAGATGGAAGCAGAGATGAAGATGATGTAGAAGACAGGTGGAAGCTGACATGAAGATGATGGAGAAGACAGGTGGAAGCTGACATGAAGATGATGGAGAAGACATTGAATGATCTTTAAAGAATGGCAAAAATAACAGAACGGCTTTGAAAATGTATTGTTGAAGACCTATATTCCACAGGGAGTTGAAAGGAAGAAAATGTTGAAGACCTATATTCCACAGGGAGTTGAAAGGAAGAAAATGTTGAAGACCTATATTCCACAGGGAGTTGAAAGGAAGAAAATGTTGAAGCATCCAGAAAATAAACGATGAGTAGAGGAATGGGCATCAAGTGTTTAATCAGTTCTCCGATCTACAGACATGTACAGCTACGCACAAGAATAGAGAAAGTCGTCAGCGCTATTCTATTAAAAGATTCAATCAGTGATTCATATTCTTATAAGGTATCATTCTGAGTTCGTGAAATTCTATAGTTCTTCTTTACCATCCCTGGCCACAATGTCAATGTTGACAGACAAGTTAATTCAAGTGCAATTGTCTCAGTAGAGAAATAGTCTTGCTGTGGAATCAGTGAAAGGACTAACTGGAGAGAAGTACAACTTTCAATGTGTCACTTGTGTAACATTTTACATTCTCACGAAGGCGAAGTGATTCGTTATTTTGTTGATATTAATTATACCGTAAATTGTTACATATGATTGTATGTGTTTTTCCTTTACGCCAACCATATTTACCTCTGACTCTTACTTTACCACGCACGATATGACATGGTTATGGTTAGTCGCAGGTTCCGGTAACACTGCAACAGAATTAAAATCCATCATTGCTTGATAGAATTAACCATCTTTCCGGTAAAAACGTAACAGTTAACGTTGACGCAAACATGACCGCGCCATCTTGAAACCGGAAGTCCTCATATCGGTGTCTATCTCCTTGCAGAAAGGACATTTTGCAGACAATCAGGGAAGCAGACAAAACATTCCTGAGCTGTTAAAATGAAGTAGCACCTCTTAATTGGAACATCATCATCATCATGTGCCATACCGGTTGGCGTTGGTGATCATGTCCCTCCACAATCTTCTATCTACAGTGCATCGTATGAGTTCTGTTGTTGACTGTTTTCCATGCCATGGCACCAAGCTATCCAGTATTTTCTCTCTTTATCGCCCGCGATCTCTCTTTCCTTTTATTTTGCCAGTTTTAACCAAGTATTCCAACTTTCCTCTTCTCATTATGTGCCCGAAAAATGTTGATTGCTTCTTTCTGATGTTTTTTAAGAGCTCCCTTTTTGTGTTGGCCTCTTTGAGAACTTCCTCATTGGTCTTTTTAGCTGCCCAGGGAACTTTCAACATTCTTCTGAGAAATCCCATCGCTGTGGCCTCTAATTGTCTTTTCATTTGTTTGTCTACTGTCCATGATTCGCTTCCATAGGTTAACATTGGTTCTATATAGCACCGATGAACTCTATTTCTCATTTTTATTGACAGATTTGTTGCATAAGATATTTTTCATTTTCTGAAATGCTATTTTGGCCTGAGCTATTCAACTTTTTATTTCTGTGGTGCATCTCCCATCAGATGTAATTATTGGGCCCAAGTATTTGAAACGTTGCACTTGTTTCAGATTTGTCTCGTTTATTTTTATGCTGCATTATGGTGATGATTGTTTCTTCGATATAACCATTACTTCTGTTTTCTTGCTATTCAGACTGAGACCTTTTTTATTGCTTTCTTCCACTATTATGTCCATAATTTCTTGTAGTTCATTCTCTGTCTCTGCTATTAAGACTGTGTCATCCGCATAAAGCAAATTATTTATGTTGTGACCGTTGACTTCAATTCCTTTTTTGTCTACTATTGATCTCATAATATATTCGCTGTCAAGTGAAAACAAATCCGGTGACAGAACACAGCCTTGTCTGACTCCTTGTTTTATATATTGGAATTGTCCTATTATTGGAACATCAGTGGCTGAAATTTGTCTCTCTCCCTCTCTCTCTCTCTTTCTCTCTCTCTCTCTCTCTCTCTCTCTCTCTCTCACTACATATGGTCATACCGCCTTTTCCCGTTTTCAGGACTAATTTAACGGTTTCCTCCAAGACCCCACATTGTTCCCACAAATGTTGATGTATGTGTCGTTGTGCCAGGCTTGATGTCGAAGTTCAGCAAAGTCGATGGTGACTGAAGAAGGTTCTGGGGTCTGGGTCCCTCTTCCACAGTGACACTCGTTAGGGTGGGTTATTCCTGGACAGAGAAGGTGGCCCAGGAGTCTACAGTGGTCTGTTCTGAGTCGCAAAATGATGGTTTGATCGTGTCGCGATAGCAGATTTGTTGGGTCCTGTATGTCATATACTGGCAGTTATTTCTTCCAGCTTGTTCTGTATTTGTCTTGGACTCTCTGTAACTCACCGGGTAAGAGCCCTGGGCTTTCCTGTTGCCAGGTATCGAGAGGGTATCAGCTACCTCATTTACAGCAATTCCGCCGTGGGAGGGGTGAGGTAGGGTATTCAAGACTACATGTGTGGACTGTAGCAGCACATTTAGTTCTGAGATGATGTCTTGAGTTCTGGACTGTAGCAGCACATTTAGTTCTGAGATGATGTCTTGAATGATGGACTGTAGCAGCACATTTAGCTCTGATATGATGTCTTGAATGATGGACTGTAGCTGCTCCTTTAGTTCTGAGATGATGTCTTAAATCATGGACTGTAGCAGCTCATTTAGTTCTGAGATGATGTCTTGAGTGATGGACTGTAGCAGCTCATTTAATTCTGAGATGATGTCTTGAATGATGGACTGTAGTTGCTCATTTAGTTCTGAGATGATGTATGGAATGATGAACTGTAGCAGATCATTTAGTTCTGAGATGATGTCTTGAATGATGGACTGTAGCAGTTCATTTAGTTCTGAGATGATGTCTTAAATGATGAACTGTAGCAGCTCATTTAGTTATGAGATGATGTCTTGAGTTCTGGACTGTAGCTGCTCATTTAGTTCTGAGATGATGTCTTAAATGATATACTGTAGCAGAACATTTAGTTATGAGATGATGTCTTGAGTGATGGACTGTAGCCGCTCATTTAGTTATGAAATGGTGTCTTGAGTGGTGGACTGTAGCAGCTCATTTAGTTCTGAGATGATGTCTTCAGTGATGGACTGTAGCAGCTCATTTAGTTCTGAGATGATGTCTTGAGTGATGGACTGTAGCTGCTCATTTAGTTCTGAGATGATGTCTTGAGTGGTGGACTGTAGCTGCTCATTTAGTTCTGAGATGATGTCTTGAATGATGGACTGTAGTTGCTCATTTAGTTCTGAGATGATGTCGTAAATGATGGACTGCAGCAGCTCATTTAATTCTGAGATGATGTCTTGAATGATGGATTGTAGCTGCTCAATTTAGTTCTAAAATGATGTCTTGAATGATGGACTGTAGCAGTTCATTTAGTTCTGAGATGATGTCTTAAATGATGAACTGTAGCAGCTCATTTAGTTCTAAGATGATGTCTTGAGTGATGGACTGTAGCAGCTCATTTAGTTCTGAGATGATGTCTTGAGTGGTGTACTGTAGCTGCTCATTTAGTTCTGAGATGATATCTTGAATGATGGACTCTAGCTGCTCATTTAGTTCTGAGATGATATCTTGAATGATGGACTCTAGCTGCTCATTTAGTTCTGAGATGATATCTTGAATGATGGACTCTAGCTGCTCATTTAGTTCTAAGATGATGTATGGAATGATGGACTCTAGCTGCTCATTTAGTTCTGAGATGATATCTTGAGTGCTGGACTTTTGCAGCTCCTTTAGTTCTAACATGATGTTTTGAGTGATGAACTCTAACACCTATAGTAACTCTGAAATGATGTCTTGAGTGATGGATTGAGAATATTTGTAAACTGTCAGGGCCTCCAGAAATGATTTCCAGATTGTCAAGAAAGCTGCTTTTGCTGGTAGTTCCCTCATCTTTTGTTTGCGTGTTCAAAAAGCTTCAAGAACTGAAGTATTGATTTAATATGGACTATGTGGGGACGAGAGATGATGCTGTTTAATCCTTCCTCTTCTGTCACTCTATTTTACTCACTGTAGTTTGTGTGAACAGTAAGGTTTAATGTCGTAGCTTTTATGTTTTAACATGTAAACCGAGTTCTATTCATTGAGATTTCAGCGATTCGGAATATTACATATTTGACTTGAGAGCTGGCTGGTCTAGAGATAAGGCATCGGCCTGTGGACAAGAAGGTCCGAAGTTCGGACTACTCTACGAGCGATGGGGACTTATCACTTCGAATTCATCTTTTATTCGTGGCTTTAGCTTCCCTTGGTCTCTGGGTAGTGAGGTTAAATGTCTAACCCTCTCTGGGTAGTGAGATTCGATGTCTATCCCTCTCTGAGTAGTGAGATCTGATGTCTAGCCCTCTCTGGGTAGTGAGATCTGATGTCTAGCCCTCTCTGGGTAGTGAGATCTGATGTCTAGCCCTCTCTGGGTAGTGAGATCTGATGTCTAGCCCTCTCTGGGTAGTGAGATCTGATGTCTAGTCCTCTCTGGGTAGTGAGATCTGATGTCTATCCCTCTCTGGGTAGTGAGATCTGATGTCTAGCCCTTTCTGGGTAGTGAGATCTGATGTCTAGCCCTCTCTGGGTAGTGAGATCTGATGTCTATCCCTCTCTGGGTAGTGAGATCTGATGTCTAGCCCTCTCTGGGTAGTGAGATCTGATGTCTAGCCCTTTCTGGGTAGTGAGATGTGATGTCTAGTCCTCTCTGGATAAGGAGATCCGATGTCTAGTCCTCTCTGGATAGTGGGATCTGATGTCTAACTCTCATGGATAACGGTAAAAAAACAGAAGTGCACGCTGCGCACGTTAATAAACTCCTTGCAATTGTAAATCGAAAAGAACAGACCACGAATGGCTTTCGGTGCCGGAGCAAATTTTAAAGAATAAATCTGCCCAAGATCGTCTTATCTCTCGACTACAAAAAAATATATTATCTCTGGAGACGAAGAATATCTGCCTGTCCAGCCAGGAACATCTGAGTACACAGCTACCGGTGTGTGACACCTTTCTACCTTTTACGGTTTATCTTTTTATAAATCAATCTATTCTCTTGTAACAACATAATCTAGCTGTTATTTTCTCTTTGCATGTAAAAATGATATGATGGATCTCCTGATTTCGATGTCTGTTTTGCTTTAGCTTCTTGAAACATCGTCTTTACATCTTTACATCGTCTTTACAGCTTAATATCGTCTTTACAGCTTTACATCGTCTTTACAGCTTGATAACGTCTTTACAGATTTACATCGTTTTTACAGCTTTACATTGTCTTTACAGCTTTACATCGTCCTTACAGTTTTCGCTGTCGTTAGTGTTCCCAGTGTTCTTCTGTAAAATCATCTTTCTGTGGCCTCTGCGACCTCTCGATCCCAACCCACGGGGTCCGGTTCACCCAGCCTTAAATGGGTAACGGATTTTTTTCTGGAAAGTAAAGCGGCACAGGCATAATACCGACCCCATTACCCCAAAAATCATGCGCTGAAGGTCTGTAAAATGTATGGTCACTAACACCATATTTCCTATACGCCACTTGACGTGACGGGGCTACTTTACTTTATTTTTTTTTTTACTTACGTATTAATCGAACGCCATCACTATCATGTTCCCTACTGACTAGACAGACATTATTTCCGTCCACCCACAACACTGTGCTGCCGGTTCATCCCAACAATTCCCATCTTCTAGTTTCTGAAGTGGAGTTTTATGTTCATGTACTATCAGCACATGCTCGAAACTTTACTCCTCTTCTTTAATGATACAGTAGATGTACGTTTCTGTAGATAGGACCAAATTCACTACTGTATGTCAATGATACAGTAGATGTACGTTTCTCTAGATAGGACCAAATCCACTACTGTATGTCAATGATACAGTAGATGTACGTTTCTCTAGATAGGACCAAATCCACTACTGTTTGTCAATGATACTGTAGATGTACGTTTCTCTAGATAGGACCAAATCCACTACTGTTTGTCAATGATACAGTAGATGTACGTTTCTCTAGATAGGACCAAATCCACTACTGTATGTCAATGGTACAGTAGATGTACGTTTCTCTAGATAGGACCAAATCCACTACTGTTTGTCAATGATACAGTAGATGTACGTTTCTCTAGATAGGACCAAATCCACTACTGTATGTCAATGGTACAGTAGATGTACGTTTCTCTAGATAGGACCAAATCCACTACTGTTTGTCAATGATACAGTAGATGTACGTTTCTCTAGATAGGACCAAATCCACTACTGTATGTCAATGGTACAGTAAACCTAGATTAGCAGCACCTCTAGATAAGACAAAATCCACTGCTGTTCGTCAATGATACAGTAAACCTAGTATTGCAGCCTCTCTAGATAAGACAAAATCCACTGCTGTTCGTCAATGATACAGTAAACCTATTATTGCAGCCTCTCTAGATAAGACAAAATCCACTGCTGGTCGTCAATGATACAGTAAACCTAGTTTCAAGGCCTCCCTAGATAAGACAAAATCCACTGCTGTTCGTCAATGATACAGTAAACCTAGTATTGCAGCCTCTCTAGATAAGACAAAATCCACTGCTGGTCGTCAATGATACAGTAAACCTAGTTTCAAGGCCTCCCTAGATAAGACAAAATCCACTGCTGGTCGTCAATGATACAGTAAACCTAGTTTCAAGGCCTCCCTAGATAAGACAAAATCCACTGCTGGTCGTCAATGATACAGTAAACCTAGTTTCAAGGCCTCCCTAGATAAGACAAAATCCACTGCTGGTCGTCAGTGATACAGTAAACCTAGTTTCAAGGCTTCCCTAGATAAGACAAAATCGACTGCTGTTCGTCAATGATACAGTAAACCTAGTATTGCAGCCTATCTAGATAAGACAAAATCCACTGCTGGTCGTCAATGATACAGTAAACCTAGTTTCAAGGCCTCCCTAGATAAGACAAAATCCACTGCTGGTCGTCAATGATACAGTAAACCTAGTTTCAAGGCCTCCCTAGATAAGACAAAATCCACCGCTGGTCGTCAATGATACAGTAAACCTAGTTTCAAGGCCTCCCTAGATAAGACAAAATCCACTGTTGTTCGTCAATGATACAGTAAAACCTAGTAATGCAGCCTCCCTAGATAAGACAAAATCCACTGCTATTCTTCAAAGATGCGTTTACGTAATATTTCTGTACCTCAGGAACAAACTCCAACTACTCCAGAAAAACCCGCGAAATCAACAACGCCCCTGAAGCATCAGGACACCCCCCCCCCCCCACCTCAGGACCCCTGGGCTTAAATGATAAAAGCTCGACCAGATAAACAACATCCCCATCCTTGATTGATCTCTCCGTGTCAGATTTCCATTGATCTGATAACATCCAAAACGATATTTAACCGTCTATTTGTGACCAAAGATATGAAGTTTATTATCTAAAGACTACGTTAACGACTAGTTCTCGGGGTTAAGACATTAGTGCTGATATTGTGCAAGAGTTCTACAGCATCAGCCCGGTCTATTTGTTTAGTTTATGCCTGAAACAAAGTCCGAAACTGGCCAAGTCAGTCTGTGTCAAGCTTCCCCTTCAAACTTATTGACTCGGGCTCAATCAACTTCATACGAGACGTTAATGGCATCCCCATTTTGACGTCACCGCTGCTGTTTCAACAAGTGCTTGTTTGTTTGGCTTCACTCGCCGTCAAAATCTGGCCACTTGTTCGAAAACTCTGACAAGATGGTGAACTCGTTATACATTTCCTGAGCAGCACAGGCAACAAAGAAAATATTGGGATTTCTTACTAATTATAAAAATCTACCAAACGTGACCATAAGTGACTCAATAATTGACAATTGGAAATATTCAAGTCGCTAATCTCAAAACAGTCGATCGAGTGTTGGCGTATTGGACATTTTTTTTTTTACCTGCGTCATAAATTTGAAAGCTGTTGTTAAAATTGGCGCTTTTCCATGAGAGCTTAGTACGAGTTGTTAGCTTAACCGACTTAATTGTAGCGTAGGCAGGCGTGCGGATGGTGTGGCTGTTCGTACAAATACTGATGGACAAATACACAGTTAGAAATAACGGAAACTGTTTTGCAATGGGCTACGTTTAAAGGATAGAGTGAGGCACGATCTGGCAAAAACGAGAAGTGTCGGACATTATAATTAGGAGGGGAGAAAACCTTGCCACACCTCGAGTGTGGAGTACAAGGAATATGATAATAGTGGCATGATGCTCACAGACACGGTATAGGTGATGATGATTAATACCGTTTACAACTGGAGAGTCATGTACCCATTTTTAAGGCTGAGTTGAAAGGAGCATGAATCCACGGTTTACGTGCATGTAAGGACATCTCGGTGACACGTGGCTACTCGGAGAGACCCCCTAGTACAGACCCACAAAAATATGCTTTCATCATTGGTAGTGACACTGGTACGATAAATGGGTACCAAGACAAGACAATACAAAAAAAATTATCATATTGGTTCGAAATAATTATTTTTTTTATTTTTTTAAAATTTTAAATGCGTATCTGTGTGTATGTTGTATGTTTGTTCCTGCAGAAGGCTTATTGAGCTGAAACGTGGCTCTAATTTGTATCGCCGACTTATTTCGTACAGCTTTAACCATACCGTTTTAAAATATTTTTATATATATATTTGTTTCCATTTCTCCATATTAGCTTTACTGCAGCTTCGCACATTTCGCTGCATTTCTTTGTTTTGACCCTACCAGCACTGCCTTTACGAAGATAGAACCAACGAGCCAGACTGTGGATTTCTTACACGTATACTCAAAAACGAACAACAAACAAGTCCAGTGCTGACATTAAGCAACCCTCGAGCTTACAAACTCCAGAGGTAGAAACAGAAGAAATGAAGGCGAGAGAATGGTATGGTTAAAGTTTTACCTTAGTAGTTGACAACACAAAATCGAATGAAGTTACCGCTCATTAGGCCTTCAACAGGAACCATAAATAACACATACACAAATATGTACGTGAATAAAATAAGCACTACATATCCAACTGATAATAACGTATTAAAACCAAAAAAATAAAATTATATGGGTGACTGGTTAGTCATTGGCAAGACGCTGGTCTCGAGACAGAGAGGTTATGGGTTCAAATCTCTGCTGCATCAGTTGGGATTTTTATTTATGATTTCTCTCTGCGGCAACGAGCACTGGTGTCAGCAGCAAGACTCGACGTGAAATGTCAATTACTCGTCGATTGAAATAATATGACTACATCCGAATACGGAGCTAGACGGAGAACGATTCGTAGAATTCGAGACTGAAAGAACAGAAAGATTCATAGAGTGTGGGACTGAAAGAACAAAAAGATTCATAGAGTGTGGGACTGAAAGAACAGAAAGATTCATAGAGTGTGGGACTGAAAGAACAGAAAGATTCATAGAGTGTGGGACTGAAAGAACAGAAAGATTCATAGAGTGTGGGACTGAAAGAACAAAAAGATTCATAGAGTGTGAGACTGAAAGAACAGAAAGATTCATAGAGTGTGGGACTGAAAGAACAGAAAGATTCATAGAGTGTGGGACTGAAAGAACAAAAAGATTCATAGAGTGTGGGACTGAAAGAACAAAAAGACTCATAGAGTGTGGGACTGAAAGAACAGAAAGATTCATAGAGTGTGGGACTGAAAGAACAGAAAGACTCATAGAGTGTGGGACTGAAAGAACAAAAAGATTCATAGAGTGTGGGACTGAAAGAACAGAAAGATTCATAGAGTGTGGGACTGAAAGAACAGAAAGATTCATAGAGTGTGAGACTGAAAGAACAGAAAGATTCATAGAGTGTGGGACTGAAAGAACAGAAAGACTCATAGAGTGTGGGACTGAAAGAACAAAAAGATTCATAGAGTGTGGGACTGAAAGAACAGAAAGATTCATAGAGTGTGGGACTGAAAGAACAAAAAGACTCATAGAGTGTGAGACTGAAAGAACAGAAAGATTCATAGAGTGTGGGACTGAAAGAACAGAAAGACTCATAGAGTGTGGGACTGAAAGAACAGAAAGATTCATAGAATGTGGGACTGAAAGAACAGAAAGACTCATAGAGTGTGGGACTGAAAGAACAGAAAGATTCATAGAATGTGGGACTGAAAGAACAGAAAGACTCATAGAGTGTGGGACTGAAAGAATAGATAATTTTCACAGATTGCGAGACCGAGAGAACAGAAACATTCAATTCAGCTGGTGTGAGAATGAGAGAACAGAAACATTGAGCTAGTGTGAGACTGAGAGAACAGAAACATTCAGCGAGTGTGAGACTGAGAGAACAGAAACATTCAGCTAGTGTGAGACTGAGAGAACAGAAACATTCAGCTAGTGTGAGACTGAGAGAACAGAAACATTCAGCTAGTGTGAGACTGAGAGAACAGAAACATTCAGCGAGTGTGAGACTGAGAGAACAGAAACATTCAGCGAGTGTGAGACTGAGAGAACAGAAACATTCAGCGAGTGTGAGACTAAAAGAAGCAAAGCCGCAGAAAATGGAATTTGTAAAGTCAATTATCATGTTAGAATCTGAGCTGTTAATAGAAAAACCGCGGACAGGTGATTAAATCACAGATTACAGTCAATCACTCTTACAGACATTTCTCTGAAAGCAATTACTATAGAAGACATACAATAGTTAACAGCTAAAGGGACTCCATAAATTATACTTTAATTATCTTCTTTTATTTCAGGCCGGCACACAATTCTTCGGCAGATCAAATAATCTCCGTTGTTATTCTATAAAAGTAAATAAAGATTTATAAATATTGAAATGGCAAAGAGCATTGGGAATATTGTCCAAATAATTTATGAAGAATAATAAACGTATCTGACAAGGACATTAGACAAGAAAACAGAGCAGAAAATTGAATCCATTGAAATGTGGATCGATATATAGGAAGAATTGGGTGGAAGGAAAAGAAGACAAAAAAGGAAGTTTTGAATCAGTTAAAGATGACAAAAGAATTGATTTAAACCAATTGGAAATAGACAAGTGAAATTGTTTGGACATGAGAAGAGACATAACAGCCTTCTTAAAGTGATCTTGGAAGGGAAGGCACAAGGTAGACGAGGCAGAGGCAGGTCATGATTAAAGTGGGCTGATAACATCAAAAGGTGGACGAGGCAGAGGCAGGCCATGATTAAAGTGGGCTGATAACATCAAAAGGTGGACGAGGCAGAGGCAGGCCATGATTAAAGTGAGCTGATAACATCAAAAGGTGGACGAGGCAGAGGCAGGCCATGATTAAAGTGGGCTAATAACATGAAAAGGTGGACGAGGCAGAGGCAGGCCATGATTAAAGTGGGCTGATAACATCAAAAGGTGGACGAGGCAGAGGCAGGCCATGATTAAAGTGAGCTGATAACGTCAAAAGGTGGACGAGGCAGAGGCAGGCCATGATGAAAGTGGGCTGATAACATCAAAAGGTGGACGAGGCAGAGGCAGGCCATGATTAAAGTGGGCTGATAACATCAAAAGGTGGACGAGGCAGAGGCAGGCCATGATTAAAGTGAGCTGATAACATCAAAAGGTAGACGAGGCAGAGGCAGGCCATGATTAAAGTGGGCTGATAACATCAAAAGGTGGACGAGGCAGAGGCAGGCCATGATTAAAGTGGGCTGATAACATCAAAAGGTGGACGAGGCAGAGGCTGGCCATGATTAAAGTGGGCTGATAACATCAAAAGGTGGACGAGGCAGAGGCTGGCCATGATTAAAGTGGGCTGATAACATCAAAAGGTGGACGAGGCAGAGGCAGGCCATGATTAAAGTGAGCTGATAACATCAAAAGGTGGACGAGGCAGAGGCTGGCCATGATTAAAGTGGGCTGATAACATCAAAAGGTGGACGAGGCAGAGGCAGGCCATGATTAAAGTGGGCTGATAACATCAAAAGGTGGACGAGGCAGAGGCTGGCCATGATTAAAGTGGGCTGATAACATCAAAAGGTGGACGAGGCAGAGCCAGGTCATGATTAAAGTGGGCTGATAACATCAAAAGGTGGACGAGGCAGAGGCAGGCCATGATTAAAGTGGGCTGATAACATCAAAAGGTGGACGAGGCAGAGGCAGGCCATGATGAAAATGGGCTGATAACATCAAAAGGTGGACGAGGCAGAGGCAGGCCATGATTAAAGTGGGCTGATAACATCAAAAGGTGGACGAGGCAGAGGCAGGCCATGATGAAAGTGAGCTGATAACATCAAAAGGTGGACGAGGCAGAGGCAGGCCATGATTAAAGTGGGCTGATAACATCAAAAGGTGGACGAGGCAGAGGCTGGCCATGATTAAAGTGGGCTGATAACATCAAAAGGTGGACGAGGCAGAGCCATGTCATGATTAAAGTGGGCTGATAACATCAAAAGGTGGACGAGGCAGAGGCAGGCCATGATGAAAGTGAGCTGATAACATCAAAAGGTGGACGAGGCAGAGGCAGGTCATGATGAAAGTGAGCTGATAACATCAAAAGGTGGACGAGGCAGAGGCAGAGGCAGGCCATGATTAAAGTGGGCTGATAACATCAAAATGTGGACGAGGCAGAGGCAGGCCATGATGAAAGTGAGCTGATAACATCAAAAGGTGGACGAGGCAGAGGCAGAGGCAGGCCATGATTAAAGTGGGCTGATAACAGCAAAAGGTGGACGAGGCAGAGGCAGGCCATGATGAAAGTGAGCTGATAACATCAAAAGGTGGACGAGGCAGAGGCAGAGGCAGGCCATGATTAAAGTGGGCTGATAACATCAAAAGGTGGACGAGGCAGAGGCAGAGGCAGGCCATGATTAAAGTGGGCTGATAACATCAAAAGGTGGACGAGGCAGAGGCAGAGGCAGGCCATGATTAAAGTGGGCTGATAACATCAAAAGGTGGACGAGGCAGAGGCAGGCCATGATTAAAGTGGGCTGATAACATCAAAAGGTGGACGAGGCAGAGGCAGGCCATGATGAAAGTGAGCTGATAACATCAAAATGTGGACGAGGCAGAGGCAGAGGCAGGCCATGATTAAAGTGGGCTGATAACATCAAAATGTGGACGAGGCAGAGGCAGGCCATGATGAAAGTGAGCTGATAACATCAAAAGGTGGACGAGGCAGAGGCAGGCCATGATTAAAGTGGGCTGATAACATCAAAAGGTGGACGAGGCAGAGGCAGGCCATGATGAAAGTGAGCTGATAACATCAAAAGGTGGACGAGGCAGAGGCAGAGGCAGGCCATGATTAAAGTGGGCTGATAACAGCAAAAGGTGGACGAGGCAGAGGCAGGCCATGATTAAAGTGAGCTGATAACATCAAAATGTTGAACGAGGCAGAGGCAGAGGCAGGCCATGATTAAAGTGGGCTGATAACATCAAAAGGTGGACGAGGCAGAGGCAGGCCATGATTAAAGTGGGCTGATAACATCAAAAGGTGGACGAGGCAGAGGCAGGCCATGATTAAAGTGGGCTGATAACATCAAAAGGTGGACGAGGCAGAGGCAGGCCATGATTAAAGTGGGCTGATAACATCAAAAGGTGGACGAGGCAGAGGCTAGCCAAGATTAAAGTGGACTGATAACATCAAAAGGTGGACAGGTAAAAATATGACAATGCGGACCATCAAAATAAGAGAGACAGTAAAATGGCTCTCGACGATAGCCAACATTCCATGTGGAGATAGCACGCAATGAATAAATACAAGTTTGTAGTACAATTTTTATTTCTCAACTTTAGTTCCTAAAGACTATGAGATCAGCCGCGCAAATTATACGGGTCTGTCAACGCCTCACAAGGCTGACCTCATGAATTTGAGTTCCGACGCTCACTATTCTACATCTTGCCGTCGGACATGGAACAGCTTCTAACCCAGGTTGTAGATACAAGGATCCAGTAGTGGAGGCAGTTGTTGAGTTATGGTTCCTTTGGCCGTCGATTATTCAATAATGATTGATTATTGGTGGGTTAACAAGTCTGACGTCACAGTTCGCGTGGGCACCCCAGACGCGATCCACTCCATTAAAGAGATGGAAAAGATAAATCATATTGACGATTTCAGTTCTAAGCATATCACTTATTCACACACTTAGTCACTCTTTCCTACTTGAGCCATACTTAGCTCCTTTTCTGCTTCCTCATTCTTTCCTTTTTTTCGATTTCAGCAATCGCACGTCACGGTGAATCACGACAACTCCAAAGAGACATGACCTTGTCAATTAGACAAGGTCTGACGATCTGTCACGTGGTCTGTCACCATGTTCCAGCATAACACTGTTGTTGGATTATGCCTCAGTGCCTGAGTGGTTAGTGTGCTCGCTTCCTGATCAGAAGGATCTGGATTACATTCCCAGAAGCCATTGATTTCTTTTCAGACCGACAAGGCTTCGGGGTTGACCCAGCGTCTAAAAATTAAATTTTCTGGGACGTAAAGGCGACCTGGCGTGATACCGACCACATCACCCAAAAATGTGCCTGTCATGAAAAAATATGCTCATAACACCATATATCCAAACGTCTAGTAAGGCGTGGAGGAAACCTTACAACTGTTATTAGTTTTTTTTTATTTGAAAAGTTAGGTTTGATGTCTTCATGTCTTTCTAGTAAACATCTCACTTCCCTTCTCTAGTTTCTTCTAGATTCAAGATGGCTACTGTGAGATAGAGAGTAGACACGTGACCTGGTTTATAATTTCACAAATTCACATTACAGGGAGATCTTACGGTCTGTTGTTTGATGTTCGACGGGGATAATACGACGACTAACTGTGTTTCATATGTTCAGATTTGCAGTCAAAATTATGTCCTAGCATCATCAAGTGCTTTACATTAAAGAAAAAAATGTGACGATCATCATTTTCAGGAGAACGTGAACTTCCGGTCAATATAGTGGATAGGCGGCAGGAACCATTAAAGGCTATGTCTGAAAAGTGTTCCTTTTCGCAGTATTCTCATATTCCAAGTCAGGCTTGTTGCAGAAGCTACTGAGTTAAGTGATCTGTGCGCACAGTTGGCTGTTTTCACTTCTGTGCGGTTTCGCCTTATGTCTTTTAACATGTGCTTAGACTGCTATTATTGGGACTACAGCTACCTTTCTTTGTTTGGGAGAAGAGATAGTAATTAGAATGATTCCACTGGCACGGACGGTTGAGCAATTATGGATTTTAATTCGTTTGCAGTGATACCGGGGCCTTCCATAACCATAACCATTTTCTTCCATTACAAAGATTATGTCTGCCACTTTTTAACTTTCGTAAAATCCCGTTGAATGTGAGGAAATCAGAGTTGTACTAAAGAAATTGGACACAAGTTGCAGAATAGATAGAGCAGCATAACACCGTTTCATGTTTATTTCCCATGTTCTTTTTAGCTCTATACCCGGCTCCGAATGATGTTTGATATTTATGAGTATCTCTGTTTATACACTGCCGCTACTTACTGCTGCTTCCTTGTCGTCTCCGTCCGCCATTCATTTCCCTTTCTCCCATCTTCTCACTTTTCTCTTCATGCTTATGACTACTCCTTCTCTCTTTCTCGCTTGGGACAGCCTCGTCTGTCTTTTTGATTTCCTCCCAGGTTATAGCTGTAGTTATACGACGGCAAAACCAATGAAAATCCATTGGTGCTCGACCGCCCGTGCCAGTGGAATCATCAGAATTGACGTTTCATCGAATATCCGAACAAAGAAAGGCAGCTGCAGTCCTCATTGTAGCAAACACAGCACGCGTCAAAAGACATAAGGCGTAATAGCATCGACAGTGAACGCAACTGAACTGTCCTTCGTCATACGATATCATCATTCATCGTAAACAGTCTGCATATAGAAACACGATCTGGATGAAACACACATCTCACAGTCTGCACAGAGCACTAATCTCAGTAGCTCCTGCAGCAAGCCGGACTTGGAATATCAGGAAACTGCAACAATGAAGCTTTTCAGAAGGTGCCTGAACTGTTCGCTGCCGCCTATCCGCCAGGCAGACCAAGACTAACACGAACGAGTAACATGAAAAGATGGACAAGTCAGCATATGACAACCTACACCATCAAAGCAAGAGCCAGAGCGGAATGGCGCTCCATGGTAGCCAACCTTCGATGTTGAGACAGCACTCAATGATGATGATGATGAATTCTACCTTGGGTACAGTGTTTCTGAGCAGAGCATTACTGGCTATCAATGTCTTGCTTGATGTGACAGATCTTCCTCGGGTCTCTACTAGATCGGGCAGGAAACCAAAGACATCCAATCAGAGCTAATATCTACATTTGTCTAGGAGGAATTATTCATGGACTATAGGGGCAATAATACATGGACTATAGGGGCAATAATACATGGACTATAGGGGCAATAATACATGGACTATAGGGGCAATAATACATGGACTATAGGGGCAATAATACATGGACTATAGGGGCAATACTGCATGGAATATAGGTGCAATAATACATGGACTATAGGTGCAATAATACATGGACTATAGGTGCAATAATACATGGACTATAGGGGCAATAATACATGGACTATAGGGGCAATAATACAAGGACTATAGGTGCAATAATACATGGACTATAGGTGATATAATGCATGGACTATAGGGGCAATAATACATGGACTATAGGGGCAATAACACATGGACTATAGGGGCAATAATACATGGACTATAGGGGCAATAATACATGGACTATAGGAGCAATAATACATGGACTATAGGTGCAATAATACATGGACTATAGGTGCAATAATGCATGGACTATAGGGGCAATAATACATGGACTATAGGGGTAATAATACATGGACTATAGGGGTAATAATACATGGACTATAGGGGTAATAATACATGGACTATAGGGGTAATAATACATGGACTATAGGGTAATATATGGACCATAGGGGTAATAATACATGGATTTTAGGGGCAATAATGCATGGATTATATGAGTAATAATGCATGGATTATAGGACAATAATACATGGACAATATGGGAGTAATAATACGTGGGCTATAGGGGTAATAATGCATGGACTATAAGGGTAATAATACATGGACTATATGGGTAATAATACATGGACTATAGGGGTAATAATACATGGACTACAGGAGCAATAATACATGGACTATAGGGGCAATAATACATGGACAATAGTGGTAATAATACATGGAATATAGGGGTAATAATACATTGACTATAGGAGTAATAATACATGGACTATAGGTGTAATAATACATGGACTATAGGGGTAATAATACATGGACTATAGGGGCAATAAATAATACATGATCTGCTGGACTAGGTGATTAACCGAAATGAGTTCACTAGCGATACTGAGTGCAAGAAATGAGTTAAGAGACTATACTGAGTACACCGAAATGAGTTCAGAGACTATATTGAGTGCAAGAAATGAGTTCAGAGACTATACTGAGTACACCGAAATGAGTTCAGAGACTATATTGAGTGCAAGAAATGAGTTCAGAGACTATACTGAGTACACCGAAATGAGTTCAGAGACTATACTAAGTGCAAGAAATGAGTTCAGAGACTATACTGAGTGCAAGAAATGAATTCAGAGACTACACTGAGTGCAAGAAATGAGTTCAGAGACTATGCTGAGTGCAAGAAATGAGTTCAGAGACTATACTGAGTGCAAGAAATGAGTTCAGAGACTATGCTGAGTGCAAGAAATGAGTTCAGAGACTATACTGAGTACACCGAAATGAGTTCAGAGACTATACTGAGTGCAAGAAATGAGTTCAGAGACTATACTGAGTGCAAGAAATGAGTTCAGAGACTATGCTGAGTGCAAGAAATGAGTTCAGAGACTATGCTGAGTGCAAGAAATGAGTTCAGAGACTATGCTGAGTGCAAGAAATGAGTTCAGAGACTATACTGAGTACACCGAAATGAGTTCAGAGACTATACTGAGTGCAAGAAATGAGTTCAGAGACTATACTGAGTGCAAGAAATGAGTTCAGAGACTATACTGAGTACACCGAAATGAGTTCAGAGACTATACTGAGTGCAAGAAATGAGTTCAGAGACTATACTGAGTGCAAGAAATGAGTTCAAAGACTATACTGAGTGCAAGAAATGAGTTCAGAGACTATACCGAGTGCACCGAAATGAGTTCAGACACTATACCGAGTGCACCGAAATGAGTTCAGACACTATACCGAGTGCACCGAAATGAGTTCAGACACTATACCGAGTACACCGAAATGAGTTCAGACACTATACCGAGTACACCGAAATGAGTTCAGACACTATACCGAAATAAGTTCAGAGATGATACTGAGTGCACCGAAATGAGTTCACTACCGATTCTGAGTGCACCAAAATGTACAAATGCTAATTTAGTGTGATGGAAATGCCTATGAAATGTATCTTTAACAAACAGATGCTAAAGAATGCAAAGCCCTATTCAACATTGCGGTACAATAAAAACGTACGTGTGTGTACACGAAGTGGAATGTTACAATCAGTTTTTGTACACAAATTTATGTTGCAATAAAAACACGTATTTTTGAATCCCTGTCTTATTCAAGTATGCAGAATTTGGCGTCATGGGGAACTGCGCATTTCATTTTCTTTATCTTTATCCAAGTTTAATGTACTGGTATTTGTTAGCTCTTGCCGCTGCAGGATTCCGTGAAATTGTCTATTCATCTGACTTTTATCCAACCACAAACTCGATTATTGCTGGTCGCGGAATGGCAGCCGGTTATGTTTCCGGTTTATTGCTTTCAGCTGAGTTGACTGGCGAGAGAGTTAAGCTGGTAATGTACCGTGGTAACTTTATCATTAAGTCCGTGTCCTGGCGAGCTGTCCAACAGCTTCTTCTGTCCGTGTGGACTTTAAATTCTTCAGAATTTATGCAACGTAAAGGAGTAAAGTATATCTTGAGTAATTGGGGGAATGACGTAAAAATGTATTTCTGGAATCGGTTTGTGTTGATTGGTTGTTCGTACAACAGATCTTGCCGCTTGCTCCGGTAGCGTGTAATTATACCTGCACGTGTTTGCGAGTTATTATTTTGTTTGGTACCTGATATTTCCTTATCTTTCCTTGAAGCAAGAGGCGTTTGACTAGCATCAGCAAGTGTTTCACGTTGAACAAGACGGTGGGTAACATTTTCACAAAGATGAGTACACAGATGAGATGCGTGGTACCGTCAGATCGTAGGCCGCTCATACAGAGATCACATCACAAACAATAGAGGTAGCAAGCGTGGCGAAAAATAGATAAGATATATCCTTACCACGAAGAAAATGTATTTGTAATGTGTGGATAGGAGAGAGTTAGAAGATTAATGATCTCATCGAGACCGCGTTTTTGAGGCAACTGTGTATGGAGCCAGTAGTGGGATGTGATGTACACGCCAAGGTATGGTGACAGCTTTACAAAAAAGGAGCACAACAGAATACTAACGTTTCGGCCTGCAGCCTTCTTCAGAAGACGGGGACAACGACAACAAACGGTGAGGCACAAATATCTATAGCTACATGTCGGATGATAAAGTTAGGAAGAGGTGGACAGAGGGATGAGAGATGGGATGAGAGATGGGATGAGAGATGGGATGAGTGATGGGATGAGAAAGACAGTATACTCTAACAGTGTCACATATTAGAGGATAGTTGTTGTTGTTATATATAAGATATGTACAAAGGAAGTAGAAATATGGGAGGTGATGCGCATCGAGGATATATCCAACATGCTCGATGAAACGGGAGATCTCCTCCTCGGAAGGATCATTCAGTGCATGGACGAAAGTGATAAAGGCAGACTTGACAAGTTAGTTGGTCGATGGCATCAAAGACTGAACAGGTAAAACATTTTTTTTATTGTTTTATATTCGCCAGCTTTCACATGTGGCGAAGTCCCAAGATACTAGGAACTGAATTTTGCGTGTTAATCCGTTTTTCTCTGGCAAGCGTGTGCACGGGGGTCCCTCGCTGCACAGGCAGATAACTCCATCTTCGGAAGTACTCATACAGTTTTTTTCCCGTTGATGAGTAATTGATTGTTCAAGCCGGGCCTCGCTGCTGAGACCTGGGGTGGTTGCCGCAGAGAGAAATCACAAATAAAAATCGCAACTGGTGCAGCCAGGATTTGAACTCACAACCTCTCTGTCTTGAGGCCGGTGTCTTTCCTCGAGACCAACCAGCCCCCTGCGAAAAGTTAAAAAAAAAAAAAGAAAAGTAAAGTACCCCCGTCACGCCAAGTGGCGTATTAGGAAATATGGTGTTAGTGACCCTATATTTTACAGACCTTCAGCACATGATTTTTGGGGTAATGTGGTCGGTATTACGCCCGTTCTGCTTTACTTTCATAGAAAAATATCCGGTACCCATTTAAGGCTGGGTGAACCCGGAAGCCGTAGGTTGGGATCGAACCCTACCCCTTGTCCTTTGTAGTCCAGTTCACTAACCACTGAGCTATTGCGGCTTTCCCCCCCCCCCATTTCTGCGAAAAGATTCGAACAATTCAGAAAATGGCACACAATTGGAGAGATTAGCCGAATATCCTTTCAATCGAAATCTTGGATTTTTTAGGTTTTGTTCTTATCTTATTAGCAAATTATCCTATGATGAAGACCCATCGAGTCGAAACGATTTTTGTGTGCGGTCCTATCTTATCAGCAAAGCTGAATCAACTTAAATTGTTATTTCATTATGTCCACACCAGCTGTGCCACAAGTCCGTGCGGATTGCGTGCCTACTTGCATGTTCAACATGAACGAACTCTTGGCAGTTGACAATCTAGGTCAGCAGGCTGTACGTTGTTCACCAGGCTAAATGTTAGCAATAAGAAACGTTACGAAATGAAAAAAAAAAACACAACTAAATTACTTAAACTGAAATAAACTTAAGGGATCGTCGTTGATACAGCGAAGCACGAATTCTGTACTTCTCTAAGTAGAATTTTATCTTTACAACTTGAAGATGTTACAGTAAATTTCATCATCATCATCATGTGCCATACCGGTTAGCATAGACGATCATGTCCGTCCACAATTTTCTATCCACCGTGCATCGTATCAGTTCTGTTGTTGACTGTTTGCCATGGCATGACACCAGTAGTAGGCGTGGCTGTTTTTCAACGCTAAAAGTGCACGTACATGCACCGAAAGACAATAGATTTGGCACCCAAACCGCACGAAACTTGCACCAAACCCGTGCAAAAGTCCGATAATCGGCTTATTATCTCGGTGGTCGTGATCTGTAATCGGCTTATCTCGGTGGTGTGCGTTGGTGCGTGACGGCTTATTGATCGGCGCGTCGCTCGTGGTGTGCGTTGGTGCGTGGCGGCTTATCTCGTGGTGCGTCGCTAGCTCGCCGGTTATCGGACAGCGGTTCTAAAAGGGGTCAGCGGTTCTAAAACTTGTGGGGTCGTCTCTCGCGGGGGGGGGGGGGGGGGGGGTAGCTCGCGGGCGGGGACTTGGGGCGATGTGCCTTGAATGGTCGTGTGTTATCGCTACCAACATCATCATGTGCCACCCTCAACAGCATCATCACCCCTTCCTATCATCATCATGTGCCACCCTCAACACCATCACCATCATCAAGCCACACCCTCACCACCATCATCATCATCCCTTCTTGTCCTATCATCATGTGCCACCCTCAACACCATCATCATCACCATCATCAAGCCACACCCTGACCACCATCATCATCCCTTCTTGTCCTATCATCATGTGCCACCCTCAATACCATCCCTTCATGTCCTATCATCATGTGCCACCCTCAACATCATCATCATGTGCCACCCTCAACATCATCATCATGTGCCACCCTCATCCCTTAATGTTCTATCATCAAGCCACACAAAGTATCAATCTTCTCTCTCTCTCTCTCACACATTCATGGTAAACCAAAACAAAATTCGTTCTATATTTCACAACTTTATTAATACAACAAATATACGACACATATATATATTACTGTCCGGTTGTTGATAATTTTAAGCGTCTGGGCGGGCCCCTCGAAGCCGAAGTATCCACGGGGCGAGCAAACGATAAATGATACGGTCGTTTACGTGCTGTCACGATGAAAAAGGCATGAGAATTCTGTTAAGTTTCGCGCCACGACACTTAAGAAGTATATAATAAACACAATATAGACCGCACGTGTTGCTAAACAAATCTTGCAACACCCGCGGGTTGTAGACGAATGGAACGTGTGAGTTTTGCTCTATAAAGTTTAAAATATCCACGTGTCTGGGAGGCAAACCGTAGGAATCGAAATACTCACATACGCCGAGTCCGTTGTAAAATAGGGCCACCCAATGCTCTCCGGGTTCGTGGGCAGGGTCGGTCTTTATGACAAAGGCCGCGGTCGCCGTTGGGTCGATGCTCGGCGGTAAGTGGTTTCGTGGAATGACACTAACAAGGGAACAACGTCGAACGAAAATATCCGACATCAAAAGGTTGTAAATCTCCCTCGTGTTCATATTCTTCTTTCTCTCTCAAACGGCGAAGTCTGTTAGAATCTGCCTTGTCTTGGACACCTCGAGCACCGAGTCCAACTCGGCGTAGACGATAACTTGTAGGGGAGTAGTTGTGGGAGCGGCAACCTTGAGTTCTATCGACAAGGGTCCGCTTGTGGCTAGCTCAAAATGGGAGCCGTCCAGTAGGCTGGACGAGAGGTCAAAACCAAATAGACAGTATCCGTCCTTGAATTCTCTATAATCAACGTTATTCCCAGCGTCCTTACCAATCAGACCCATGGCCAGATTTGTGCCGAAGAAAGCTCTCGCGTATTGATTTCGTTCAAAGTCCATAGTTAGAGGCTTTCCCGAGATACATTTCCCGTCGACCGTCAGGTTCATATAAATCAGACCAAAGTGTTGAAAATTGAACGGGTTAGCTGTGTAAACACCATTAAAAGCACTGGCCGTAATCAGACCTATCACTATACGGGTCGGTGTTTGAGACAAAAATAAATTGTCTTGACTGTGGGAGAACATCCCGCTAGCGATGGAAAATGTCTTGATGGTAACCCTCTTGATCGGGTACCGCGCATTCCCGCTTAAGAGAGCCTTTTCGTGGGCCAGAGAAATCGCGGGGTTTAGCTTAGCTTTCCTGACCACGAGCGCGGCGTATGTGATAACACTCTTATAACCAACAGAGCTATCGTGAGCCGCGAGGCTGAACACATCCTTCGAGGGCGTGAGTTTTATCTTTACGTCGACTCTGTTTAACATGTAACGATCCTGCACAAAGACATCAGAGTGCAAACGACCCATCATTTCAACCTCTTTACTACCCGAAGTCAAATCGCGCCGTGTTTTAAAACCCTCATTTTCTTTCAAATCGTCATGGTGGCCAGCTGTGTCTTTGTAGAACAGAGCGGCCGTCAAGTATCCCGTTTTCGCATCCTCCCCGTAATTTAGCGTGGCCTCAAACACTGCTCTAAAAGGATAGGTATTCTCCGACGGTGTAACCAACGTGTCGTTAGCGATACGTCGACTTGTGAAAATAGACTATGAAGATAATTGTTGACCGGTCCTACCTCAGCATCGACTGGTACACTATCACCATTCGGGAGGGTGATCTTGACCCGCAGATGTAAAAACGTGTTGAAAAGATCTAGATACTCCTCGCTGTTTCCAGAAATGAAAAACTCTATCGGTGCGCTATGCGACAAAGCTGCGATCGGACGAATTTCAATAAACTGGCCAGAGTCGAGAGATGTCTGCGTTGGTGGAACGCTAAATAAATCCAAACCAGAGTGAAGACATTCGCACGATTTGGGGTGAATGAGGGGCATTATTAGTCGAAAATATCCCTTGCCACCCTCGTCTTCGTCTTCTTCCCGCTGTTGTGCACCGAATGAAGGGGGAACCGTCCAGCTGTCGGTTTTATCCTCTTCGTAACGGGTTCTCCTGGTGGAGGTAACTTCATAACTCGCTTTCTGCTTTGACGTAAACCACTTCCGGATTGGTTGTTATCACGCAGATGGTCTACGGCCCCGTGTAGCAACCGCTGACCGGCCTCCTTAGCTCGTTCTTTGAAAGCTTCGCCGACATTTTTTCCGGCTAATGCATCCTGTGCGACCTGCAGACCGGTCCCCAAGCCTTCTCTGAGCAAGGCCTTACCGCCGGTTTTTAACCAGGGTACAATAGCCCTCCCGATTCCATCGAAGAAACTACCGATTCCTCGACCGCTCTGACTTCGACCTCCTATAAACACGGGCATCCCATCGCCCGCCTTACATCAGTAAAAGTCTTCGTATAACTCAACATCTCTATGAAGGGGAGTGTGTTTCACCATTATACCAGCTCGAGATGCTTCTTGACTCGAAAGTGTACCGTTAGCACCGACGTCCCGCTGGTGAATGGAATGGTTTTTCCGTGTTCGTTGGCTAAAAGGATCTCGACGGTATCGAAGGAAAATCTACTCAGCGGTAGGTAGTGAGGCTTATCGTAGATCTGAAACACCGAGGTGTGATTTCTATTGAGAACAGGCACGCTCCTGAGGAGAGGCACCATCACATCCCCGACCGGTCTGGGGAAACGAGATCGCAGTAGACGTAGACATTCTTCGCAACACTTTCCAAGTCCATTACACCCACGCTGAAGATATCGGGAGCCGTGTCTGATATTGAGGTCGTGGGGAAGGCTAACATGTTTTTCAAAGTGTCGCTTATGGTAACACTGACTCCTTTTTCGTAAAGTTTAAATATGGCTTTATTCACCTCTTTTGCGTAAATGAATCTCATTTTTTTCCCTTTCACTCCCCTGTACGACTCATCCTCCGCTTTTATGATCGACGCATTCAACGCGCCGATGAACGCATCGGGTTTCGTGTATAACCCAGGCTCCAATGTCACGTTGAAATAAAATCTGGCGTCGCAAATATCGTCGTTATCGAGAGATTCGTAGCGAATCCAGACATCACCCTCTATTACATTGAAATAATTTAGCGGAAACTGTATCTCCACCAGTGCGATCTCATACTGCGTCGAAATGTCAATGGTCTGAGGAAGTTTAACGAAAAGTGGCCTGGGTTATTATCCTTAAAAAGTTCCATAGATGCATTGCTGGGCAGGGTGACATACAAACTCATTTTTTTACTCGTTTCACCGTCGCCTCTCCAAGTTTGGATTCGGTAGCATGTAACCCAAACAGCTGCTCAGTAGGGCTATCCACAGTTTTCCCTCCTTCGCGTCTGGCTTTTCGGTGGTCAGATTGAACAGCGAGACCGCTACAACTGTATATATAACTACCACTTGACAAATAAAGACAAGTTCTAAGTAGGGGGATAGTTTCCCAAACATCGACCCCAACCAGCGTGGTTCGCCGTCTCTCCTGACTCCCGAGTTTACGGCTCGCAAATCGGGCTCTCCACCAAAAGTTACCACTTCTCCTCTTCTTCTCGCATCTCTAGTTTTTGTATCTGACAATGTCCTTGGACGGTATCCAAGTGTTAAATGAGGAATCGTACCCAAACCATTTGACTAAACACTCCTTTCGCCCAAAGGATGTGCGACGCTCGGTTATGATACTCTCGATTATGTACTCGTGTTTGTCTCCAACTTTTTGAATTTCCGGTGTGTAGAATGACCCCTCTATCTCATCGCCCTTATCGTCTTTCAACACATATGTAACGGGGTTTGTTTCGTTTACTCGACTGATGGAAAACAGTTCCTCCGTCCAAGCCGGGGCATAACCCTTTTTAAAATTGGCTCTGCCCTGGACCAGTCTAACTCGATCACCGGGCTTGTACAGGGGTCTTTCAAATTTAAAGTTGCGTTTGCAATTATACAACGTGTTCCATACCTGTTCTTGATTGTCTGCGTTGACGTCGACCGGTGCCATTTTTATACTTCTGTGATACGAATGGTTATAACTTCGAAGTAGGGCGGGGAGGACTCGGACATAAGACAACTTATTGGATTTCGTGAAATATCGCCACATCCGTTGTTTCAGAGTCCTATTAAAGCGTTCCACCACGGCGGCCTTAATATCTTCGTTCTGCGTAGTGAAAAAGTGAACGTTGTTGTCAGCGAGGAATTTCTGAAATGTTCTGTTCAGAAACTCTGACCCCTTATCGGTTTGAAAACTGCGGGTTTCCCATCGAGAAATATCTTACCGACGGCTTCCACTAAGGATTTCCCCGTTTTGGTTCGTATCGGTACAGACCACGCGAATTTACTGAAAACGTCCACGCAAGAAACCAAATAGGAATATCCATCGTTGTGTTTTTTCAAATGTCTCAAATCGATTAGGTCTGCCTGATATTGCTGTTGGGGGCCACTCGTTATAATGGGACGCCTTTCAAATCTGCGACGAATTGGTTTATGAAGGGTATAGGTATCCTGATGACTCAGCCATTGTTTGATCTTTGCGAGTCCCAGTGTGGTATTACGTTGCAGGGCCGTTGCACCACTATACGCCCCTGGTCGACTAGGGTCAAAGTAACGACGTCTCAATATTTTCTCCACCGTTCCTATTTTGGTGTTGGGATTCCGCTCTTTCTTTTTTTAGGTCTCAGTTTATACGTGGTTACAGGCGGAGTGGTTTCATTACGTACCTTTGGGGTTTCCGCTGGTGGTGGTGGTGGTGTCTTGGTCTGCTCTGGTGATACCTCGAATGATGGTGTTGGTGGGGAAGGTGTTTTTTCTGTTGCCGTGTTGTGTTGAATGAGATCGACCGAGCCCAATGAGCGTCGTTTATACTGCTCCAATCTAGTTAAATATTGATGCAGGGCACGTTGGTGCACTCTGGCCTTATCGGCGGGTGCTAAATCATCGCGGAATAGGATACGTTGCATTTCATCATCTAAATCTCTCAAGTTGTCACCGATCGCCTCGGGTGGGCTATACGACGTGCTAGTAGTCTGTTTAAGACCCTCGAGGAATCGAGGATCCATCAAAATCATTTTTTTGGCCATTGTTACGCACCTAGTACTCCACCGAGAATACTTAATATAGGACGGAGCAAAGCACCTATAAACCCACCGGTTTGTAGAATCTCTTTCCGCCGCTTAAGACTCGGTTTCTTTTTAGTGAGAAGTCTCAACTTGTTCTTGTGTCGACGTAGCTCGCACTTCTGTCGCTGAGTGAGTCTAACATTACCTTTTAATATGTTATGACAACACTCGCACAAAAAGTTAATGAGTTTGGGAGTCGCTGTTTTTAATATGGCTCTTAAACCGCTCGGCGAGGCGGCGCGCATACATTTCAACATTTCACCGTGCCGTCTAAGTGCTTCATCACACATGATTCTCTACTTTGGCACGTAGACGATTTGTCTCTACCCCGGGAATATTTTTGTTCTCAACCTAAGATTATCAGGTGTGTCCTGACGAAGATCGACCAGCAAATAACCGTGAGGAGTCGCTGTCGCGTCCTTAAAACTATCTTGGAGGTACCCCACCTGACCTGGGTACAGTTGTTTACCCAGATTCATAATTTGACTCCCGTCTCTCGGGTTCTTGAAAAGGACTAAATAGTGCGTATTGAGACTTATGGTTCGATGTTCTTTATTTTTTCCGAATAGATTTTGAATAATGTACATCACACTAATATCTCTGTGATGACTACCTTTGGTGAATAATTTTGTTACCCGCTCGTCCGTCTCAGACATCAAGTCATCGATGACGATCAGTCTTCTCTTCTTACCACCTTCCAATTTATCGACGTCTGGTAGACCCTCGATAAATCTCACTGACCCCATAGTCTCGTATATCGATTGCCATTCCCCATAACACCATATAACTTCCTCCGGTACAGGGACAGCTAGCTCGTGAAGGTTCTGTATAAACTTTTGCACAAATACCGTTTTCCCACACCCGGTAGGACCGGCTATCAGAGCTGTGAAGGGATGATTCCATCGGGATCCATCCTCACAAGTGCTACTAACTTTAGTGATTACGCCCCCGACAAAAATAACAACGAGTGATTTTAGGTCAGCGCGCGAGGTTTCCCCCCCTCTTCAACTAACACCTATTTTTATAAGCCACAACCTATATAAACACTACAGGGGGAGGAGGAGTTTCCTAGTCCCAGGCCGCATCACCCTATTGGTCAGTTCCAGAGGTCACTGAACATGTCGCAACACCACTGATTACCACGCCTGATAACGTATTGCGATAGCTGCTATAAATAGACGGTCCTCGACCCGATAAACGTAACGGGTATAAAAACCCCCCAGTCGAGCAGTGTACACGCACACACACATAACCAACGTCTGTTGCCAGGTGGTTTGTGTTTGTTTTTCTTTGAATATGGAGTCGTGTAGCTTGAATACGCCAATTCCGTTTGATGTTAGTGATCAGCGCATATTTATGTCACGTGGAAATGAGACTGTAGTTCCATTGTCTAAAGATGGCGTTAAGGCAGTCTCGGTTTGTGTTTTTCGTAACAGACCATTTATAAATATAAGGACATATAGCGGTGATAGTTTTTTGAAGTTTCCTACCAGAACTGGGATAACACTATCGAGAGAGGAATTTATCACGTTAGTCGAGATGCGGGAGGAAATTGTAACCGCTTATGCTAACCTCAACTACACGCCGCCTGTTGTTAACCAGATCAGCTACACGCCACCTCTCGTTAACCAGATCAACTACACGCCACCTCTCGTTAATCAGATCAACTACACGCCGCCTGTCGTTAACCACCAAAACTACATACCATCTCTTGTTAACACGAATCTCATCGACTACACGCCCCCCCCCCCTTTGTTAATCAAGGGAACCTCGCTCTTGTTAATCAGACGACAGATCCGGCACCCAATATGAATGCCGCGGGTGTTTCAGCAGAGTCACCAATTACCTATTCCAGCTTTGATCAAGGTTTTGTCAAAATGGAGGGCGGTTGTGTTTTGAAGGCTAATGAAACTTCCTATGCACCCGTGTTTGATAGACATTTAACAAACAGTACCACCAAAACAGGAGGGAGGAAACCCAGACGCTTAAAATTATCAACAACCGGACAGTAATATATATATGTTTCGTATATTTGTTGTATTAATAAAGTTGTGAAATATAGAACGAATTTTGTTTTGGTTTACCATGAATGTGTGAGAGAGAGAGATGATTGATACTTTGTGTGGCTTGATGATAGAACATTAAGGGATGAGGGTGGCACATGATGATGATGTTGAGGGTGGCACATGATGATGATGTTGAGGGTGGCACATGATGATAGGACATGAAGGGATGGTATTGAGGGTGGCACATGATGATAGGACAAGAAGGGATGATGATGGTGGTCAGGGTGTGGCTTGATGATGGTGATGATGATGGTGTTGAGGGTGGCACATGATGATAGGACAAGAAGGGATGATGATGATGGTGGTGAGGGTGTGGCTTGATGATGGTGATGGTGTTGAGGGTGGCACATGATGATGATAGGAAGGGGTGATGATGCTGTTGAGGGTGGCACATGATGATGTTGGTAGCGATAACACACGACCATTCAAGACACATCGCCCCAAGTCCCCGCCCGCGAGCTACCCCCCCCCCCCCCCCGCGAGAGACGACCCCACAAGTTTTAGAACCGCTGACCCCTTTTAGAACCGCTGTCCGATAACCGGCGAGCTAGCGACGCACCACGAGATAAGCCGCCACGCACCAACGCACACCACGAGCGACGCGCCGATCAATAAGCCGTCACGCACCAACGCACACCACCGAGATAAGCCGATTACCGATCACGACCACCGAGATAATAAGCCGATTATCGGACTTTTGCACGGGTTTGGTGCAAGTTTCGTGCGGTTTGGGTGCCAAATCTATTGTCTTTCGGTGCATGTACGTGCACTTTTAGCGTTGGTAAACAGCCACACCTACTACTGACACCTAGATATATAGTATCTTCTCTCTTTGTCGTCCGCGATCTCTCTTTCCCTGTATTTTTCTACTTGTAACCAAGTATTCCAACTTTCTTCTTCTCTTGATGTGCCCGAAGAATGTTGATTGTTTCTTTCTGATGATTTTAGGAGCTCCCTTTTTGTGTTGGCCTTTTTAAAAAATTTCCTCGTTGGTCTTTTTAGCTGTCCTGTGAACTCTTCCATTCTTCTGATAAATCCCATCTCTGTAACCTCTAATCGTCTTTTCAATTGTTTGATTACTGTCCATGATTCGCTTCCATAGGTCAGAATTGACTCTGTATAGCACAGATAAACTCTCTCATTTCTGTTGACATAGACTTGTTGAATAAGACGTTTTTCATTTTCAACAGGGAAGTTGCGAATCACTTTTCAGATTCATATTTTGTTCTTCCATATTTTTTAACGATCTCAATTGCATTATGTTCACAAATGAAAACATCTCCATTTTCTGTCGTCATTTTCTTTTTGGTAATAGCGATGTTTTAGTAGACTAGTGATAATGGAGTTAAGATTTCTTTAAAATGTCTCATTTAACCTCTTCTGATTCAGAACATAGAGCCCTTTCACCATAAACATCAGGTCTACAAATGTGTCAAATTTGTAAAATTAAAGAGTCATCGCATCATAAACATCACTAAAATAATTCAAGGGACGTCTCATCATTAACATAGCTAAAATTAAAGAGTCATCTCACTATAAACATCACTAACATTCAAGAGTCATCACATCATTAACATCATTAACATTCAAGAGTCATCCCACCATAAACATCACTAACATTCAAGAGTCATCCCACCATAAACATCACTAACATTCAAGAGTCATCCCACCATAAACATCACTAACATTCAAGAGTCATCCCATCATAAACATCACTAACATTACATTTAACGTCCCAAGAAGGCCAATAGTATCTAATATATTCTGAACTTTAGATTACAATAAGTCATTATTACTGCAGAATAAATGAGAAAACCGATTGATATGACTTCGTGTGTTTGAGAACAAACGATTCATTTTACCCACGACTTAATGGCAACAAAAATATGGTTTTAGCGTATAGTGTCGTGGTCGAATTGCTGTTTAGCGAGAAAGAAGGATAAACAATTATTTTCACAGCTTTGTTCTAAACAAAAATGTACAAGTTAGTTTCACGTTCAAGGGACAAACATTTAACATCCCCACAAACAGTGACCTAATTCAGAATCTGGCACAAGAAGCAAAATAAAAACGATTTCCTGTTTATTAAAGTAACCAAACTTATGCGTGCTATAGCGTAGCCCAGGCCTTGTATGCCAGCAAATATTGCACTTGCTGGTCCATGACTGACACAGTTACCTTCCTTTGAAGTTTAATTATTTCCCTTTTTCATGATCTGATTTTAAAGTGAGGCCCTATTTGCACTGTTGTATTGGCAATACATGAGAAAGCGTTCGATATGGACCGGCAAAATTGTTTACATCTCTCTGTTATTGTGTTTACACATCCGTCATGGCTGCCATTTAGAATTCTGTAATAGATCACGTGATTATTAATCTGCCTTAACCGCTGACGAGACGTTTGTCCAGGACTGAACGAGCTCTGGCAAGGACAGTTACGCTTAGCTATCGCTATCAGTATGATCGTTTGTTATAACCATCTACTGTCAGTTATAACCCCTTTGCTTCATTCTTTGCCGTAAACATTTAATAATAATGAAATTAACTAATTATAAACATCCATTTCACTATTTGCCTCCATATATCACAAAAAAGTCAACCTTAATATTTTTCCCAGAGCAACCAAAGGCCGCCATTATTTGTAATTCTATGAATATGTGTTCGGTTAACTTTCAAACGGCGTGCTGAATGTATGTAGCACACTGTGTGTAATCAAATATATTGTTATCACTGTGTATGAGTAGTGAACTATTAATTAGACATCAAATGCTTACACGTATAATGAATCTGTGCTGGAACAGTGGTTTCAGACCTGTGGTAGTGTCTTTGTTGTGTACAGGAGGTATCACTACTAGTTCTACTTCTAGGCTACTGCTGACGTCAAGAGATAATGGCCTTGTGTGGAGTATACAAAGATAATATAGACGTAAATTAGATGCACTTTATAGTGTTCTGATGATTAGAGTAGATGACAAACAATATCAGCATCATGTTCATGTACCGCACTTTGGAGGACACACAACATCAGTGTCATCTTTATGTACCGAACTTTGGAGGACACACAACATCAGTGTCATATTCATGTACCGCACTTTGGAGGACACACAACACCAGTATCATATTCATGTACTGCACTTTGGAGGACACAAAACACCAGTATCATATTCATGTACCGCACTTTGTAGGACACACAACATCAGTGTCATATTCATCTACCGCACTTTGGAGGACACACAACATCAGTGTCATATTCATGTACCGCACTTTGGAGGACACACAACTTCAGTGTCATATTCATGTACCGCACTTTGGAGGACACACAACTTCAGTGTCATATTCATGTACCGCACTTTGGAGGACACACAACATCAGTGTCATCTTTATGTACCGCACTTTGGAGGACACAAAACATCAGTGTCATATTCATGTACCGCACTTTCGAGGACACACAACATCAGTGTCATATTCATGTACCGCACTTTGGAGGACACAGAACATCAGTGTCATATTCATGTACCGTACTTTGGAGGACACATAACATCAGTGTCATATTCATGTACCGCACTTTGGAGGACACACAACATCAGTGTCATCTTTATGTACCGAACTTTGGAGGACACACAACATCAGTGTCATATTCATGTACCGCACTTTGGAGGACACACAACATCAATGTCATATTCATGTACCGCACTTTCGAGGACACACAACATCAGTGTCATATTCATGTACCGCACTTTGGAGGACACACAACATCAATGTCATGTTCATGTACCGCACTTTGGAGGACAACCAACATCGATGTCATCATCATGTACCGCACTTTGGAGGACACACAACATCAATGTCATGTTCATGTACCGCACTTTAGAGGACAACCAACATCGATGTCATCATCATGTACCGCACTTTGGAGGACACACAACATCAGTATCATGTTCATGTACCGCACTTTGGAGGGCACACAACATCAGTATCATATTCATGTACCGCACTTTGGAGGACACACAACATCAGTATCATAATCATGTACCGCACTATGGAGGACAACCAACATCAGTGTTATCTTCATGTACCGCACTATGGAGGACAACCAACATCAGTTTCATCTTCATGTACCGAACTTTGGAGGACAGTCAACATCAGTGTCATCTTCATGTACCGAACTTTGGAGGACAACCAACATCAGTGTTATCTTCATGTACCGAACTTTGGAGGACAGTCAACATCAGTGTCATCTTCATGTACCGAACTTTGAAGGACAACCAACATCAGTATTTTCTTCATGTACCGAACTTTGGAGGACAACCAACATCAGTGTTATCTTCATGTATCGAACTTTGGAGGACAGTCAACATCAGTGTTATCTTCATGTACCGAACTTTGGAGGACAACCAACATCAGTGTCATCTTCATGTACCGAACTTTGGAGGACAACCAACATCAGTGTCATCTTCATGTACCGAACTTTGGAGGACAACCAACATCAGTGTCATCTTCATGTACCGAACTCTGGAGGACAGTCAACATCAGTGTCATCTTCGTGTACCGAACTTTGGAGGACACACAACAGTGTCATCTTCATGTACCGAACTTTGGAGGACAACCAACATCAGTGTCATCTTCATGTACCGCACTTTGGAGGACACACAACATCAGTGTCATATTCATGTACCGCACTTTGGAGGACACACAACTTCAGTGTCATATTCATGTACCGCACTTTGGAGGACACACAACATCAGTGTCATCTTTATGTACCGCACTTTGGAGGACACACAACATCAATGTCATATTCATGTACCGCACTTTCGAGGACACACAACATCAGTGTCATATTCATGTACCGTACTTTGGAGGACACACAACATCAGTGTCATCTTTATGTACCGAACTTTGGAGGACACACAACATCAGTGTCATATTCATGTACCGCACTTTGGAGGACACACAACATCAATGTCATATTAATGTACCGCACTTTCGAGGACACACAACATCAGTGTCATATTCATGCACCGCACTTTGGAGGACACACAACATCAATGTCATGTTCATGTACCGCACTTTGGAGGACAACCAACATCGATGTCATCATCATGTACCGCACTTTGGAGGACACACAACATCAATGTCATGTTCATGTACCGCACTTTAGAGGACAACCAACATCGATGTCATCATCATGTACCGCACTTTGGAGGACACACAACATCAATGTCATGTTCATGTACCGCACTTTGGAGGGCACACAACATCAGTATCATATTCATGTACCGCACTATGGAGGACAACCAACATCAGTGTTATCTTCATGTACCGCACTATGGAGGACAACCAACATCAGTTTCATCTTCATGTACCGAACTTTTGAGGACAGTCAACATCAGTGTCATCTTCATGTACCGAACTTTGGAGGACAACCAACATCAGTGTTATCTTCATGTACCGAACTTTGGAGGACAGTCAACATCAGTGTCATCTTCATGTACCGAACTTTGGAGGACAACCAACATCAGTGTCATCTTCATGTACCGAACTTTGGAGGACAACCAACATCAGTGTCATCTTCATGTACCGAATTTTGGAGGACAACCAACATCAGTGTCATCTTCATGTACCGAACTTTGGAGGACAGTCAACATCATTGCCATCTTCATGTACCGAACTTTGGAGGACACACAACAGTGTCATCTTCATGTACCGAACTTTGGAGGACACACAACAGTGCCATCTTCATGTACCGAACTTTGGAGGACACACAACAGTGTCATCTTCATGTACCGAACTCTGGAGGACAGTCAACATCAGTGTCATCTTCGTGTACCGAACTTTGGAGGACATACAACAGTGTCATCTTCATGTTCCGAACTTTTGAGGACAACCAACATCAGTGTCATCTTCATGTACCGACCTTTGGAGGACACACAACAGTGTCATCTTCATGTACCGAACTTTGTCGGACACACAACTTCAGTGTCAAGCTCATGTCCTCACCCTGGGACGTTAACCAACATAAATGTCATGTTCATGTCTTGATCCTTGAAATACAATCAATCTCGGTCTGATGTTCGTGTAATGGTCCATGAAAGATAATATCTAAGAGAGGACAATCTACTTCAGTGTGTTGTACTGATCTGTGGAGGACATTTATATCCAAAAGAAGTAGAATCTGACACTGAAATAAACTGACATTTCGCCACTCCTCCGTCTTGTTGTTGCTTATTTATTTTCCTGTTTGTGTTGTTAACGATCTGTTGTATGGTTAAAGCGACATTCCTATTTTGACCAAACTGTCAAGTATCACATTCCCTTTGATGCCTGTAGGCTCAGATATCCAAAGTAAAACACGTCCGACTGTTCAGGTGTTATATTAAAGAAGCCAGCAGAATTTACTATGGCATAACATTTTGATATTTCACTGCTTTCGTATTTTAGTGACTGCAATACAGATAAAAAAGAATGCGTGTGGAGCTTTATAAAATGAAATCTGATAATAAAAATGTAGAGACATTGCAGAGGTCAACAATATGTAGAGACATTGCAGAGGTCAACAATATGTAGAGACATTGCAGAGGTCAACAATATGTAGAGACATTGCAGAGGTCAACAATATGTAGAGACATTGCAGAGGTCAACAATATGTAGAGACATTGCAGAGGTCAACAATATGTAGTGACATTGCAGAGGTCAACAATATGTAGTGACATTGCAGAGGTCAACAATATGTAGAGACATTGCAGAGGTCAACAATATGTAGAGACATTGCAGAGGTCAACAATATGTAGAGACAATGCAGAGGTCAACAATATGTAGAGACATTGCAGAGGTCAACAATATGTAGAGACATTGCAGAGGTCAACAATATGTAGAGACATTGCAGAGGTCAACAATATGTAGAGACATTGCAGAGGTCAACAATATGTAGAGACATTGCAGAGGTCAACAATATGTAGTGACATTGCAGAGGTCAACAATATGTAGAGACATTGCAGAGGTCAACAATATGTAGAGACATTGCAGAGGTCAACAATATGTAGAGACATTGCAGAGGTCAACAATATGTAGTGACATTGCAGAGGTCAACAATATGTAGAGACATTGCAGAGGTCAACAATATGTAGAGACATTGCAGAGGTCAACAATATGTAGAGACAATGCAGAGGTCAACAATATGTAGAGACATTGCAGAGGTCAACAATATGTAGAGACATTGCAGAGGTCAACAATATGTAGAGACATTGCAGAGGTCAACAATATGTAGAGCCATTGCAGAGGTCAACAATATGTAGAGACATTGCAGAGGTCAACAATATGTAGAGACATTGCAGAGGTCAACAATATGTAGATACATTGCAGAGGTCAACAATATGTAGAGACATTGCAGAGGTCAACAATATGTAGAGAAATTGCAGAGGTCAACAATATGTAGAGTCATTGCAGAGGTCAACAATATGTAGAGACATTGCAGAGGTCAACAATATGTAGAGAAATTGCAGAGGTCAACAATATGTAGAGACATTGCAGAGGTCAAGAATATGTAGAGACATTGCAGAGGTCAACAATATGTAGAGACATTGCAGAGGTCAACAATATGTAGAGACATTGCAGAGGTCAACAATATGTAGAGACATTGCAGAGGTCAACAATATGTAGAGACATTGCAGAGGTCAACAGTATGTAGAGACATTGCAGAGGTCAACAATATGTAGAGACATTGCAGAGGTCAACAATATGTAGAGACATTGCAGAGGTCAACAATATGTAGAGACATTGCAGAGGTCAACAGTATGTAGAGACATTGCAGAGGTCAACAATATGTAGAGACATTGCAGAGGTCAACAATATGTAGAGACATTGCAGAGGTCAACAATATGTAGAGACATTGCAGAGGTCAACAATATGTAGAGACATTGCAGAGGTCAACAATATGTAGAGACATTGCAGAGGTCAACTATATGTAGAGACATTGCAGAGGTCAACAATATGTAGAGACATTGCAGAGGTCAACAATATGTAGAGACATTGCAGAGGTCAACAATATGTAGAGACATTGCAGAGGTCAACAATATGTAGAGACATTGCAGAGGTCAACAATATGTAGAGACATTGCAGAGGTCAACAATATGTAGAGACATTGCAGAGGTCAACAATATGTAGAGACATTGCAGAGGTCAACAATATGTAGAGACATTGCAGAGGTCAACAATATGTAGAGTTACTTTTGTCTACGTCCCTGATCATGCAGGAATACGGAGAAATGAAAGAGCGAACAGGTTGGCTAGCTGTGCTGTCGTCGAAGACGGTCAACCAATGGATCGGGATGACGTCATAAATGCTCTCCGAAATGCGGGAAGGGCATATGGCTTCGTCAGCCATGAGTCCACGCCACTGTTTCTGGTGAAATAGATGAGAGTTAAGATGGGCACAGCCAGAAACGAGAAACTTAGTTGGCGTATAAGAAGGTTTATCGACCAACACAGAACTGGAGTCGTCAGTCGCTGGACACTGCAGGACTTGCTGAGGAGGGGATCTGGGCACGTATGGACATGTTCGGAGTGCAATAATGATGATCCGCATATAACTCAAAAACTCAATAAATATGAAAACGTTGGAACTACATTGGTTTTGTACTGATAGTGAAGACATCCTTCCTCAACCAGACATCAATGTGGAAACCATCTTGTAAAAGAAAACAATAAGAACCAGGGAATCGCTTCTGAGAATCATTACTAGGGAAAGCTAAACCGTGGAACTAAGAAATAACCAAGAACTACAAGAACTAGCAGTTGCTCGTTATTCTTGCAGAACCATGGCTTCTGCCCTATGTGCTGTCTTCGGCCTGAGAGGAAAATGAATGAGTACAGATATGAAACAGCAACGTTTGAAAAACAGACGATATCGAGCAGCCAATTAAAATAGGTCTCTCTCTCTCTATCTTTGCGATCAGGACTCAATCAGAGTAGGACTCCAGACTCTCACACGAAGACAGTTGTCTGTTTAAGCCTGTTAGATACACTCAGCTTGAATACCTGTTAAAACGTTGCACTGTGTTCTGCGCCAGTGGCCCAGTGCATCCGATTTCAGCCAGCATTTTTTTCAGGTTTGCTCTCCTTAGCCTTTGATTGTCCCCAATCTTCCTGCAAGGCAGCAGAAAATCTTTTCTGTAGGGGATTCTGCCCTTAGATAGTCGGCCCTCCCAGATTTACGAGCACCATCTGCCCGAGTCACTAGAGGTGATTAACACAAACATGGGATTTATAATATGAGGAAACTGCAACAAGGAACACTTTTCATGCACAGCCTCCAACTGTTCCCGCCGCCTATCCCCATATACCGGTATGTCACGTCCTCTTGAAAGTGATGATTGTTGTAGCACTTGATGATGTTAGGCCATCGTTGACGACTCCAATTCCGAACATATAGACACACATAGATCTGCAAATGGTAAACATTGTGTTCTGTGGATCTAATGATCCAGCCTGCGGAAGGTGGATTGTGCCAGCCACGGCGTTGGTTTAGGAGAAACATCAGGACACATACGAGTACCATGCGATTACGTCAACTCATGCCATGATGTTGTTCCTACTCCACCATCATAAAACAGTAGAAAGAGCCAAGTTCACGTGATCAAAAGATTGGAACGCACAGGCAGAAGAAGTGAAAGTGTGTAATGAACCCAACACATGTGTAGTTATTCGAAGTTAGCACTGGGTGTAGTAGCAACAGGAGATAATGAGATGTCTGCAACACAGGTATTCAGCTCTACTGAGATACTTGCTGAGATCCTTCTGGGAGATACTTGCCTTAATAGGAAAGTACATAAATTCAATTTATTTCCGATCTGTGATCGTAACCCTATGCTATAGTCATGAGAACACCTTCGCGTAAGACACTGCTCACAATAGCTAATTTTTAGTTAGCTGAGTGGCAGTGTACCAAGCGTTCAGCTTCTCGTGGCAAGGCACAGTGCCATGGGGTACGGGTTCGATCCTGCTTCAGACCATATATTGTTCTTTGTTTTTTTTCTGTTGTTGTTTATTTGTCATTTTTTCTGAGTGCTGTAATGTATACCTCTTCCTTCTATTTTTTTTTTTTTTACCCCCCGTCACGCCAAGTGGCGTATAGGGAAATATGGTGTTAGTGACCCTATATTTTACAGACCTTCAGCACATGATTTTTGGGGTAATGTGGTCGGTATTACGCCCGTGCTGCTTTTACTTTCCCAGAAAAAATCCGGTACCCATTTTAAGGCTGGGTGAACCCGGAGCCGTCGGTTGGGATCGAACCCTACCCCTTGTCCGTAGTAGTCCAGTTCACTAACCACTGAGCTATCGCGGCTCCCACTAATTTTTAGGGAATTAGTAAAACCCAGGTGTCCTCGCCAGGATTACGAACCCCGGCTGTTGCCGTGGTAAGCCAACCGCCTATCGATTGCGCTAACCGGACACCCTTCTTCCTTCTATAATTCCCCGAATTATCGCCTCGGAAGTTTCCCTCCATAATAATATTTATTTATTATTATTTGTCTCCAGTATAAAAACCACTGGAAACTACTATTCGTGCAGTTTCGTCCTATAAATGTTTGTCTGCAACACAAGTATTCAGTCCTACTGGGAGATACTTGCCTTAATAGGAAAGTACATAAATACAATTTATTCCCGAGCTGTGATCGTAACCCTATGCTATAGTCATGAGAACGCCTTCGCGTAAGACACTGTTCACAATAGCTATTTTTTGTTAGCTAAGTGGCAGTGTACCAAGCGTTCAGCTTCTCGTTACATGGCGCAGTGCCATGGAGTACGGGTTCGATCCTGCTTCGGATCATATATTGTTTTTTTGTTTTTTTCTGTTGTTGTTTATTTGTGATTTTTTCTGAGTGCTGTAATACAAACCGCCTCCTTCTATAATTCCCTGTAGTAGCAACATACACGCATTATACAACAAGGGAGATAATGCGCAGCCCAGACTAGCATTGAACACCTTTGTAGTAATAGTCCAGTTTTCTTCGCTACCCTCACAAGGCATGAACATATCGCTCTCATCCAACATATATGATATCTGCTACACATTTCTTACTCTTATGCGCACCCGTATATATGTGTGTATTTTGTCGGCATGTGTACTTGCACATTTGGACACATATAGGTGTTTTTGAATGTGCCTTGTGGTAATATATTCAGGCGTATGTGTTTATGAATGTATGGTTATGTACGCATGAGTTCGGACACATCTGCTCGGTGTTCATGTGCACCCATAGCTGCAGATATACACAGATTTATGTGTTTACTTGGGCGCGTGTGTATATATGGGTTCGTGTGTGTGTATGGGTTGTATGTATAATTAGTCCTGTCGTATATCATATCATCATGTGCCATACAGGTTGGTGTGGGTGATAATATCCATTCCACAACCTTCCACAGTGCAACGTTTCAATTCTATTCTTGACGATTTTCCATGCCATGACACCAATTTTCTAGTATTTTCTCTCTCTCTCTCTCTCTCTCTCTCTCTATATATATATATATATATATATATATATATATATATATATATATATGCATCCACTTATTCCATGTGCATACACTTATTGGGAAATTCTTTTAACCGTTTCCAGTAATAGTAGAGTCTGTCTGTGATCTTGTACCCACCTCCCTATATTTTTAGAACCCTTCCATTTTCATACCATTCCCTTCCTTTGCATTTCACACCTGTGTCCGCCGAGCCTATCAGTTATAGTCCAGTCATCTTCTGACCAAGCTCCGGACCACAGGGAAGTAACTTATTTCCCTTTTCTCATAGTCTAGCATATTACCGCCATGTAGTTCGATTTCTGTGTATATCCTTATATATTTTTGGGGGACTGGTTGGTCTCGACACAGAGATGTTGTGGGTTCAAATCCCGGTTGGTTGGGATTTTTATTTATGATTTCTCTCTGCGGCAACCACCCCTGGTCTCAGCAGCGAGGCCCGGCTTGAAACGTCAATTACTCATGGACGGAAAAATTATGAGTACCTCCGATGTCGGAGTTTTCTGCCTGTTCGGCGAGGGACACCTGTGCACACGGCTGCCAGGGAAAAATGGATTAACACGGAAAATTTCATTTCCTAGTCTCTAGGGACTTCGTCAGAGGTAAATGCTGGCGAACAAAACATTTTTGTTGTTGTTGTTTATTGTTCCATCTAAATGCCTACTTGGCCGAAACGTCGTTCTACTTTTGTTTTGTCTCTCGCCTACGTAAAGCTGTTACCATACCAATTTTTTTCCGTTTTATTATTTTAATTTTTATCAATAGCTTTACAGCAGCTTCGCATTTCTATGCATCTTGGTGCCTTTACCATTTACATTGAACACACACTCTTCAACTGCCTCAACTCGAATAATTTACCATTTACATTGAACACACACTCTTCAACTGCCTCAACTCGAACAATTTACCATTTACATTGAACACACACTCTTCAACTGCTTCAACTCGAACAATTTACCATTTACATTGAACACACACTCTTCAGGAGCCGCGATAGCTCAGTGGTTAGTGAACTGGACTACCACGGACAAGGGGTAGGGTTCGATCCCAACCGACGGCTTCCGGGTTCACCCAGCCTTAAATGGGTACCGGATTTTTTTCTGGGAAAGTAAAGCAGCACGGGCGTAATACTGACCACATTACCCCAAAAGTCATGTGCTGAAGGTCTGTAAAATATAGGGTCACTAACACCATATTTCCCTATACGCCACTTGGCGTGTCGGGGGTACTTTACTTTTTTTACACACTCTTCAACTGCTTCAACTCGAATAATTTACAACCACCGGTATGACCCCGTCAACACTTTCCCCATACCTTCCTCACAATTTCCCCACCATTTCCTCACACTATTTCCACATTTTCCTCACAATTTCCCCACATTTCCTTCAAAATTTCTCAACACTTTCCTCACAAATTCCTCACACTTTCCTCACCAATTCCTCACAATTTCCTTACACATTACTCACAATTTACCCACACTTTTCTCACACATTCATCACAATCTCTCCACACTCTCCTCACACTTTGCTCACAATTTCCTCTCATTTTCCCCCACACTTTCCTCACAATTTCCCCACACAATTCTCTCAAATGTCCAACACTTCCCTCACAATTCCTTCAGATTTTCATGACACGTGTAAAGAAAACATTGGCTAAGGAGTCCAGTCAGTCAAGATATCTACAGAACCTCACACACTTCACTAGAGAATTCAATTTTAAAGACACAAAAAGTAGGTAGTTCACTAATGGCATTTTGTTCATTTTGAAATCAAGCGTGGTACAAATATAAAACTAAGCAAATAAAGTGCGTGTTAGGAATGTGCGTAGTCAAAAGCGTTGCTGATATCATTCACTTTCTTTTTTAAGCATAGTAAGTGCAATGGACGTGATCGATGTTCACAAAGATCGATCAAATAATCAATGGAGATTTCATTGCAAAGCAAGCAAGTTATTGAATTATTTTTTGGTCTAATCTGTAATGCAGAGAAACAAATAATAAAGAGAAATAAAAACCCACAATAACATAACAGCAGTAAGGACACCAACTGCGAACATATGAAATGGAAGAGCTCTTTTGAATAAGACAATCACAAACGCCGGGCGTGTAAACAGAAGCACGCATTTCATAATTATGTCGTTCCCAGCGGATTATAGGGTACAACAAATATCGATGACGTCATTTGTGATAAGAATTTAGTGTTTCATTCGTTTATTTGGCAGAGCCAAATCGAGGCCGTGGACAGCAGCTGTTATGAATTATAGATGTGTGCCCTTGTGTGTGAACGTAAGGCTGAACTGCTCGTCTGTGGATGTGGCCTTCTATAGACCCGAGTTCTGTCAGCGAAATATCTACAATAGCGGTTACAAAATTGTGTGATGCCATCGAGTCATGGTTGTTCAAGTTGATATAACAACACTTCGGGCAAGCCCATAAGTGCTCAGTCGTCACCAACAGATCAACGATGTCTGTGGATACGTTAATGGTCCCGATAGCTCCTCGGCTGTCCTTCTAGGCTGATACTCCTACTTGATCGATGTTCTGTTCAAAACTGTTGCAGTCTGGAAACTACATCCTCACCGAGCTGTGTCGAGTTCTGTTGACGACCCTCAAGACGCCGTCCTAGTGCACGAATGCCAGTTATAACTACAGGCGCGCCAAGGGCAGTCTATCGCTTATTTCATCATTACAAACGCTATCGTGACTTGGGCAGTATTCCCATGCAATTACGTCCTGACTTTAGAAATCCGCATGACGTCCACGACGTGGAAACGTCGGTTCTGTATCTTTGGAAATTACTGACCGACAGCCGGACACAATAACTGCTGCACTGGACGGCATATTTTTAAACTGACTTATGAACATCTCCACTGGATGACATATTTTTAAACTGACTTAAGAACTGCTCCACTGGATGCCATATTTTTAAACTGACTTAAGAACTGGTGCACTGGATGACATATTTTTAAACTGACTTAAGAACTGGTGCACTGGATGACATATTTTTAAACTGACTTAAGAACTGCTGCACTGGATGACATATTTTTAAACTGACTTAAGAACTGGTGTACTGGATGACATATTTTTAAACTGACTTAAGAACTGCTCCACTGGATGACATATTTTAAACTGACTTAAGAACTGCTCCACTGGATGACATATTTTTAAACTGACTTAAGAACTGGTGCACTGGATGACATATTTTAAACTGACTTAAGAACTGCTCCACTGGACGACATATTTTTAAACTGACTTAAGAACTGGTGCACTGAAGGTGTTACTATATCATGCGAAATCAAAATTAAGACCCCAACATCTGGTTACCGGGCATGCGGTCTTTATTCTCAAACTCCACATTATAGAAATGAGAAACAAACCACAACGATATTTCTAAAAAATAGTTGTATATATCATCATCATCATCAGCATCAGTTACCTTACTGACAACATGGGCGATCATGTCTCTCCATAACTTCATACATCTACAAGTATCTATATTTCTGTAGACGATTTCCTATGAATAGTTCACTGAAACCTTTTCTCCTTATCTCTTCCTCCTTCAGTTTTTCCTGTTGTCACAAAATACTTCAGCTATCCCCTACTCATCACAGGGACAGCAAAATTATGAAGATAAAAACATATTTCTCTTCAGCTAAATTGCGATTTCCTCCTTTTTATTTTTCTGAACCTCTACCTTGTGTATTAATTGATCTTTTGTCACTTCCGAGAGCCCATATATTGTTTAATGTTGCTCCTTCTATGTAGAGAAATATTTGTTTCAGAAAATACTTAACACTTTTATGGAACGCTGTTTTCCTGGACTGTTGTACATTTTATTTATTTTCCATTGTAATCAATGTTTTATATGAGTGTAGTTCTAGTAACGGCATGTTCTAGAGAACTTCGAGGTCACTTGGTTCAAACTCATCAACATTGCGTCACACACCGAGACATTAATTATCAAAACATGTCGCGACATGTATTTATGATCAAAGTCAAACTATTTCGCTTCCCTCGTCCTGCTGTTTTACAGCAAAACTTTACATCAAAAGTATGTTTGGCTTTTCTTGCGCGGTTAGACTTATCGTGTTTGTACTTTGTCCGTTTTGACTTTCATGTCCCTGTTTCCGGAAGTTTATCAGATATCAGCTCATTACTTCCAGTACCTGGCACTACTTGTCTCAATCGTCGGCACTTTATGGTAGAAGAAAATATTCCTGGTCTTTTTCTGGTTCGCCCGTCGCAAGAATTGGTTCACTGATCTTTGGCATTTTCAATTTTAGCATCGAGAAAATCCGCCGTGACTGCAGATCTCGCGTTAGGATGAAACTTTCGGTTCAGCCTCGATTTGACCAGCCGCTTGACCTATTTTTCAAACATTATGACTTTGAGAATAAAGATCCCATAACTCTAGCCACTTTATCCAGGGCATGGTTTGGCCCGGGTGCCAGAGAGTGCGCTTGTTATGTTATCTTGCGACATTTGCATATTGACTTGACTGAAATCTTTTAACCTCTGTGTTCTTTGATGTTTACAGTGCTTTTCTTCTGTGCTGTAACACATGTACGGTGTATGATAAACAGTGAACGGAATTTTATTGATGACATGATGAATTAAATATTCACTATTAGTTTAGTCTAGGGTGACCATTTTTTTTCCTATTGTTTTCGGGGACATTTATCATATTTTTTACATTTCAGAGGATTTTTTTGCTTATTTCTGAGACTGTCCCACAAAATCGGGGACGAGCGATAATATATATATATATATATATATATATATATATATATATGTGTGTGTGTGTGTGTGTGTGTGTATATACATATATATATTTATTTATATATATTTATAATATGTGTGGGTGGGTGTGTGACTGTGTGTGCGCAAGAAATTTTGTAGATGCAAAAAAAAGATAACTTTAAATTTCATAATAACTGTTCATTTGCTGTTTGATTTTATTTTTGTTAATATTCACGGTACTTATGCGATACACGCACTTAATGAAATTACAATAGACAATAGCTAGTTTTGTTTCTCAATAACAAAACAAAATAGTTTAAAATAAAAAAAAATTTTAACAACATATAGATATCAATTGTAATATTAAAGTAACGTTTACAGTACATTATTTCTACAGAAGAGGTTGTTGCCTTGGCGTGATACTTGTTTTTTGAGTGTATCTTTCTCAAGATCTCATGATTTGAAGCAAGTTTTTCACTGAAGCTTTCATACGATAAATTAATGTTAGTTTTTACTGTTAACATGGCTTGCACCGTGCTCACATTAATCCGTGATTTCTCTTCGGACCAGACGTAGTTCATTTGAGAAAATAGTCTTTCTACGGATGCATCGCTGCCAGGTAAGCACATAAAAAGTTCAAGAATTCTCTTCACATTAGCATGTGGTACATTATTTTCTTTCAAGTACCTGAGTACTTCATTCCATTTTCTACATGGGGGCTTGTTACTTGACCACTCACATTCTTTTTGCAACAGATGGCCTCGCAAATAAGTAATTTCATCAAAGAGGTCATCACGATTGACGTTTACAACTTCATGACACTTTGAAGATATCTGTTCTACTGCATTATCAAAATGTTTCCTTTCAGGCACATTATCCAAGAGAAGGCAGCTCAGTTGTGACAAGTCCTCATTGTGCTTGTTCCAAGACTGCAAGTAATGTACAGCAGTATTATAGATTTCTTTACTTATTTGGAAATACCTTTCCATTTGGATGTCACCACTTTCTACTAAATCAGTTAGCAAACTCTTTACCATGTGTGGGATGACATTTTCATCGCGTCGAGTTTCTAATTTTATAATGAGATTGTTCACAGCTAGTGCTGATTCTGTTGCACTCTTGTCATCGCCTTCAATCGCCTTAATTGTTTCATGGAAGAGTGATGTATGAGAATGAGCAAAGCTGAACCAAAGCTCTGATTCACTGTTTTTAAAGAATTGTTTCAATATTGTAGGACAGTGTGTTTCTGACAAGAAGAAAGATCTCAGTGATTGATACAGTTTCAATATTCTTTCCAGGGATGGAAGTAATGACAACCACCTTATATTCGAATAACCTAATAATTGCTTAAACTCCTGTCCAGCAAATTCACAGAAGTCTTTTAGTCGTTCTACACGAACCGTGTAAATGTGAAAGTATCCAAATATTTTTGTTACAATCACTTCCATATCCATAGGCATGGAATCAAACGCTGTTTTTGCACAATTGTAAATTATGTGTGCGTTGCAACCAAGACCCATTATGTGTCTGTTTAACTTGGACTTTATTTTAGTTATGACATTATCTCTCCCTTTCCTCAACAAGCCTCCAAAGTTTGTATTTGTATTGTCTGCTGAGAGTCCAACAATCTTTTTGTTTAAGTCAAAGTTATCAATTGCTTTCAACAATTATTCAGATATTATGTCGGACGTTTCTCCAGGGATATCTATGAAAGCAATCAGTTTGGTCTTTACTGGAGTTTCCAGCTCATAAGACTGAAAATAACGAACTAAAATAGGAAGTAGCTTAACATGTTTATGATTAGATGTATCGCAAGACAATGTTACGAAGCTGACATATTTGAGGTAATTTTTTAGTTCATCAATTGCCCAAGGAGCAAAAACATTGGTAATTATGGATTCACACTTTGTTCTTGCACAGGAAAATTGTTTCGTTGAAAATTTCTTGTGTAGAATTGTTGTACAATCCATACTGCGGAAACTATGATTATGAAGTACCGTATGATATGCGAAGGTTCCTTCATGAACAGCTAGAGTGTATTCATCTTTTGAGGGTTCTGTTTTACAAAAATAATTTGTCATACACCCAGACTGAGACTTACAAAGCAGCGCATCCTTATGCTTTTTTGCCTGTAGATGATCAGTTATTGGTGTCCTTCCACCACTTGCTATAGAAAAATTTGAACTACATATATTACATTTCGCTAGCGTTCCATCCTCTAAAATTGCTTGTATAATAAATGGAAATTCAGCTTTCAGCGAATCACTAAAATGACACGTTTCTTGGAAAGCATTGTTTTTATGCAACAGACGTCCACTGATCACAAATAGAAAACACGACTGCACTGTACTGTCATTACACTCGGACTGATTTGAAAATTGGCCGGGAAAGATACTTTGGCGGGATATGTCCGGAAAGGCAGGGGTGGAGAGAGAGAGTGTGTGTGTCTGCTTTTTTTTAAAAATTAAACCCATCCCAATAGAAGTCAGTGGCTGGAATAGAAGTGATGTAGCACCGCGCTTCAAGAGTTCAAACAGCTAATGCCGCTCAGTCTGGGATAAAGAAACACAACTCAGTAACGTCCTGAGTCCTAGTGATTATTTTAAAAGAGGGCCGATTCCGTGTATGAACATTTATTTATTCACTGAAATCGGGAACAAAATTGGGGACAAATTTCTTTCGGGGACAACTTCTACACTTCGGGGACTGTCCCCGAAAATCGGAGACGAATGGTCACCCTTGTTTAGTCAAACTAGTTTAGTTTACTAGATGAATACCAAAAAGACTAAAACTATGATCATAAACAAAGAAAATACTCAAAACCCACAAGTGGATATAAAAATTGTGGGAATAGACCTGGAGACAGTTCAGAACTACAACTACCTTGGAAATACTATAACCAGTGATGGGAAATGTAAAACTGAAATAAACAAAAGAATAGGAATGGCCAAAAAAATGTTAATGTCATGAAGAACATCTATCTATCTATTGACCTTTCGAGCAGTAGCCGGCCCATAGGGCGTAGACCAAGATACTCCTTCTGTTATCTGAATTTTTGTTCTAGCAGTTTTCAATTCTTTTAAAGATATTTTATCAAATCTCACCATTTGTCTCTGTTCTGTGCAAGCAGCTCTATCTCATTGAGGGAGCCGATTCCTGCTGCATTAGCCTCTCTCAGCAATGAAGAACATTATAACATCAAAACAAATAACACCAGGGCTAAAACTAAGAATAGCAAAATGTTATGCCTTCTGAATATTCCTATATGGTGCAGAAACATGGACATTAGACAAGAAAACAGAACAAAGAATTGAAGCCTTTGAAATGTGGATATATAGAAGTAAATAAAAAGTAAAGTACCCCCGTCACGCCAAGTGGCGTATAGGTAATATGGTGTTAGTGACCACAAATTGTACATACCTTCGGCTCATGATTTTTGGGGTAATGAGGTCAGATATATATGTGAGAATAGGTAGAATTGGATGGAAGGAAAAGAAAAGAAACGATGAAGTCTTAAAGCAACTAAAAATTAAAAGAGAACTACTAAACACAATTCAAACAAGACAAATGCGATTTTTGGGCCATGTTAATAGACACAACAGCTTACTAAAGGTAATCCTGGAAGGAAATTACAAGGTAAAAGAGGCAGAGGCAGACCAAGACTAACATGGACGAGTAACATTAAAAGATGGAGAAATCAGCCTATGGCAGTATGCACCATCAAAGCAAGAGACGAAGCAAAATGGCGTTCCATGGTGGCCAACCTTCGTTGCGGAGATGGCACTCGATGATGATGAGTTTAGTCAAAAAAGAAAGCATGCCATCACAGAGATACGATGTCTGAGAAAAGCGCTTGGAGGAACCAGAAAAGACACAATCAGAAATGAAATTATAACAGAAAGAGCAGGCATTGGGACAATCATATACTACATGCAGAAACAACAAACAAATTGGTTTGCCCGTCTAGAAAGATATAATATTATATAGAGGAGGTGAGGATGTATAACACAATGAGAAATAAAGATATAGCTTGGGTCGGATACTGACTACTCAACAATTAAGTAGATGACAGCATTAGCAGTACAATTATAACACAGACACAGAGGAATAGTAGCCCGATTTGGGAATAGACAAGTGTAGCTGCTATTAGAATCATCATCATTGAGTGCCGTCTCCGCATCGAAGGTTGGCTACAGTGGAGCGCCATTCCACTATGTCTCTTGCTTTGATGGTGCAGATTGTCATAGGTTGGCTTGTCCATCTTTTGATGTTACTCATCCATGTTAGTCTTGGTCTGCCTCTGCCTCTTTTACTTTGTATTTTCCCTTCCAATATTATTTTTATTAGGCTGTTGAATCTTTTAACATGCCCCAACAATTTTATTTGTCTTGTTCTAATTGTGTTTAGTAGTTCTATTTTCATTTTTAGTTGTTTTAAAACTTCATCGTTTGTTTTCTTTTCTTTCCATCCATTTCTACCAATTCTTCTATAAATCCACATTTCAAAGGCTTCAATTTTCTATTCTGTATTCTTGTCTAATGTTTCTGCACCATACAGGAATATTGAGAAGATATAACATTTTGCAATTCTTAGTTTTAGCCCTGGTGTTATTTGTTTTGATGTTAATATATTTTTCATGGCATTAAAATTACTTGTTGCCATACCTGTTCTTTTGTTTATTTTAGTTGTACATTTTCCATCATTGGTTATAGTGTGTCTCAGGTAGTTGTAGCTCTGAACTGTCTCCAGATGTATTCCTTCAACTTTGATATTTAATTGTAGGTCTTGAAAATTTCTTTTTTTTTATTATCATAGTTTTAGTCTTTTTGATATTCATATATAGTCCATATATTTTGCTTGTCGTGTTTATTACATTAAATAATTGTTGTAGATCTTTAGGATTTTCTGGTAGTAGTACAGTATCATCAGCATATCTTAGGTTATTGATTATCTTTCCATTAATGTTTAGGCCTGGGATCTCTGTGATGTTTTAAAGATTTGCACAGTGTATAGATTGAACAAGCTTGGTGATAGGAAGCATCCTTGTCTTACTCCTCTTTTTATATCAATGGGTGTAGAGTTATCATTGATATATTTTATTATTGCTTTTTGCTCCCAGTATAAATTACATATTAGTCGTATGTCTGTGTCGTCTAGATTTGTATCTTTTAGGGAGTCTATAAGTTGATTATGGTGTATTCTATCAAAAGCTTTGGTGTAGTCTATGAAGCAGGCATATATTGTCTTTGGAGCCGCGATAGCTCAGTGGCTAGTGAACTGGACCACAAAGGACAAGGAGTAGGGTTCGATCCCAACCGACGGCTTCCGGGTTCACCCAGCCTTTAATGTGTACCGGATTATTTTCTGGGAAAGCGAAGCGGCACAGGCGTAATACTGACTACATTACCCTAAAAATCATGTGCCGAAGGTCTGTAAAATTTATGGTCACTAATACCATATTCCCTATACGCCACTTGGCGTGACGGGGGTAAAAAAAAATATATATTGTCTTGTTTATTTCTGTGTACTTATCAATCAATGTCCTAATGCTGAAAAAAGGCTTTTTTTGTCCCACTGTTTTTCCTAAATCCAAATTGCTGCCATCTAATTCAGTATTACTTTTATTCTGAATCCTTCCTTGTATAACTTTTAGTAATATTTTGGTTACTGGCTCATTAGGCTTATTGTTCTAAAATCACTCCTTTCAACTGCACCATTCTTTTTTGGCAATGCAATGAAAATTGATGTTTTTAGTTCATTTGGTATGTATCCTGTATGGTATATGTCATTGCATATGTCTGTGATCACTTCAATGCCAAAATCGTATAGCGCCTGTATCATCTCTATCTGTATATTGTCAGGTCCTGCTGCCTTTCCATTTTTCATTGTTTTTATAGCTTTTTCTTCTTAAGATTTCAGGATTTTATATCATGATGTATTATAAGTGGTTTATTGTCCCTTTCGTCATGAAAAAATCTGTCATATATTCCTGCCATCTATCGATTATATCTTTGTTGTCTGTTAGCATTCTTCCCTCTTTGTTTGCAATGCATCCGCTTCCTGCAGCTTTTTTGTGTCTTTATTAGTCATTCTCTTTATTTCTGTGGGATATTAGAAAGGTGAGGGGATAGATGTAAACTTGACTTGACTATCACCTGTCCAGAAATTAGCTTGATAAACAAACTCGGGTGCAGCTTAAGACAATGAGAGAGAGGTCACTTTATGGTTCATGTTAGCATTTTTTTTTTAACTTAGAGGTTAATTAAATGTAAAGATGGTGTTAAGTTTTGCCAAATTTGACACAGAAGTCATCTTTATCAACTTTGCATTCGACCATTGGCTGAGAGATAACAGGACAACGACAAAGTCAATAAATTATTAAATTAGTATAGAGGTATTTAACCTCATGAATAAGGAGAATTAGGGAGGAATTTCCAATTACACCTAGAAACATCCAGAAAAACAGAAAGAATGACTTAGAAAACCATCAAGATATAGTATACGGAATTTAGATATAAATTAGAGAGAGATAGCGAATCACATAGTGGACATCAAATGAGACCAGACGTAGTTTTGATGAGAAATGTTTAAAGTTAGATTTAGAAGTTGTGTGCTCTAGGGAACTAAAGTAAGTAGATTAAGAGTAGCATTGGATAAGTCAAGACATAGATATAAAAGTATCATCCATGTCATCGAGTGCTATCTCCGCATCGAAGATTGGCTACCTCGGACGTCATTCCGCTATCTCTTGCTTTGATTGAGCACGTTGTCATAGGCTGACTTGTCCATCTTTTGATGTTACTCGTTCATGTTAGTCTTGATCTGCCTCTGCCTCTTTTACCTTGTATTTTCCCTTCCAAGATTACTTTTAGTAGGCTGTTGTGTCTTTTAAGGGAGCCGCGATAGCTCAGTGGTCAGTGAACTGGACTACAAAGGACAAGAGGTAGGGTTCGATCCAAACCGACGGCTTCGGGGTTCACCCAGCCTTTAATGGGTACCGGACTTTTTTTCTGGGAAAGTAAAGAGACACGGGCGTATTACCGACCATATTACCCAAAAAAATCATGTGCCGGTGGTCTGTAAAATGTATGGTCACTAACTATATATCCCTATACGCCACTTGGCGTGACGGGGGCACTTTACTTTACTTTGTTTCTGTTAACATGGCCCAAAAGTCTCATTTGTCTTGTTTGAATTGTGTTTACTAGCTCTCTTTTCATTTTTAGTTTCTTTTAAGATTTCATAATTTGCTTTCTGTTCTTTCCATCCATTTCTTCTTATTCTTCTATAAATCCACATTTCAAAGGCTCCAATTTTCTGTTCTGTTTTCTTGTCTAATGTCTATGTTTCTGCTCCACACAGAAATGTTGAGAAGATGTAACATTTTGCTAATCATAGATTAAGTCATGTTGTTATTTGTTTTGTTGTTTGTATATTTTTCACGGCATTAAAATTACATTTTGTCATTCCTATTCTTTTATTTATTTCAGTTTTACATTTGCCGTCACTGGTTATAGTATGTCCATGGTAGCTCTAGCTCTGAATTGTCTCCAGGTCTATTCCTTCAGCTTTGATTTCCACTTGTAGGTTTAGAGTATTATCTTTGTTTATGATCATAGTTTTAGTTTATATATATATATATATATATATATATATTGGCTTGTGTTAATTTTATTAAGTAATTGTTGTAGATATTAAGCATATTCTGCTAGTAGAACAGTATCATCAGCATAACTTAGGTTATTTATTATCTTTCCATTAATGTCTAGGCCTGACATCTCTGTGATGTTTTTAAAGATGTTCTGTATGCATAGATTAAACAATTCAATTTTGGTGATAAGATGGATCCCTCTCTTACTCCTCTTTTTAGCTGTAGAGTTCTCTTTGTTATATGTTGTTATTACTGTTTGCTCCCAGTATAAATGACCTGTTAGTTGTATGCTTATGTCATCCTGATGTATATCTTTCAGGCAGTCTATAAATTGTTTATGATGAATTCTATGAAAAGCTTTGGTGTAGTCTATGAAGCTGGCATATATTGGCTTGTTTGCTTCTGTATACTTTTCGATTAATGCCCTCGTGCAGAATAAGGCTTCTTTTGTCCCACTGTTTTTTTTCTAAATCTTAATTGTTGTTCTTCTAATTCCATTTTGATTTCATTTTGAATTCTTCCTTGTATAACTTTAGCAAGATTTTTACATGACTCATTAGGCTTATTGTTCTAAAGTCACTGCATTCAACTCCAGCATTCTTTTAATCAATGCAGTGAAATTTGATGTTTTTAGTTCATTCGGTATGTATCCTGTATGGTATATGACATTGCATATGTCTGTGATTACTTCAATGCCAAAATCTTCTAGTGCCTTTATGATCTCTATTTGTATGTTTTTGCAGAGGCAGACCAAGACTTACATGGACGAGTAACATCAAAAGATGAACAACTCACCCTATGACAATATGCACCATCAAAGCAAGTGACAGAGTGAAATGGCGTTCCATGGTAGCCAACCTTCGATGCGAAGACGGCATTCAACGATGATGAATGATGATTTGTATGTTTCCAGGCCCTACTGCTTTTCCCTTTTTCATTGTTTGTATAGCTTTTTCCACTTCAGATTTTAAGATTTTATAGCCTGACGTACATTTTATAATTGGTTTCTTTTCCCTTTCGTTATAAAATAATAATATTATATTTTCCTGTCATCTATTTTTATATCTTTATTGTCTGTTAGCACTTTTTATTTATTTATTTTGTGTGTGCAATACATCCACTTTCTGTGGCTTTTTAAATTTTCATTAGTCATTATCTCTATTTCTGTGTGCATGCCTTTAAAGTCTTGTTTATTTTCTAGTTTCGATTTCTAGACATCGGCTGAGCCAGTCTTCATTTGCCTTTTTGCACATTTTGCATATTTTATTCTCTATTTTCTTGTATTGAGTAGTGTTCTTCGCTTGTCTTCTTTCTTTCGCTTTTTCCATGATAGCGTCAGTTATCCATTTTTGGTTTCTTTCTTTTTCCTTTTTGGGTAAGATATCGCAAGTTACTTTTCTTTATGCATTTCCATTTGGTTATAACTTTATCTTTACGGTTTTCTCTTCTGTACTTCTCAATCTATTCTTCTAGCTGATATGTGATCTTTACGTGTTATATGTTGGTATCTTTAACATATCTTTGATTTAAAGCTGCCGAGTTTCCCTGTTGCTCAGGGAAGCTGATTATCCCTCTCGGATAATGGCAGAAAAGATGGTCACGTGTATAACACGCGCAAGTTAAATTCGAAAAGGGTAAGCCCAAATGGTCACTGCTCGGTAAAAATTGTTACGTAAATCTACCCACGTCGAAGACGGATGTGTCGGGACAAAATAAGCGGATATCGCGGCGTTGCTGTAATTTTGAGGCACAACACATCCACTCCTACTTAACAGGTGAAGTCATGAAAGAAGAAGAATAAGTTAAAAATAAGAAAAAGATAAAAGAAAAATAATAGGTTAAAGAAGAGAAAACGATAAAGAAGCAGAATAAGGTAAAGAAGAGAAAAAAATAAAGAAAAAAAGAAAAAAAGGAAAAGAAGAAAAAAAAGAATAAAGAAAAAATCAAAGAAGAAAAAAGAATAAAGAAGCAGAAACAATTAACTAAGAGAAAAAGATAAAGTAGAAGAATAAATTTAAAAAAGAGTTTTGCTATCGACTCACAACTTTTCTTTAACATCAAGGCTCGCTATCGACTCACAACTTTTCTTTAACATCAAGGCTCGCTATCGACTCACAACTTTTCTTTAACATCCAGGCTCGCTATCGACTCACAACTTTCCTTTAACATCAAGGCTCGCTATCGACTCACAACTTTCCTTTAACATCAAGGCTCGCTATCGACTCACAACTTTCCTTTAACATCCAGGCTCGCTATCGACTCACAACTTTTCTTTAACATCAAGGCTCGCTATCGACTCACAACTTTTCTTTAACATCAAGGCTCGCTATCGACTCACAACTTTCCTTTAACATCCAGGCTCGCTATCGACTCACAACTTTTCTTTAACATCAAGGCTCGCTATCGACTCACAACTTTTCTTTAACATCAAGGCTCGCTATCGACTCACAACTTTTCTTTAACATCAAGGCTCGCTATCGACTCACAACTTTTCTTTAACATCAAGGCTCGCTATCGACTCACAACTTTTCTTAAACATCAAGGCTCGCTATCGTCTCACAACTTTTCTTTAACATCAAGGCTCGCTATCGACTCACAACTTTTCTTTAACATCAAGGCTCGCTATCGACTCACAACTTTTCTTTAACATCAAGGCTCGCTATCGACTCACAACTTTTCTTTAACATCAAGGCTCGCTATCGACTCACAACTTTTCTTTAACATCAAGGCTCGCTATCGACTCACAACTTTTCTTTAACATCAAGGCTCGCTATCGACTCACAACTTTTCTTTAACATCAAGGCTCGCTATCGACTCACAACTTTTCTTTAACATCAAGGCTCGCTATCGACTCACAACTTTTCTTAAACATCAAGGCTCGCTATCGACTCACAACTTTTCTTTAACATCAAGGCTCGCTATCGACTCACAACTTTTCTTTAACATCAAGGCTCGCTATCGACTCACAACTTTTCTTTAACATCAAGGCTCCCTATCGACTCACAACCTTCCCCTTACACCAACCCTCAATATCGACTCACAACTTTCTCCTCACACCAAGCCAATCGACACACAACTTTTCACTTACACCAAGTCTCCCTATTGACTCACAACCTTCCCCTTACACCAAGTCTCCCTATTGACTCACAACCTTCCCCTTACTACAAGCCTCCCTAATGACTCACAACCTTCCCCTTACTACAAGCCTCCCTATTGACTCACAACCTTCCCCTTACACAAAGTCTCCCTATTTACTCAAAACCTTCCCCTTACACAAAGTCTCCATATTTACTCAAAACCTTCCCCTTACACAAAGTCTCCCTATTTACTCAAAACCTTCCCCTTACACAAAGTCTCCATATTTACTCAAAACCTTCCCCTTACACCAAGTCTCCCTATTTACTCAAAACCTTCCCCTTACACAGTCTCCCTATTTACTCACAACCTTCCCCTTACACCAAGTCTCCCTATTTACTCACAACCTTCCCCTTACCAAAAGTCTCCCTATTTACTCAAAACCTTCCCCTTACACAAAGTCTCCATATTTACTCAAAACCTTCCCCTTACACCAAGTCTCCCTATTTACTCAAAACCTTCCCCTTACACCAAGTCTCCCTATTTACTCACAACCTTCCCTTACACCAAATCTCCCTATTTACTCACAGCCTTCCCCTTACACCAAGTCTCCTTATTTACTCACAACCTTCCCCTTACACAAAGTCTCCCTATTTACTCACAACCTTCCACCTTACATCAAGTCTCCATATTGACTCACAACCTTCCCCTTACACCAAGTCTCCCTATTGACTTACAACTCTCCCCTTACACCAAGTCTTCCTATTGACTCACAACTCTCCCCTTACACCAAGCATCCCTATTGACACACAACTTTCACCCTTACACCAAGCCTCCCTATTGACACACAACTTTCCCCTTACACCAAGCCTCCCTATTGACACACACCTTTCCCCTTACACCAAGTCTCCCTATTGACACACAACTTTCCCCTTACACCAAGTCTCCCTATTGACACACAATTTTCCCTTTACACCAAGCCTCCCTATCCACTCTATTTCAGGTACCTAAACGGTATCTTCCTTCATCCTTACTTTTGTTTTGTTTCTCTCCCCCTGATTCTGTTTGAGAATTGAGTTATTGAGTTATTTGCGGGTCATCATCATTGCACTCCGAACACGTCCATAGGTGCTCAGATCCCCTCCTCAGCAATTCTGTCCAGCAACTGACGACTCCAGTTCTATGTTGGTTGATAAGTCTACTTACACGCCCACTAAGCTTCTCATTTCTGGCTGTGCCCATCTTAACTCCGATTTCCATCATCCGAAGAAGTGACGTGGATCTGTGTTTGTCGAAGTCCTGTGCTCTTCCCACATCTCGGAGGGCATTGATGATGTCCGCCCGATCCATTGGTTTGAGAATGTTTCCAAGTGTTGTCCAAATACACGCCCCCACCCCGCCCCATCATTTACGTTAGACAAATGTGTCACATTGCGACCTGCTGGGATTCTACTATCCACAGGCGACACCACAACTCAAACAAAGGGAGGAAACATGTAGTACAAGGGTGGATAATTCTGAAATTTTGAAGGGAATAGATAATAAGTGGTGTAGATGTTTTTCTGATCGAGGGAGAATGACGAGGTGACAGTTTTGATTTATTGGGAAGTAGAATCAATAAAAGATATCGATTTGTGGATGTGTCTGTTTATGTGTCTGTTTATGCGTCTATGTGTCTGTTTATGCGTCTGTTTGTGTCTGTTTATGTTTTAACGATTGTCAATATCTGGGACAATGTTAACCTCGGATGGTAGATGTACAACAGAGGTGAGATGTTAGATGTACAACAGAGGTGAGATGTTAGATGTACAACGGAGGTCAGATGGTAGATGTACAACGGAGGTGATACAGTAGATGTACAACAGAGGTGAGATGGTAGATGTACAACGGAGGTGAGATGTTAGATGTACAACAGAGGTGAGATGGTAGATGTACAACGGAGGTCAGATGGTAGATGTACAACAGAGGTGATACAGTAGATGTACAACAGCGGTGAGATAGTAGATGTACAACAGAGGTGATATGGTAGATGTACAACAGAGGTGAGATGGTAGATGTACAACAGAGGTGAGATGGTAGATATACAACAAATGTGAGTTGGCAGATGTAAAATAGAAGTAAGATGGTAGTTTTACAACAGAGGTGAGATGGTAGATGTACAACAAATGTGAGATGCAAAATGGCTCAGGCAAAATCTTTCCCAAAAATTGAGGAAGATACTGTGCAATCCGTTATTGACAATGGAAACAAGGAAAGTGTTCTTAAATATTGTGTAGAACCAGTCTTTACTTATGGATTTGAATCACGGGCAATAGAACAACGGTCAAGAAAATCATTATATGTTGTAAACATGCGATTTTTACAGAAGAATATTGAGAATACCATGGACAGCTAAGAAGAGTAATGAAAACATTTGAAAGAAGTAAAATCAAAACAGACGACTAATTTTCAATTTTAGGAAGAAACAATCATCATTTTTTTTGCCTTGTAATGAGAAGGGAACAGCTGGAATATGTTGTGACAGCCGAGAAAATTGAGGGACTTAGAGATAGAGGGAAGCAAAGTGAATGATTTGGCAGAAAATCAACAACAAAAAAGATAAATAATTGTCGAGGTAGAGAGTTGTGGTGAGACATGATCACCTACGACAGCAGGCATAGTACTTGATGATGATGATGTTTGAATGCGTTTCTCTCCGTTTCTTATTTATCGCTCTTATTTGGTTTGTTCTATTGTTAACGAGAACCCGCCCCCTTCCATTATTTCTCTTTTTCTTTCTACATTTACTTCCATCAAACTTTCTGTCCCTCTTTTCATGTCTTTTTATCTTAATGTCACTCTCATTCTCTCTATCATCACCGTCTGTGGCTCTTTTTCGCATCAGTAAATCCATCGTATTGTCATTAGGCTGTTGTCACTGCCGCTTCGCTCGTGAATTACAATGCATGAGGCGACACTAGACAGGAGTCTTCGAACACTTCTGGATAGGCGAATGAGCACATTTGGGAGAAAAAAAAACCCGCGTGCTAAGACGGCGAGTCAAGTCTCGTATTTTACCTTTACCTTTACCTTCACCTTTACCTTTACCTTCACCTTCACCTTCACCTTCACCTTCACCTTTACCTTTACCTTTACCTTTACCTTCACCTTTACCTCACCTTCACCTTTACCTTTACCTTCACCTTTACCTTTACCTTCATCTTCACCTTCACCTTCACCTTCACCTTTACCTTTACCTTTACCTTTACCTTCACCTTTACCTCACCTTTACCTTTACCTTCACCTTCACCTTTACCTTTACCTTCACCTTTACCTTTACCTTTACCTTCACCTTTACCTCACCTTCACCTTTACCTTTACCTTCACCTTTACCTTTACCTTCACCTTCACCTTCACCTTCACCTTTACCTTTACCTTTACCTTTACCTTTACCTTCACCTTTACCTCACCTTCACCTTTACCTTCACCTTTACCTTTACCTTTACCTTTACCTTCACCTTTACCTCACCTTCACCTTTACCTTCACCTTTACCTTTTCCTTTACCTTTACCTTTACCATTCACTTCACTTTCACAGACCTGGGTGGTTCTAGATAGAAGCTTCTATTGTTGATTTGATTGTTTTTTCTTCGTAAGAATCAAAGATGGAAATATGAGAGGAGCCGTTGTAAATGCTGTTATTTGATTGGTTGTTTTTTTTTTTTTTACTAAAATTAATTTTTATTTGTTTAACACTAGATCTCTGTCATATCTCAAAATAACATTTTAGATTTAAGTACTAAAGTAAAGTAAAGGTAAGGTAACGGTAAAGTTAAGGTAAGGTAAGGTAAGATACGGTTAGGTTAAGGTAACGTTAAGGTAAGGGTAAGGTAACGGTAAAGTTAAGGTAAGGTAAGGTAAGATACGGTTAGGTTAAGGAAACGTTAAGGTAAGGGTAAGGTAACGGTAAAGTTAAGGTAAGGTAAGGTAAGGTAAGGTAAGGTAAGATACTGTTAGGTTAAGGTAACGTTAAGGTAAAGTAAAAGTAGTGTTAAAGTAAAGTAAAGTTAAAGTTAAGTTAATAAAATACGGTAAAGTTACAGTAGTAAAAGTTATGTTAAAATTATGGCTAAAGGTAAAGGGCCAGTCCACTTCATTTGGCGTATAGGGAATATGGTGTTAGTGCCCATATATTTTTTTTTAGAACTTTGGTGATGTGGACAGTATTACGTCCGTGCCGTGTAACATTCCCAGAAAAAATATCCGGTACACATTTAAGGCTGGGTGAACCTGAAATTCGTTGATAAGGGTCGAACCCGATCTCTTGTTTTTATTAGTCCAGTCCACTAACCACTGAGCTATCGAGGCTCCATCATTTTAGATGTGAAGAGGTTCGAATGGCCAAAAAAGGAAGTGACCAGGACCGAAGTGTCTATAGGGTCACATGATAAGTGGCCAATAGGCCAGATAAGATCTCGAATGCCAAAAAAGAGCCAAAGTAAGGGTCCCCTGAGGACGGATTAAATGAGGGGTCCCTTAGAGTCGGAGGACAAAGAGAGAGCGGGAATGGGAAGAGTGGAGGAAATCAGGAGATACGAGAGTGAAAGAGAAAAGGATGGAGGAGATCAGAAATTAAAGGAAAGACACAAATGAGAAAATCAACTGAAATATCAGTGACAAACAGCGGGGAAAACAAACCCTACCATCATCGCACAGAAGAAGTGGCCAGTGCATCATTTCATGTGAAACAAAAATTGGTAAAGTCATTGGTACCACAGATTTAACAGAAATTAGTAAAGTCATTACTACCACAGATTTAACAGAAATTGGTAAAGTGATTAGTACCACAGATTTAACAGAAATTGGTAAAGTGATTAGTACCACAGATTTAACAGAAATTGGTAAAGTGATTAGTACCACAGATTTAACAGAAATTGGTAAAGTGATTAGTACCACAGATTTAACAGAAATTGGTAAACCATTAGTACCACAGATTTAACAGAAATTGGTAAAGTGATTAGTACCACAGATTTAACAGAAATTAGTAAAGTCATTAGTACCACAGATTTAACAGAAATTGGTAAACCATTAGTACCACAGATTTAACAGAAATTGGTAAACCATTAGTACCACAGATTTAACAGAAATTGGTAAAGTCATTGGTACCACAGATTTAACAGAAATTGGTAAACCATTAGTACCACAGATTTAACAGAAATTGGTAAACCATTAGTACCACAGATTTAACAGAAATTGGTAAAGTCATTAGTACCACAGATTTAACAGAAATTGGTAAAGTCATTAGTACCACAGATTTAACAGAAATTGGTAAACCATTAGTACCACAGATTTAACAGAAATTGGTAACGTCATTAGTACCACAGATTTAACAGAAATTGGTAAAGTCATTAGTACCACAGATTTAACAGAAATTGGTAACGTCATTAGTACCACAGATTTAACAGAAATTGGTAAAGTCATTAGTACCACAGATTTAACAGAAATTGGTAACGTCATTGGTACCACAGATTTAACAGAAATTGGTAAACCATTAGTACCACAGATTTAACAGAAATTGGTAAACCATTAGTACCACAGATTTAACAGAAATTGGTAAACCATTAGTACCACAGATTTAACAGAAATTGGTAAACCATTAGTACCACAGATTTAACAGAAATTGGTAACGTCATTAGTACCACAGATTTAACAGAAATTGGTAAAGTCATTAGTACCACAGATTTAACAGAAATTGGTAACGTCATTGGTACCACAGATTTAACAGAAATTGGTAACGTCATTAGTACCACAGATTTAACAGAAATTGGTAACGTCATTAGTACCACAGATTTAACAGAAATTGGTAAGCCATTAGTACCACAGATTTAACAGAAATTGGTAACGTCATTAGTACCACAGATTTAACAGAAATTAGTAAAGTCATTAGTACCACAGATTTAACAGAAATTAGTAAAGTCATTGGTACCACAGATTTAACAGAAATTGGTAACGTCATTGGTACCACAGATTTAACAGAAATTGGTAACGTCATTGGTACCACAGATTTAACAGAAATTGGTAACGTCATTAGTACCACAGATTTAACAGAAATTGGTAAACCATTAGTACCACAGATTTAACAGAAATTGGTAAACCATTAGTACCACAGATTTAACAGAAATTGGTAACGTCATTGGTACCACAGATTTAACAGAAATTGGTAAAGTCATTAGTACCACAGATTTAACAGAAATTGGTAACGTCATTAGTACCACAGATTTAACAGAAATTGGTAACGTCATTAGTACCACAGATTTAACAGAAATTGGTAACGTCATTGGTACCACAGATTTAACAGAAATTGGTAAAGTCATTAGTACCACAGATTTAACAGAAATTGGTAACGTCATTGGTACCACAGATTTAACAGAAATTGGTAAAGTCATTAGTACCACAGATTTAACAGAAATTGGTAACGTCATTAGTACCACAGATTTAACAGAAATTGGTAACGTCATTGGTACCACAGATTTAACAGAAATTGGTAAAGTCATTAGTACCACAGATTTAACAGAAATTGGTAAAGTCATTAGTACCACAGATTTAACAGAAATTGGTAAAGTCATTGGTACCACAGATTTAACAGAAATTGGTAAAGTCATTAGTACCACAGATTTAACAGAAATTAGTAAAGTCATTAGTACCACAGATTTAACAGAAATTGGTAAACCATTAGTACCACAGATTTAACAGAAATTAGTAAACCATTGGTACCACAGATTTAACAGAAATTGGTAACGTCATTAGTACCACAGATTTAACAGAAATTGGTAACGTCATTGGTACCACAGATTTAACAGAAATTGGTAACGTCATTGGTACCACAGATTTAACAGAAATTGGTAACGTCATTGGTACCACAGATTTAACAGAAATTGGTAAACCATTAGTACCACAGATTTAACAGAAATTGGTAACGTCATTAGTACCACAGATTTAACAGAAATTGGTAAAGTCATTAGTACCACAGATTTAACAGAAATTGGTAACGTCATTAGTACCACAGATTTAACAGAAATTGGTAACGTCATTGGTACCACAGATTTAACAGAAATTGGTAACGTCATTAGTACCACAGATTTAACAGAAATTGGTAACGTCATTGGTACCACAGATTTAACAGAAATTGGTAACGTCATTGGTACCACAGATTTAACAGAAATTGGTAAACCATTAGTACCACAGATTTAACAGAAATTGGTAAAGTCATTAGTACCACAGATTTAACAGAAATTGGTAAACCATTAGTACCACAGATTTAACAGAAATTGGTAAAGTCATTAGTACCACAGATTTAACAGAAATTGGTAACGTCATTGGTACCACAGATTTAACAGAAATTGGTAAAGTCATTAGTACCACAGATTTAACAGAAATTGGTAAAGTCATTAGTACCACAGATTTAACAGAAATTGGTAAAGTCATTAGTACCACAGATTTAACAGAAATTGGTAAAGTCATTGGTACCACAGATTTAACAGAAATTGGTAACGTCATTGGTACCACAGATTTAACAGAAATTGGTAACGTCATTGGTACCACAGATTTAACAGAAATTGGTAACGTCATTGGTACCACAGATTTAACAGAAATTGGTAAAGTCATTGGTACCACAGATTTAACAGAAATTGGTAAAGTCATTGGTACCACAGATTTAACAGAAATTGGTAAACCATTAGTACCACAGATTTAACAGAAATTGGTAAAGTCATTGGTACCACAGATTTAACAGAAATTGGTAACGTCATTGGTACCACAGATTTAACAGAAATTGGTAACGTCATTGGTACCACAGATTTAACAGAAATTGGTAAAGTCATTAGTACCACAGATTTAACAGAAATTGGTAAAGTCATTAGTACCACAGATTTAACAGAAATTGGTAAACCATTAGTACCACAGATTTAACAGAAATTGGTAAAGTCATTAGTACCACAGATTTAACAGAAATTGGTAAACCATTAGTACCACAGATTTAACAGAAATTGGTAAAGTCATTAGTACCACAGATTTAACAGAAATTGGTAAACCATTAGTACCACAGATTTAACAGAAATTGGTAAAGTCATTAGTACCACAGATTTAACAGAAATTGGTAAAGTCATTGGTACCACAGATTTAACAGAAATTGGTAACGTCATTGGTACCACAGATTTAACAGAAATTGGTAAAGTCATTGGTACCACAGATTTAACAGAAATTGGTAAACCATTAGTACCACAGATTTAACAGAAATTGGTAAAGTCATTAGTACCACAGATTTAACAGAAATTGGTAAACCATTAGTACCACAGATTTAACAGAAATTGGTAAAGTCATTGGTACCACAGATTTAACAGAAATTGGTAAAGTCATTAGTACCACAGATTTAACAGAAATTGGTAAAGTGATTAGTACCACAGATTTAACAGAAATTGGTAACGTCATTGGTACCACAGATTTAACAGAAATTGGTAAAGTCATTAGTACCACAGATTTAACAGAAATTGGTAAAGTCATTAGTACCACAGATTTAACAGAAATTGGTAAAGTCATTAGTACCACAGATTTAACAGAAATTGGTAAAGTCATTAGTACCACAGATTTAACAGAAATTGGTAAAGTCATTAGTACCACAGATTTAACAGAAATTGGTAAACCATTAGTACCACAGATTTAACAGAAATTGGTAACGTCATTGGTACCACAGATTTAACAGAAATTAGTAAAGTCATTGGTACCACAGATTTAACAGAAATTGGTAACGTCATTAGTACCACAGATTTAACAGAAATTGGTAAACCATTAGTACCACAGATTTAACAGAAATTGGTAAAGTCATTAGTACCACAGATTTAACAGAAATTGGTAAACCATTAGTACCACAGATTTAACAGAAATTGGTAACGTCATTAGTACCACAGATTTAACAGAAATTGGTAAACCATTAGTACCACAGATTTAACAGAAATTGGTAAAGTCATTAGTACCACAGATTTAACAGAAATTGGTAAAGTCATTGGTACCACAGATTTAACAGAAATTGGTAACGTCATTGGTACCACAGATTTAACAGAAATTGGTAAAGTCATTGGTACCACAGATTTAACAGAAATTGGTAAACCATTAGTACCACAGATTTAACAGAAATTGGTAAAGTCATTAGTACCACAGATTTAACAGAAATTGGTAACGTCATTAGTACCACAGATTTAACAGAAATTGGTAAAGTCATTGGTACCACAGATTTAACAGAAATTGGTAAAGTCATTAGTACCACAGATTTAACAGAAATTGGTAAAGTCATTAGTACCACAGATTTAACAGAAATTGGTAACGTCATTGGTACCACAGATTTAACAGAAATTGGTAAAGTCATTAGTACCACAGATTTAACAGAAATTGGTAAAGTCATTAGTACCACAGATTTAACAGAAATTGGTAACGTCATTAGTACCACAGATTTAACAGAAATTGGTAACGTCATTGGTACCACAGATTTAACAGAAATTGGTAACGTCATTGGTACCACAGATTTAACAGAAATTGGTAAAGTCATTAGTACCACAGATTTAACAGAAATTGGTAAAGTCATTGGTACCACAGATTTAACAGAAATTGGTAACGTCATTGGTACCACAGATTTAACAGAAATTGGTAACGTCATTGGTACCACAGATTTAACAGAAATTGGTAAAGTCATTGGTACCACAGATTTAACAGAAATTGGTAACGTCATTGGTACCACAGATTTAACAGAAATTGGTAACGTCATTGGTACCACAGATTTAACAGAAATTGGTAAAGTCATTAGTACCACAGATTTAACAGAAATTGGTAACGTCATTGGTACCACAGATTTAACAGAAATTGGTAAAGTCATTGGTACCACAGATTTAACAGAAATTGGTAAAGTCATTGGTACCACAGATTTAACAGAAATTAGTAAAGTCATTGGTACCACAGATTTAACAGAAATTAGTAAAGTCATTAGTACCACAGATTTAACAGAAATTGGTAAAGTCATTAGTACCACAGATTTAACAGAAATTGGTAAAGTCATTAGTACCACAGATTTAACAGAAATTAGTAAAGTCATTAGTACCACAGATTTAACAGAAATTGGTAAAGTCATTAGTACCACAGATTTAACAGAAATTGGTAAAGTCATTGGTACCACAGATTTAACAGAAATTAGTAAAGTCATTAGTACCACAGATTTAACAGAAATTGGTAAAGTCATTAGTACCACAGATTTAACAGAAATTGGTAAAGTCATTAGTACCACAGATTTAACAGAAATTGGTAAAGTCATTAGTACCACAGATTTAACAGAAATTGGTAAAGTCATTGGTACCACAGATTTAACAGAAATTAGTAAAGTCATTAGTACCACAGATTTAACAGAAATTGGTAAAGTCATTAGTACCACAGATTTAACAGAAATTGGTAAAGTCATTAGTACCACAGATTTAACAGAAATTGGTAAAGTGATTAGTACCACAGATTTAACAGAAATTGGTAACGTCATTGGTACCACAGATTTAACAGAAATTGGTAAAGTCATTAGTACCACAGATTTAACAGAAATTGGTAAAGTGATTAGTACCACAGATTTAACACGGACTAAACGTATACACGTGTGGACCAGATCCATCGTGTCAAACATCTGTTGCCGATCTGCCCACGGCACAGCAGTGAAATGTAACAGATCGTAGCTTCCATCTCCTTTCACTAAAATGTTTTATGGAGCTCTCAGAAATATTGTACGGGCTCATTTGTACTTCAAAAAACCATCGATGCGGATGTCGAGAGTTAACGAAGAAGACGATAGTCTCTTCGGTGCATGTACACATTTTTGTGGTTCTCATTTCACGTCACAAGAGTCAAAGAGTGCGATGAATTGCCCTATGAGATGGAGATAGAGAGGGAACATGAGAAAATATGAATTTCGGATATTGGAAGAATATGGTTTACCGTATAAGTGATACGTGAACTCATTCACTTACATATGAAAGCTGGAAAACAACAAAAGAGTTTGGGAATAAACTAAACGCTTTTGAAGACAAATAAGTAAAAAAAGTAAAGTACCCCCGTCACACCAAGTGGCGTATAGGGAAATATGGTATTAGTGACCCTATATTTTACAGACCTTCAGCACATGATTTTTGGGGTAATGTGGTCAGTATTACGCCCGTGCTGCTTTACTTTTCCAGAAAAAAATCCGGTACCCATTTAAGGCTGGGTGAACCCGGAAGCCGTCGGTTGGGATCGAACTCTACTCCTTGTCCTTTGAAGTCCAGTTCACGAACCACTGAGCTATCGCGGCTCCCTTTTGAAGACAAATGCCTATGAAAAAATACTGTGTGTACAACGGCATGAATTAAAGACTAATATTGAAATAAGAGAAATGGTCATGCAACCGAAAATCTCATCTGCAAATAAGGAAAGAGGACGGACATATGTCGAAAATGTGCCGAGAAGAGACAAAATAATTCCATTACATGCTTCTATATGGGAAACATCGGGATACAGAAAAAGAGTAAGACCTAAAGAGACACTAAAAAACACTTATAAAGAAGCAAAGACAGACTCAGTAGAAAAGAACGATCATCTCGCCCAGAATAGAAATGGGTGGCGAGAAACATGACAAGGCCTGTGTGACGTCTAACAGTGCGGAAAGGATCAATAATCTAGAATATGTGATACGTGGCAGACAAAACAGAGAAACTCACAGAGTACAAGTAACACATGACAATAAACACCAAGAAACTATACAAAGAAACTCACAGAGTACAAGTAACATGTTACAATAAACACCAAGAAACTATACAAAGAAACATAGAGAGTACAAATAACACGTGACAATAAACACCAAGAAACTATACAAAGAAACTTACAGAGTACAAGTAACACGTGACAATAAACACCAAGAAACTATACAAAGAAACACAGAAAGACGCACCAAGATGGCGCCCTGTTAACTGGCCTGTTCATAAGACTCACAGATAAGTGCTGTTTTCCAGTGAAATTTCCTGTTTATTTGTTTGTTTTTATTTATTTTTTAAGAGATCATGTGATTGTACGCGCTTTCTATTTGATGTAATTCACTTTGCTTCTTTTGATTCATTGCATTTTGTTATAATTTCCTTATCTCATCATTCAGCCTTGGTGCACTATTGAACGCGTCAAAAAATGGCGGTTTGTTTACGCCGGTCTGTTGTCAAGGACGCGTAAGTCATTTAATTTGTAGAAAGCTCTCAGTGTTTCCGCGTGCTGCTGAGCAAGTTACTGGAGTTGGCCAGTTTATAGCGTGGAACGGGTTCTGGGCCGTGCGACTGAGCAAGTGCACGTGAGTCTGGACCATCCAAAGCATCGACATTCAGCGACGTTCATCAAAGACGACGGTAAGTGTAAGTTTTCAGATGCAACCCAAACTACATCATCGAAGAAGGAAAACACGACGGGGCAAGAGGGGTGGCACTAAACTGTCGAAGTGTGAGAGACTAGGCCTAAAGTATGTGCGCGTAACTTATTGGAATTGTGGGTCCATTAATCAACGACGGCCCATTCTTGATAAGCTACTGTGCGGCGACGATATAATGGTTTTGCAAGAAACTCTTCTTGGTGACAGGACAGTAAGTACTCCTGGCTTTCATTGTTTTTACAATAGACGACACCTTGGGCAGGCCATCCTTGTGCGCAACAATATGGTGGCAGCTGAGGTTGATATGTCTGTGTGGAACAATGCAGAATTGCAGGTACATGCGGTTAGGGTGCAGACCCCAGTTCATTTCGTGATTGTTAACGTGTATGTCTGTAATGGGAAGGTGAACACACAACAATGGCAGAATCTCTTCGAATTTGATGAAGAGAATGTCATTTTCTGCGGAGACTTTAATGCCAGAGGAAACCAGTGGGGTAACGTCATAACTAACAAGCAGGGAGAAGACCTAGAGAACGCACTGGTATCGGCCGATTTAGTGTGCTTGAATGATGGAAGGGCAACAAGAATGGCCACTCGAACAGGGGACTCTGATAGTGTCATAGACCTGGCACTGGTGTCTTCCACCTTCGCACCGGTTTGCAGGTGGAGTGCACTGGGGTTCCACGGAAGTGATCACTATCCATGTGTCCTCCTAATTGAGAAAGGCGGAAATAAAAGCCAGAGAAGAAAGCTCCGCACATTCAACTACGAGAAAACAGACCAGGACGTCATTAGCAAAATCAGACATCGGAAACAGAGCGCCCCTCGTAGGAGGCAGGAGAGATGGACGCAGCCACCCTGGTGGAACGTAGAAGTCGAGGAAGCTTGGCGGAGCAAGAGACAAACGGTCAAGACATGGCAGAAAGCCAGAAGGTATGGTAGAACACAACCTGAGCTCTTGAAGCGTCTGAAAGTAGAGGTCGACCAAAAAATGATGCACTTTAAACTATGCGCTAAGCAGGCTAAGGATGCCAAATGGGATGACTTCTGTAAAAAAGTGTGCTCAGAAAAATCGCTGGCCACATTCTGGCGCCTTCATCAGAGCATGAATGGCACACTACGACACAGAGGTATACCAGACTTTCAGAGCACAGGCCAGATATGGCACAAATCTGATGAGAGCAAAGGGAAGGCCCTGCTTGCCCGCTACATTGAGCAGACGGACCAAAGAAATGAGGCTGTAAGAATGAGGATACGGGGATCTTTGTCAAATTTGTGTAAGGATGTAGGGCTGGAAGAAGATCTCACAATCACAACCGATACCATTCGCACGACACTTAAAAGGTCACACAACACTGCTCCTGGTCCAGATGGTGTTCGGTATGATGACATAGGCGATTTAGCTGATGACGACTTGACAACACTGGCCAATGAGTTTAATGCCAGTATTCGGAGTGGCCAGATTAAGGAGGAGTGGCTACACAGCTACTTACTACTGCTACCGAAGCCAAACAAGGACCATTCTCAGATCAGTGCCTACAGAATCATCACAATGCAGAACACTGCGGGCAAGCTGCTGGAGAAAATAGTTGCCCGTGTCCTCACCTGTCGCCTTGAACAGAAACGCGTATTCCCATCCACACTCGGAGGTTATAGATATAACAAAGAGACATGGCTCAATGCGGCAGTATTTGCCTATGACGTCTTCGAAGGCTTCCACAGACGAGAGGAGACATGTGCTGCTGCTATAGATCTGGAGGATGCATACAACAGGGTACCATTTGAATATCTCATGCATATGCTTCTCAAACTGGTGGTGAACCCCTTCCTCATTAGATGGATCGCCGCGGCACTGTTTCAGAGGAAGGTGATACTCAGATGTGGAAGTTGGTCTTCCGAGCCAACATCCATTTGTCCTGGGCTGCCACAAGGCTCACCATTGTCACCAGTTCTATTTAACGTGTACACAATAACGATCCCAACAGCTGGATGGGAGGGGAAGAACTATGACTTTTGCTGATGATATTCTGGTATATCGACAGGGAAGAGACAGACGGGGAATCGCCTCCACAATGCAAGACGAACTCGATCGCATTTCTTCCTGGTGTGGGGTTTCAGGTGCCTTGGTTAATCCTAATAAAGCATCAGTTTCATGGTTCTCCCTTAACAATCATATCGTTAATACGACCACACCGGTAGTACGAATGGGAGCTGATGAGGTGACCAGGGACAAGTTGATGACATACCTCGGAGTTAAGTTTGATCGCAGCCTGTGTTTTCGGGACCACGTCGACCATGTGATAACAAAATCCCGCAAAGGATTAGCCGCCTTGAAGGTCATGGCAGCTGCCAACATCGAGCAGAGGCTACTTATTCTTCTGTTCCAGGGATTAGTCCTCGCACCAATCGAGTATGCCCTGGCCATTCTTACTGTCAGTACGACTCAAATTGATAGGCTGGAGAAAATACAAAATGAAGCAATGCGTATTATCCTGGGATGTACGGGGGACACTCCCTGTGTAGCAATGAGGTATCTTCTTGACTTTCCAACCATGGATGACAGAATCAAGATCTGGAGAGCACGAGCATACCTGAAGATTAGTACAGATACAGAGCATCCATTGCACCACGTGCTCAACACAGAGAAAGGTACCAGGCTAAAAAGAGGCAAATCATGGGTGGGCCGGGCAGAAGATGTCATCAAACAGGTCTGTGGGCTTACCAATATCAGCGTTGGTGAGGAGTGGATACCGGTGCCTACGTCATTCAAGGGAACTTTCTCATGTATTGTCACACTCGACAGGAAAAGTAGAGAACAGAACCCGGTCGTGGTTAATGCTGAGGTCAACGGTCTCATCTGCGATAATACCGATGAGAAAGATGCAGTCATCTATACAGACGGATCTGTAAGACGACACGAAAGAAGTGCATGGGCATTTACAGCACGCTCAGCAGGCAGAATAGCCAAGGAAGACAGTGGTGCATACGTCATGACAACGAGTAGCATGACAATGGAGGTGATGGCAGTGACCAAGGCATTCAAATGGTTAGAGTCACAAGACTACACCCACGCATGTATACTGAGTGATTCGATGAGCATGATAAAAAAAAGTGGAGGCGGGCTCTGTACGCATGCAATGGGTAGAGTCGTTGCAGAAATCCAAAATACGTAAGGTCACCTTTGTCTATGTCCCTGGACATGCGGGAGTACGGGGAAATGAGAGAGCGGACAGGTTGGCTAGCTGCGCTGTCGTTGAGGACGGGCAACCGATGGATCGGGCGGACATCATCAATGCCCTTCGAGATGTTGGAAGAGCACAGGACTTCGACAAACACAGATCCACGTCACTTCTTCGGATGATGGAAATGGGTGTTAAGATGGGCACGGCCAGAAATGAGAAACTTGGTGGCCGTGTAAGAAGACTTATCAACCAACATAGAACTGGAGTCATCAGTCGCTGGACACTGAGGGAATTGCTGAGGAGGGGATCTGAGCACCTATGGACATGTTCGGAGTGCAATGATGATGACCCGCAAATAACTCAATAACTCAATAACAAAGAAACACAGAGAGTACAAGTAACACGTGACAAGCAACACAGAGAAACTATACAAAGAAACACAGAGAGTAGCTATACAAAGAAACACAGAGAGTAGCTATACAAAGAAACACAGAGAGTACAAGTAACACGTGGCAGGCAGAACAAATAAACTATGCAAACAAATGCAGAGAGTACAAGTAACTATTATCAGACAGCACAGAGAAACTACGAATGTAGATAGTACAAGTAACTATTATCAGACAGCACAGATTAACTATGAATGTAGAGAGTACAAGTAACTATTATCAGACAGCACAGAGAAACTATGAATGTAGAGAGTACAAGTAACTATTGTCAGACAGCACAGAGAAACTATGAATGTAGAGAGTACAAGTAACTATTGTCAGACAGCACAGAGAAACTATGAATGTAGAGAGTACAAGTAACTATTGTCAGACATCACAGAGAAACTATGAATGTAGAGAGTACAAGTAACTATTGTCAGACAGCACAGAGAAACTATGAATGTAGAGAGTACAAGTAACTATTGTCAGACAGCACAGAGAAACTATGAATGTAGAGAGTAGAAGTAACTATTATCAGACAGCACAGAGAAACTATGAATGTAGAGAGTACAAGTGATTCGCGACAGACAAAATACAGGAACAGGTTTTTAAAAATAGCAAAGTAGATTTCTTTCTTTCTTCTCTTGCCCTTGCCCAATGATTACTAAATGATCGAACAGATTTCTTCAGCATCCGCACTTAAAATAACGTTATGCGGGCGTAAATGCGCTGTGTTGTCGTTTGCAGCTAGACTGTGATATTTACGCCTTTTGGCCCAACATCCGACTTCAACACTGTATTTTGTGTACCAATTGCCGTTCATTTTCAATCCCAACTCTCTTTCCCAGACTGTGTGTGTCTGTATCCAAGACAAATGTCACAGGGCAGATACAATAAAGGAATTCATGTAAAATATGATATGTATTGAGTTATTGAGTTGTTGAGTTATTAGCGTGTTATCATCATTGCACTCCGAACATAAAAGTGCTCAGATCCCCTCCTCAGTAAGTCTGGAAGTGTCCAGCGACTGAAGACTCCAGTTCTGTGTTGGCTGATTAGTCTTCTTACACGCCCACTAAGTTTCTTGTTTCTGGCTGTGCTCATCTTAACTCCCATCTTTTTCATCCGAAGGAGTAACGTGGACTCATGGATGTCGAAGTCCTGTGTGCTTCCCACTTCCAGGAGAGCATTGAGACGTCCGCCCGATCCATTGGTTGACCGTCCCCAACAATAGCGCAGCTAGCCAACATGTCCGCTCTTTCATTTCTCCGTACTCCCGCATGTCCTGGGCGTAAAAAAAAGTAATAAAATGCATTGCACCCAACAAGTAAAGACAAATAATTATTAACTTGAGTCGACAAAATTATATTAAGAACATGAAAGAAACGAGAAGAACAACGTGAGCAAAAAATCAATAATCAAGAGGCTGAGAAGTAAAAATTGAACATCAAACATTCAAAAGAGTCAACAAATACACATACACACACAAGCACAGAGAAAGAGTAAAGAATCCACCTTCACGAAAGTTTAAAATCAGACACACACATGCACACACACACACACACACACACACACACACACACACACAACTTTGACAAAGATCTCAGAAATGCACATTTTAGTCAAGGGTATAAAATAAATATCTTAGTGGTTATCTCGTTCAGAGATGTCAGGCACATATGTCGTTGCCAGTGATGCATGTACTGTTATCTTCTGCTCCGTATGAAGACAGCGTTCCTCACAGTTGATAAGTGTTAACAATTATGTGTACAGGCTGTAGGACTGGGCAATGTGTTCTGTACTGTCTGTCAGGATGTAAGACTGGGCAATGTGTTCTGTACTGTCTGTCAGGATGTAGGACTGGGCAATGTGTTCTGTACTGTCTGTCAGGATGTAGGACTGGGCAATGTGTTCAGTACTGTCTGTCAGGATTTAGGACTGGGCAATGTGTTCTGTACTGTCTGTCAGGCCGTAGGACTGGGCAATGTGTTCTCTACTGTCTGTCAGGATGTAAGACTGGGCAATGTGTTCTGTACTGTCTGTCATGATGTAGGACTGGGCAATGTGTTCGGTACTATCTGTCATGATGTAGGAATGGGCAATGTGTTCTGTACTGCCAGTCGTGATGTATGACTGGACAATGTGTTCGGTACTGTCTGTCATGATGTAGGAATGGGCAATGTGTTCTGTACTGTCTGTCAGGCTGTAGGACTGGGCAATGTGTTCGGTACTGTCTATCATGATGTAGGACTGGGCAATGTGTTCTGTACTGTCTGTCATGATGTAGGAATGGGCAATGTGTTCTGTACTGTCTGTCATGATGTAGGAATGGGCAATGTGTACTGTACTGTCTGTCAGGCTGTAGAACTGGGCAATGTATTCTCTACTGTCTGTCAGGCTGTAGGACTGGGCAATGTGTTCTGTACTGTCTGTCGTGATGTATGACTGGGCAGTGTGTTCTGTACTGTCTGGCAGGATGTAGGAATGAGCAATGTGTTATGTACTGTCTGTCATGATGTAGGAATGGGCAATGTGTTCTGTACTGTCTGTCGTGAAGTATGACTGGGCAATGTGTTCTGTACTGTCTGTCATGATGTAGGAATGGCCAATGTGTTCTGTACTGTCTGTCGTGATGTATGACTGGGCAATGCGTTCTGTACTGTCTGTCAGGATGTAGGACTGTGCAATGTGTTCTGTACTGTCTGTCATGATGTAGGACTGGGTAATGTGTTCTGTACTGTCTGTCAGGCTGTAAGACTGGGTAATGTGTTCTGTACTGTCTGACATGATGTAGGACTGGGCAATGTGTTCTGTACTGTCTGTCAGGCTGTAGGACTGGGCAATGTGTTCTGTGCTGTCTGTCAGGCTGTAGGACTTGGCAATGTGTTCTGTACTGTCTGTCAGGCTGTAGGACTGGGCAATGTGTTCTGTACTGTCTGTCAGGCTGTAGGACTGGGCAATGTGTTCTGTACTGTCTGTCATGATGTAGGGCTGGGCAATATGTTCTCTACTGTCTGTCATGATGTAGAAGTGGGCAATACGTTCTCTACTGTCTGTCAGGTTGTAGGACTAGGCATTATGTTCTCTACTGTCTGTCAGGCTGTAGGACTGGGCAATATGTTCTCTACTGTCTGTCAGGCTGTAGGACTGAGCAATGTGTTCTGTACTGTCTGTCATGATGTAGGAATGGGCAATGTGTTCTGTACTGTCTGTCATGATGTAGGAATGAGCAATGTGTTCTGTATTGTCTGTCGTGATGTATGACTGGGCAATGCGTTCTGTACTGTCTGTCATGATGTAGGAATTGTCAATGTGTTCTGTACTGTCTGTCATGATGTAGGAATGGGCAATGTGTTCTGTACTGTCTGTCATGATGTATGACTGGGCAATGTGTTCTGTACTGTCTGTCATGATGTAGGACTAGGCAATGTGGTCTGTACTGTCTGTCAGGCTTTAGGATTGTGCAATGTGTTCTGTACTGTCTGTCAGGCTGTAGGACTTTGCAATGTGTTCTGTAATGTCTGTCAGGCTGTAGGACTGTGCAATGTGTTCCTTACTGTCTGTCAGGCTGTAGCACTGGGCAATGTGTTCTGTACTGTCTGTCATGATGTAGGACTGGGCAATATGTTCTCTACTGTCTGTCATGATGTAGGAGTGGGCAATTTGTTCTCTACTGTCTGTCAGGCTGTAGGACTGGGTAATATGTTCTATACTGTCTGTCAAGCTGTAGGACTGGGCAATAAGTTCTCTACTGTCTGTCAGGCTGTAGGACTGGGCAATATGTTCTCTACTGTCTGTCAGGCTGTAGGACTGGGCAATGTGTTCTGTACTGTCTGTCATGATGTAGGACTGGGCAATGTGTTCTGTACTGTCTGTCATGATGTAGGAGTGGGCAATGCGTTCTGTAATGTATATCTGGATGTAGGACTGTGCAATGTGTTCTGTACTGTCTGTCAGGATGCAGGACAGGGCAATGGGTTCTGTACTGTCTGTCAGGCTGTAGAACTGGGCAATGTATTCTCTACTGTCTGTCAGGCTGTAGGACTGGGCAATGTGTTCTCTGATGTCTGTCAGGCTGTAGGACTGGGCAATGTGTTCTGTACTGTCTGTCAGTCTGTAGGACTGGGTAATGTGTTCTGTACTGTCTGTCAGGTTGTAAGACTAGGAAATGTGTTCTATACCGTCTGTCAGTCTGTAGGACTGGACAATGTGTTCTGTATTGTCTGTCAGGCTGTAGGACTGGGTAATATTTTCTCTATTGTCTGTCAGGCTGTAGGACTGGGCAATGTGTTCTGTACTGTCTGTCAGTCTGTAGGACTGGGCAATGTGTTCTGTGCTGTCTGTCAGTCAGTAGGACCAGGCAATGTGTTCTGTACTGTCTGTCAGGCTGTAGGACCAGGCAATGTGTTCTGTACTGTCTGTCATGCTGTAAAATCGGGCAATATGTTCTCTATTGTCTGTCAGTCTGTAGGTCAAGGCAATGTGTTCTCTACTGTCTGTCAGTCTGCAGGACAAGGCAATGTGTTCTGCACTGTCTGTCAGTCTGTAGGACTGGGCAATGTGTTCTGTACTGTCTGTCAGTCTGTAGGACAGGGCAATGTGTTCTCTACTGTCTGTCAGTCTGTAGGACTTTGCAATGTGTTCTCTACTGTCTGTCAGGCTGTAGGACTTTGCAATGTGTTCTCTATTGTCTGTCAGTCTGTAGGCCTTTGCAATGTGTTCTCTACTGTCTGTCAGTCTGTAGGACTTTGCAATGTGTTCTCTATTGTCTGTCAGTCTGTAGGACTTTGCAATGTGTTCTCTATTGTCTGTCAGTCTGTAGGACTTTGCAATGTGTTCTCTATTGTCTGTTAGTCTGTAGGACTTTGCAATGTGTTCTCTATTGTCTGTCAGTCTGTAGGGCTTTGCAATGTGTTCTCTTCTGTCTGTCAGTCTGTAGGTCTTTGCAATGTGTTCTCTATTGTCTGTCATGATGTAGGAATGGGCAATGTGTTCTGTACTGTCTATCGTGATGTATGACTGGGTAATGCGTTCTGTACTGTCTCTCAGGATGTAGGAATGGGCAATGTGTTCTGTACTGTCTGTCATGATGTAGGAATGGGCAATGTGTACTGTACTGTCTGTCAGGCTGTAGAACTGGGCAATGTATTCTCTACTGTCTGTCAGGCTGTAGGACTGGGCAATGTGTTCTGTACTGTCTGTCGTGATGTATGACTGGGCAGTGTGTTCTGTACTGTCTGGCATGATGTAGGAATGGGCAATGTGTTATGTACTGTCTGTCATGATGTAGGAATGGGCAATGTGTTCTGTACTGTCCGTCGTGATGTATGACTGGGTAATGTGTTCTGTACTGTCTGTCATGATGTAGGAATGGCCAATGTGTTCTGTACTGTCTGTCAGGCTGTAGGACTGGGCAATGTGTTCTGTGCTGTCTGTCAGGCTGTAGGACTTGGCAATGTGTTCTGTACTGTCTGTCAGGCTGTAGGACTGGGCAATGTGTTCTGTACTGTCTGTCAGGCTGTAGGACTGGGCAATGTGTTCTGTACTGTCTGTCATGATGTAGGGCTGGGCAATATGTTCTCTACTGTCTGTCATGATGTAGAAGTGGGCAATACGTTCTCTACTGTCTGTCAGGTTGTAGGACTAGGCATTATGTTCTCTACTGTCTGTCAGGCTGTAGGACTGGGCAATATGTTCTCTACTGTCTGTCAGGCTGTAGGACTGAGCAATGTGTTCTGTACTGTCTGTCATGATGTAGGAATGGGCAATGTGTTCTGTACTGTCTGTCATGATGTAGGAATGAGCAATGTGTTCTGTATTGTCTGTCGTGATGTATGACTGGGCAATGCGTTCTGTACTGTCTGTCATGATGTAGGAATTGTCAATGTGTTCTGTACTGTCTGTCATGATGTAGGAATGGGCAATGTGTTCTGTACTGTCTGTCATGATGTATGACTGGGCAATGTGTTCTGTACTGTCTGTCATGATGTAGGACTAGGCAATGTGGTCTGTACTGTCTGTCAGGCTTTAGGATTGTGCAATGTGTTCTGTACTGTCTGTCAGGCTGTAGGACTTTGCAATGTGTTCTGTAATGTCTGTCAGGCTGTAGGACTGTGCAATGTGTTCCTTACTGTCTGTCAGGCTGTAGCACTGGGCAATGTGTTCTGTACTGTCTGTCATGATGTAGGACTGGGCAATATGTTCTCTACTGTCTGTCATGATGTAGGAGTGGGCAATTTGTTCTCTACTGTCTGTCAGGCTGTAGGACTGGGTAATATGTTCTATACTGTCTGTCAAGCTGTAGGACTGGGCAATAAGTTCTCTACTGTCTGTCAGGCTGTAGGACTGGGCAATATGTTCTCTACTGTCTGTCAGGCTGTAGGACTGGGCAATGTGTTCTGTACTGTCTGTCATGATGTAGGACTGGGCAATGTGTTCTGTACTGTCTGTCATGATGTAGGAGTGGGCAATGCGTTCTGTAATGTATATCTGGATGTAGGACTGTGCAATGTGTTCTGTACTGTCTGTCAGGATGCAGGACAGGGCAATGGGTTCTGTACTGTCTGTCAGGCTGTAGAACTGGGCAATGTATTCTCTACTGTCTGTCAGGCTGTAGGACTGGGCAATGTGTTCTCTGATGTCTGTCAGGCTGTAGGACTGGGCAATGTGTTCTGTACTGTCTGTCAGTCTGTAGGACTGGGTAATGTGTTCTGTACTGTCTGTCAGGTTGTAAGACTAGGAAATGTGTTCTATACCGTCTGTCAGTCTGTAGGACTGGACAATGTGTTCTGTATTGTCTGTCAGGCTGTAGGACTGGGTAATATTTTCTCTATTGTCTGTCAGGCTGTAGGACTGGGCAATGTGTTCTGTACTGTCTGTCAGTCTGTAGGACTGGGCAATGTGTTCTGTGCTGTCTGTCAGTCAGTAGGACCAGGCAATGTGTTCTGTACTGTCTGTCAGGCTGTAGGACCAGGCAATGTGTTCTGTACTGTCTGTCATGCTGTAAAATCGGGCAATATGTTCTCTATTGTCTGTCAGTCTGTAGGTCAAGGCAATGTGTTCTCTACTGTCTGTCAGTCTGCAGGACAAGGCAATGTGTTCTGCACTGTCTGTCAGTCTGTAGGACTGGGCAATGTGTTCTGTACTGTCTGTCAGTCTGTAGGACAGGGCAATGTGTTCTCTACTGTCTGTCAGTCTGTAGGACTTTGCAATGTGTTCTCTACTGTCTGTCAGGCTGTAGGACTTTGCAATGTGTTCTCTATTGTCTGTCAGTCTGTAGGCCTTTGCAATGTGTTCTCTACTGTCTGTCAGTCTGTAGGACTTTGCAATGTGTTCTCTATTGTCTGTCAGTCTGTAGGACTTTGCAATGTGTTCTCTATTGTCTGTCAGTCTGTAGGACTTTGCAATGTGTTCTCTATTGTCTGTTAGTCTGTAGGACTTTGCAATGTGTTCTCTATTGTCTGTCAGTCTGTAGGGCTTTGCAATGTGTTCTCTTCTGTCTGTCAGTCTGTAGGTCTTTGCAATGTGTTCTCTATTGTCTGTCATGATGTAGGAATGGGCAATGTGTTCTGTACTGTCTATCGTGATGTATGACTGGGTAATGCGTTCTGTACTGTCTCTCAGGATGTAGGAATGGGCAATGTGTTCTGTACTGTCTGTCATGATGTAGGAATGGGCAATGTGTACTGTACTGTCTGTCAGGCTGTAGAACTGGGCAATGTATTCTCTACTGTCTGTCAGGCTGTAGGACTGGGCAATGTGTTCTGTACTGTCTGTCGTGATGTATGACTGGGCAGTGTGTTCTGTACTGTCTGGCATGATGTAGGAATGGGCAATGTGTTATGTACTGTCTGTCATGATGTAGGAATGGGCAATGTGTTCTGTACTGTCCGTCGTGATGTATGACTGGGTAATGTGTTCTGTACTGTCTGTCATGATGTAGGAATGGCCAATGTGTTCAGTACTGTCTGTCGTGATGTATGACTGGGCAATGCGTTCTGTACTGTCTGTCAGAATGTAGGACTGTGCAATGTGTTCTGTACTGTCTGTCATGATGTAGGACTGGGTAATGTGTTCTGTACTGTCTGTCAGGCTGTAGGACTGGGTAATGTGTTCTGTACTGTCTGTCATGATGTAGGACTGGGCAATGTGTTCTGTACTGTCTGTCAGACTGTAGAACTGGGCAATGTGTTCTGTACTGTCTGTCAGGCTGTAGGACTGGGCAATGTGTTCTGTACTGTCTTTCAGGCTGTAGGACTTGGCAATGTGTTCTGTACTGTCTGTCAGGCTGTAGCACTGGGCAATGTGTTCTGTACTGTCTGTCATGATGTAGGACTGGGCAATATGTTCTCTACTGTCTGTCATGATGTAGGAGTGGGCAATTTGTTCTCTACTGTCTGTCAGGCTGTAGGACTGGGTAATATGTTCTATACTGTCTGTCAAGCTGTAGGACTGGGCAATAAGTTCTCTACTGTCTGTCAGGCTGTAGGACTGGGCAATATGTTCTCTACTGTCTGTCAGGCTGTAGGACTGGGCAATGTGTTCTGTACTGTCTGTCATGATGTAGGACTGGCAATGTGTTCTGTACTGTCTGTCATGATGTAGGAGTGGGCAATGCGTTCTGTAATGTAGATCTGGATGTAGGACTGTGCAATGTGTTCTGTACTGTCTGTCAGGATGCAGGACAGGGCAATGGGTTCTGTACTGTCTGTCAGGCTGTAGAACTGGGCAATGTATTCTCTACTGTCTGTCAGGCTGTAGGACTGGGCAATGTGTTCTCTGATGTCTGTCAGGCTGTAGGACTGGGCAATGTGTTCTGTACTGTCTGTCAGTCTGTAGGACTGGGTAATGTGTTCTGTACTGTCTGTCAGGTTGTAAGACTAGGAAATGTGTTCTATACCGTCTGTCAGTCTGTAGGACTGGGCAATGTGTTCTGTACTGTCTGTCAGTCTGTAGGACTGGGCAATGTGTTCTGTGCTGTCTGTCAGTCAGTAGGACCAGGCAATGTGTTCTGTACTGTCTGTCAGGCTGTAGGACCAGGCAATGTGTTCTGTACTGTCTGTCATGCTGTAAAATCGGGCAATATGTTCTCTATTGTCTGTCAGTCTGTAGGTCAAGGCAATGTGTTCTCTACTGTCTGTCAGTCTGCAGGACAAGGCAATGTGTTCTGCACTGTCTGTCAGTCTGTAGGACTGGGCAATGTGTTCTGTACTGTCTGTCAGTCTGTAGGACAGGGCAATGTGTTCTCTACTGTCTGTCAGTCTGTAGGACTTTGCAATGTGTTCTCTACTGTCTGTCAGGCTGTAGGACTTTGCAATGTGTTCTCTATTGTCTGTCAGTCTGTAGGCCTTTGCAATGTGTTCTCTACTGTCAGTCAGTCTGTAGGACTTTGCAATGTGTTCTCTATTGTCTGTCAGTCTGTAGGACTTTGCAATGTGCTCTCTATTGTCTGTCAGTCTGTAGGACTTTGCAATGTGTTCTCTATTGTCTGTCAGGCTGTAGGACCGGGCAATATGTTCTCTATTGTCTGTCAGTCTGTAGGACTGGACAATGTGTTCTATACTGTCTGTCAGTCTGTAGGACTGGACAATGTGTTATGTACTGTCTGTCAGGCTGTAGGACCGGGTAATATTTTCTCTATTGTCTGTCAGGCTGTAGGACTGGGCAATGTGTTCTGTACTGTCTGTCAGTCTGTAGGACTGGACAATGTGTTCTGTGCTGTCTGTCAGTCAGTAGGACCAGGCAATGTGTTCTGTACTGTCTGTCATGCTGTAAAACCGGGCAATATGTTCTCTATTGTCTGTCAGTCTGTAGAACTGGGCAATGTGTTCTGTACTGTCTGTCAGTCTGTAGGACTGGGCAATGTGTTCTGTACTGTCTGTCAGGCTGTAGAACCAGGCAATGTGTTCTATCTTGTCTGTCAGTCTGTAGGTCAAGGCAATGTGTTCTCTACTGCCTGTCAGTCTGCAGGACTGGACAATGTGTTCTGTACTGTCTGTCAGTCTGTAGGACTGGGCAATGTGTTCTCTACTGTCTGTCAATCTGCAGGACAAGGCAATGTGTTCTGTACTGTCTGTTAGTCTGTAGGACTGGGCAATGTGTTCTCTACTGTCTGTCAGTCTGTAGGACTGGGCAATGTGTTCTGTTCTGTCTGTCAGGCTGTAGGACTGGGCAATGTGGTCTGTACTGTCTGTCAGGCTGTAGGACTGTGCAATGTGTTCTGTACTGTCTGTCAGGCTGTAGGACTTTGAATTGTGTTCTCTACTGTCTGTCAGGCTGTAGGACTTTGCAATGTGTTCTCTATTGTCTGTCAGTCTGTAGGACTTTGCAATGTGTTCTCTATTGTCTGTCAGTCTGTAGGACTTTGTAATGTGTTCTCTATTGTCTGTCAGTCTGTAGGACTTTGCAATGTGTTCTCTACTGTCTGTCAGGCTGTAGGACTTTGCAATGTGTTCTCTATTGTCTGTCAGTCTGTAGGTCTTTGCAATGTGTTCTCTACTGTCTGTCAGTCTGTAGGACTTTGCAATGTGTTCTCTATTGTCTGTCAGTCTGTAGGACTTTGCAATGTGCTCTCTATTGTCTGTCAGTCTGTAGGACTTTGCAATGTGTTCTCTATTGTATGTCAGTCTGTAGGACTTTGCAATGTGTTCTCTATTGTCTGTCAGTCTGTAGTGCTTTGCAATGTGTTCTCTACTGTCTGTCAGTCTGTAGGTCTTTGCAATGTGTTCTCTATTGTCTGTCAGTCTGTAGGACTTTGCAATGTGTTCTCTACTGTCTGTCAGTCTGCAGCAAGGCAATGTGTTCTCTATTGTCTGTCAGTCTGTAGGATTTTGCAATGTGTTCTCTACTGTCTGTCAGGCTGTAGGACTTTGAAATGTGTTCTCTATTGTCTGTCAGTCTGTAGGACTTTGCAATGTGCTGTCTATTGTCTGTCAGTCTGTAGGACTTTGCAATGTGTTCTCTACTGTCTGTCAGGCTGTAGGAATTTGCAATGTGTTCTCTATTGTCTGTCAGTCTGTAGGTCTTTGCAATGTGTTCTCTACTGTCTGTCAGTCTGTAGGTCTTTGCAATGTGTTCTCTACTGTCTGTCAGTCTGTAGGACTTTGCAATGTGCTCTCTATTGTCTGTCAGTCTGTAGGACTTTGCAATGTGTTCTCTATTGTCTGTCAGTCTGTAGGACTTTGCAATGTGTTCTCTATTGTCTGTCAGTCTGTAGGGCTTTGCAATGTGTTCTCTTCTGTCTGTCAGTCTGTAGGTCTTTGCAATGTGTTCTCCATTGTCTGTCATGATGTAGGAATGGGCAATGTGTTCTGTACCGTCTATCGTGATGTATGACTGGGTAATGCGTTCTGTACTGTCTGTCAGGATGTAGGAATGGGCAATGTGTTCTGTACTGTCTGTCATGATGTAGGAATGGGCAATGTGTACTGTACTGTCTGTCAGGCTGTAGAACTGGGCAATGTATTCTCTACTGTCTGTCAGGCTGTAGGACTGGGCAATGTGTTCTGTACTGTCTGTCGTGATGTATGACTGGGCAGTGTGTTCTGTACTGTCTGGCATGATGTAGGAATGGGCAATGTGTTATGTACTGTCTGTCATGATGTAGGAATAGGCAATGTGTTCTGTACTGTCCGTCGTGAGGTATGACTGGGTAATGTGTTCTGTACTGTCTGTCATGATGTAGGAATGGCCAATGTGTTCAGTACTGTCTGTCGTGATGTATGACTGGGCAATGCGTTCTGTACTGTCTGTCAGAATGTAGGACTGTGCAATGTGTTCTGTACTGTCTGTCATGATGTAGGACTGGGTAATGTGTTCTGTACGGTCTGTCAGGCTGTAGGACTGGGTAATGTGTTCTGTACTGTCTGTCATGATGTAGGACTGGGCAATGTGTTCTGTACTGTCTGTCAGACTGTAGAACTGGGCAATGTGTTCTGTACTGTCTGTCAGGCTGTAGGACTGGGCAATGTGTTCTGTACTGTCTTTCAGGCTGTAGGACTTGGCAATGTGTTCTGTACTGTCTGTCAGACTGTAGGACTGGGCAATGTGTTCTGTACTGTCTGTCAGGCTGTAGGACTGGGCAATGTGTTCTGTACTGTCTGTCATGATGTAGGACTGGGCAATATGTGCTCTACTGTCTGTCATGATGTAAGAATGAGCAATGTGTTCTGTACTGTCTGTCGTGATGTATGAATGGGCAATTCGTTATGTACTGTCTGTCAGGATGTAGGACTGTGCAAAGTGTTCTGTACTGTCTGTCAGGATGCAGGACTGGGCAATGGGTTCTGTACTGTCTGTCAGGCTGTAGGACCGGGCAATATGTTCTCTATTGTCTGTCAGTCTGTAGGACTGGGCAATGTGTTCTATACCGTCTGTCAGTCTGTAGGACTGGGCAATGTGTTCTGTACTGTCTGTCAGTCTGTAGGACTGGGTAATGTGTTCTGTACTGTCTGTCAGGTTGTAAGACTGGGAAATGTGTTCTGTACTGTCTGTAAGTCTATAGAACTGGACAATGTGTTCTGTACTGTCTGTCAGGCTGTAGGACCGGGCAATATGTTCTCTATTGTCTGTCAGTCTGTAGGACTGGACAATGTGTTCTATACTGTCTGTCAGTCTGTAGGACTGGACAATGTGTTATGTACTGTCTGTCAGGCTGTAGGACCGGGTAATATTTTCTCTATTGTCTGTCAGGCTGTAGGACTGGGCAATGTGTTCTGTACTGTCTGTCAGTCTGTAGGACTGGACAATGTGTTCTGTGCTGTCTGTCAGTCAGTAGGACCAGGCAATGTGTTCTGTACTGTCTGTCATGCTGTAAAACCGGGCAATATGTTCTCTATTGTCTGTCAGTCTGTAGAACTGGGCAATGTGTTCTGTACTGTCTGTCAGTCTGTAGGACTGGGCAATGTGTTCTGTACTGTCTGTCAGGCTGTAGAACCAGGCAATGTGTTCTATCTTGTCTGTCAGTCTGTAGGTCAAGGCAATGTGTTCTCTACTGCCTGTCAGTCTGCAGGACTGGACAATGTGTTCTGTACTGTCTGTCAGTCTGTAGGACTGGGCAATGTGTTCTCTACTGTCTGTCAATCTGCAGGACAAGGCAATGTGTTCTGTACTGTCTGTTAGTCTGTAGGACTGGGCAATGTGTTCTCTACTGTCTGTCAGTCTGTAGGACTGGGCAGTGTGTTCTGTTCTGTCTGTCAGGCTGTAGGACTGGGCAATGTGGTCTGTACTGTCTGTCAGGCTGTAGGACTGTGCAATGTGTTCTGTACTGTCTGTCAGGCTGTAGGACTTTGAATTGTGTTCTCTACTGTCTGTCAGGCTGTAGGACTTTGCAATGTGTTCTCTATTGTCTGTCAGTCTGTAGGACTTTGCAATGTGTTCTCTATTGTCTGTCAGTCTGTAGGACTTTGTAATGTGTTCTCTATTGTCTGTCAGTCTGTAGGACTTTGCAATGTGTTCTCTACTGTCTGTCAGGCTGTAGAACTTTGCAATGTGTTCTCTATTGTCTGTCAGTCTGTAGGTCTTTGCAATGTGTTCTCTACTGTCTGTCAGTCTGTAGGACTTTGCAATGTGTTCTCTATTGTCTGTCAGTCTGTAGGACTTTGCAATGTGCTCTCTATTGTCTGTCAGTCTGTAGGACTTTGCAATGTGTTCTCTATTGTATGTCAGTCTGTAGGACTTTGCAATGTGTTCTCTATTGTCTGTCAGTCTGTAGTGCTTTGCAATGTGTTCTCTACTGTCTGTCAGTCTGTAGGTCTTTGCAATGTGTTCTCTATTGTCTGTCAGTCTGTAGGACTTTGCAATGTGTTCTATACTGTCTGTCAGTCTGCAGCAAGGCAATGTGTTCTCTATTGTCTGTCAGTCTGTAAGATTTTGCAATGTGTTCTCTACTGTCTGTCAGGCTGTAGGACTTTGAAATGTGTTCTCTATTGTCGGTCAGTCTGTAGGACTTTGCAATGTGCTGTCTATTGTCTGTCAGTCTGTAGGACTTTGCAATGTGTTCTCTACTGTCTGTCAGGCTGTAGGAATTTGCAATGTGTTCTCTATTGTCTGTCAGTCTGTAGGTCTTTGCAATGTGTTCTCTACTGTCTGTCAGTCTGTAGGTCTTTGCAATGTGTTCTCTATTGTCTGTCAGTCTGTAGGACTTTGCAATGTGTTCTCTACTGTCTGTCAGGCTGTAGGACTTTGCAATGTGTTCTCTATTGTCTGTCAGTCTGTAGGACTTTGCAATGTGTTCTCTACTGTCTGTCAGTCTGTAGGACTTTGCAATGTGTTCTCTATTGTCTGTCAGTCTGTAGGACTTTGCAATGTGTTCTCTACTGTCTGTCAGTCTGTAGGACTTTGCAATGTGTTCTCTATTGTCTGTCAGTCTGTAGGACTTTGCAATGTGTTCTCTATTGTCTGTCAGTCTGTAGGACTTTGCAATGTGTTCTCTACTGTCTGTCAGGCTGTAGGACTTTGCAATGTGTTCTCTATTGTCTGTCAGTCTGTAGGTCTTTGCAATGTGTTCTCTACTGTCTGTCAGTCTGTAGGACTTTGCAATGTGTTCTCTATTGTCTGTCAGTCTGTAGGACTTTGCAATGTGCTCTCTATTGTCTGTCAGTCTGTAGGACTTTGCAATGTGTTCTCTATTGTATGTCAGTCTGTAGGACTTTGCAATGTGTTCTCTATTGTCTGTCAGTCTGTAGTGCTTAGCAATCTGTTCTCTACTGTCTGTCAGTCTGTAGGTCTTTGCAATGTGTTCTCTACTGTCTGTCAGTCTGTAGGACTTTGCAATGTGTTCTCTACTGTCAGTCAGTCTGTAGCAAGGCAATGTGTTCTCTATTGTCTGTCAGTCTGTAGGATTTTGCAATGTGTTCTCTACTGTCTGTCAGGCTGTAGGACTTTGCAATGTGTTCTCTATTGTCTGTCAGTCTGTAGGTCTTTGCAATGTGTTCTCTACTGTCTGTCAGTCTGTAGGACTTTGAAATGTGTTCTCTATTGTCTGTCAGTCTGTAGGACTTTGCAATGTGCTGTCTATTGTCTGTCAGTCCGTAGGATTTTGCAATGTGTTCTCTACTGTCTGTCAGGCTGTAGGAATTTGCAATGTGTTCTCTATTGTCTGTCAGTCTGTAGGTCTTTGCAATGTGTTCTCTACTGTCTGTCAGTCTGTAGGTCTTTGCAATGTGTTCTCTATTGTCTGTCAGTCTGTAGGACTTTGCAATGTGTTCTCTACTGTCTGTCAGGCTGTAGGACTTTGCAATGTGTTCTCTATTGTCTGTCAGTCTGTAGGACTTTGCAATGTGTTCTCTACTGTCTGTCAGTCTGTAGGACTTTGCAATGTGTTCTCTATTGTCTATCAGTCTGTAGGACTTTGCAATGTGTTCTCTACTGTCTGTCAGTCTGTAGGACTTTGCAATGTGTTCTCTATTGTCTGTCAGTCTGTAGGACTTTGCAATGTGTTCTCTACTGTCTGTCAGTCTGTAGGACTTTGCAATGTGTTCTCTATTGTCTGTCAGTCTGTAGGACTTTGCAATGTGTTCTCTATTGTCTGTCAGTCTGTCGGACTTTGCAATGTGTTCTCTATTGTCTGTCAGTCTGTCGGACTTTGCAATGTGTTCTCTACTGTCTGTCAGGCTGTAGGACTTTGCAATGTGTTCTCTATTGTCTGTCAGTCTGTAGGTCTTTGCAATGTGTTCTCTACTGTCTGTCAGTCTGTAGGACTTTGGAATGTGTTCTCTATTGTCTGTCAGTCTGTAGGACTTTGCAATGTGCTCTCTATTGTCTGTCAGTCTGTAGGACTTTGCTATGTGTTCTCTATTGTATGTCAGTCTGTAGGACTTTGCAATGTGTTCTCTATTGTCTGTCAGTCTGTAGTGCTTTGCAATGTGTTCTCTACTGTCTGTCAGTCTGTAGGTCTTTGCAATGTGTTCTCTATTGTCTGTCAGTCTGTAGGACTTTGCAATGTGTTCTCTACTGTCAGTCAGTCTGTAGCAAGGCAATGTGTTCTCTATTGTCTGTCAGTCTGTAGGACTTTGCAATGTGTTCTCTATTGTCTGTCAGTCTGTAGGTCTTTGCAATGTGTTCTCTACTGTCTGTCAGTCTGTAGGACTTTGAAATGTGTTCTCTATTGTCTGTCAGTCTGTAGGACTTTGCAATGTGCTGTCTATTGTCTGTCAGTCTGTAGGACTTTGCAATGTGTTCTCTACTGTCTGTCAGGCTGTAGGAATTTGCAATGTGTTCTCTATTGTCTGTCAGTCTGTAGGTCTTTGCAATGTGTTCTCTACTGTCTGTCAGTCTGTAGGTCTTTGCAATGTGTTCTCTATTGTCTGTCAGTCTGTAGGACTTTGCAATGTGTTCTCTACTGTCTGTCAGGCTGTAGGACTTTGCAATGTGTTCTCTATTGTCTGTCAGTCTGTAGGACTTTGCAATGTGTTCTCTACTGTCTGTCAGTCTGTAGGACTTTGCAATGTGTTCTCTATTGTCTGTCAGTCTGTAGGACTTTGCAATGTGTTCTCTACTGTCTGTCAGTCTGTAGGACTTTGCAATGTGTTCTCTATTGTCTGTCAGTCTGTAGGACTTTGCAATGTGTTCTCTACTGTCTGTCAGTCTGTAGGACTTTGCAATGTGTTCTCTATTGTCTGTCAGTCTGTAGGACTTTGCAATGTGTTCTCTACTGTTTGTCAGTCTATAGGACTTTGCAATGTGTTCTCTACTGTCTGTAACCTGACCACACAAAGAGCACTACATCCATGTTTGAACTATAAACATGCGATGTCGATGTTCCTTTTGTTCATATTTCAGTTTTAACTTTTTCTAATTGTACTTGTTGTACATCGTATTGTTGCCCTGTCTATGATTTGGGCAGGAGTACCCTTATCTCTCTGCAGAGTACTTTAAAAGATGAACCTCGTTTCTCAGAGATCTTTATGAAATATAATAAAAATCAATAAATGAACTATCAGTAGGAGGTAGAAAAACGAACCTGTGAACGCTCCATATTACCGATTGAAGTATTTGGAGAAATGAACAATTATAGAACGTATATTCTTCTTGTACCGTTCAACTCCCTGTGGAGAGTAGGTCTTGAACAAACACTTTCCAGGTCGTTCTGTTTCTTGCCATTCTTTTAAGATCATTCCCTGTTTTCTTCATCATTTTCATCTCTGCTTCCATCAGTGTTCTCCAAGAATATTTGTATCTTCCTTGTCTTTTTCCTTGGAGATTGCAAAAAAGGGCTTTTTTTGTAAAACTCTGAGCTGGCATGAGTATTTTGTTCTCATAGAAAGACACAAAAGAGGAAATGAATTAAAGTATCAGCGACAAAAGAACTGTTTACAACATTTCTCATCTCGTCCATTTAACATCCCGTGAAGAGCGGAAATGACGTAGCGTAGTTGTGTCACATAAAAAGTTAGAACACGCGAGACATATCCACGCTATGGGACACCAAAAAAAACGTTTCATTCTGTTCTCAACCATCCCTGTTGCGTGTTACAGCCTTGAAAAAGAGAGCTTTTAATATAGAATCTATTGTTAACTTCATACATTGTAATCTATGTTGCTTGATATTTCTCTTATCAATCTATGAAGTTATGTTTTCCATCTCTCGCTTTGCCTATCTTTTGTTAGCACATGTTGTGTGGTGCTATTTAAGACTGATGTGGCCAGTGTTTAAACCATGTTGTGTGGTGCTATTTAAGACTGATGTGGTCAGTGCTTAAACCATGTTGCGTGGTGTTATTTACGACTGATGTGGCCAGTGTTTAAACCATGTTGTGTGGTGCTATTTAAGACTGATGTGGTCAGTGCTTAAACCATGTTGCGTGGTGTTATTTACGACTGATGTGGCCAGTGTTTAAACCATGTTGTGTGGTGCTATTTAAGACTGATGTGGCCAGTGTTTAAACCATGTTGTGTGGTATTATTTGAGACTGATGTGGCTCGTGTTTAAACCATGTTGTGTGGTGTTATTTAAGACTGATGTGGCCAGTGTTTAAACCATGTTGTGTGGTGTTATTTAAGATTGATGTGGCTCGTGATTAAACCATGTTGTGTGGTGTTATTTAAGACTGATGTGGCCAGTGCTTAAACCATGTTGTTTCTTCCTCCAGATGTAGCTCAGCATTGACATCACCCATGCTCTTGTTAAAATATTGTTATTCTCAAATGCAAATTAGCCCAGACTGCTTCTCTTATTAGAGTTGCCAGATATTGATGTCCATTTTTTATTTTAAATGTCAAAGGCACGGCCTTTATTGAAAGTGGATTTATTAAGAGTGGAAATGTGCAATCATTATATTGAGGACAGCTGTTGAAGATATTGATTTGTTTTATTTACCATCAGTTGTAGATTACGGAATCTTATGTTTCACTACTGTAGAGAAAGTTGAATTTTTTCGTTTGATTTCTGAAGAGAATGTTGAATAATTTGGTTTGACTTCTGAAGAGAATGTTAAATATTTTGGTTTGACTACTAAAGAGAATGTTGAATAATTTGGTTTGACTACTGAAGAGAATGTTGAATAATTTGGTTTGACTACTAAAGAGAATGTTGAATAATTTGGTTTGACTACTAAAGAGAATGTTGAATAATTTGGTTTGACTACTGAAGAGAATGTTGGATAATTTGGTTTGACTACTAAAGAGAATGTTGAATAATTTGGTTTGACTAGTAAAGAGAATGTTGAATAATTTGGTTTGACTACTGAAGAGAATGCTGAATAATTTGGTTTGACTACTAAAGAGAATGTTGAATAATTTGGTTTGACTACTGAAGAGAATATTAAATAATTTGGTTTGACTATTGAAGAGAATGTTGAATAATTTGGTTTGATTATTGAAGAGAATGTTGAATTATTTGGTTTGACTACTAAAGAGAATGTTGAATAATTTGGTTTGACTATTGAAGAGAATGTTGAATAATTTGGTTTGATTATTGAAGAGAATGTTGAATAATTTGGTTTGATTATTGAAGAGAATGTTGAATAATTTGGTTTGACTACTGAGGAGAACGATGAGAATGTGTGTTTCTAGCTTGAGCTGCAGCTCTAGAGTGTGTTTCCAAAGATTGTGGTCTATAGCTATCTCTATTTGTTTTTGCTACTGAAGAGAGTGAGAGCCGCGATAGCTCAGTGGTTAGTGAACTGGACTACACGGGTCAAGAGGTCGCGTTCGATCCTGTTCGACCGCTTCCGATTCACCCAGCCTTAAATGGGTACCGGATTATTTTCTGGGAAGCTAAAGCGTCACGGGCGTAATATCGACCACATTATCCCAAAAAAAATCATGTGTCGAAGGTCTGTACAAACCATTGTCACTAATACCATGTACGTCATTTATCGTGACAGGCTCTTTACTTTTCTTTCTTTTTCTTTACTGAAGAGAATGTTGAATAATTTCTTTACATATAATTTGGAGAATGTCTGTTTCTTGCTTGAGTTGGAGCTGTAGAGTGTTTTTCCAATGATTTCGGTCTGTAGTTATCTCTTTTCTTTTTTACTACTGAAGAGAATGTTGAATAATTTCTTTACAGATAATTTTGAGAATGTCTGTTTCTTGCTTGAGTTGGAGCTGTAGAGTGTTTTTCCAATGATTTCGGTCTGTAGTTATCTCTTTTCTTTTTTACTACTGATGAGAATGTTGAATAATTTCTTTATAGATAATTTTGAGAATGTCTGTTTCTTGCTTGAGTTGGAGCTGTAGAGTGTTTTTCCAATGATTTCGGTCTGTAGTTATCTCTTTTCTTTTTTACTACTGAAGAGAATGTTGAATAATTTCTTTTTGCTACTGACGAGAAAGAAGAGTGTGAAATTAAAACAAAAAATTGTTGTGATTCTTCTATCTACTTTCAATCTTGTGGTCTGAATGAATTAGATCAAAATGTATGTAGTAACCTCCGTCAGTCATTGTTGACTATGGATTTTGCAGCGCCTCTATGATATTTTTATCTTTTCTTTCGCCGTGTATTCTCGTTTCCTATGAGTCTGTCTCCTTCTTGCTTGAATTTGAGCTTTAGAGTGTGTTTTCAAAGATTGCGGTCTGCAGCTATCTTTTCTCAGGCTGCAGGGTTTATATTCAGTCTTCATGTCACGTTTACACACGTCTGTGAAGAAGAGTTTTTGGGCGCCCCTAGTACTATTTTAAAATGAGACCTCAACAAAAGACGGTTATCATTCAGTACTTCCTCTCAACCTTCACTGATGACTTCTAAAAGTCCTTTCTCGCACTGTCAAAACTCATCTAATACCTTCATCTCAACCTTCACTGATGACTTCTAAAAGTCCTTTCTCGCACTGTCAAAACTCATCTAATACCTTCATCTCAACCTTCACTGATGACTTCTAAAAGTCCTTTCTCGCACTGTCAAAACTCATCTAATACCTTCATCTCAACCTTCACTGATGACTTCTAAAAGTCCTTTCTCGCACTGTCAAAACTCATCTAATACCTTCATCTCAACCTTCACTGATGACTTCTAAAAGTCCTTCTCGCACTGTCAAAACTCATCTAATACCTTCATCTCAACCTCGTTTCTCAGAGATCTTTATGAAATATAATAAAAATCAATAAATGAACTATCAGTAGGAGGTAGAAAAACGAACCTGTGAACGCTCCATATTACCGATTGAAGTATTTGGAGAAATGAACAATTATAGAACGTATATTCTTCTTGTACCGTTCAACTCCCTGTGGAGAGTAGGTCTTGAACAAACACTTTCCAGGTCGTTCTGTTTCTTGCCATTCTTTTAAGATCATTCCCTGTTTTCTTCATCATTTTCATCTCTGCTTCCATCAGTGTTCTCCAAGAATATTTGTATCTTCCTTGTCTTTTTCCTTGGAGATTGCAAAAAAGGGCTTTTTTTGTAAAACTCTGAGCTGGCATGAGTATTTTGTTCTCATAGAAAGACACAAAAGAGGAAATGAATTAAAGTATCAGCGACAAAAGAACTGTTTACAACATTTCTCATCTCGTCCATTTAACATCCCGTGAAGAGCGGAAATGACGTAGCGTAGTTGTGTCACATAAAAAGTTAGAACACGCGAGACATATCCACGCTATGGGACACCAAAAAAACGTTTCATTCTGTTCTCAACCATCCCTGTTGCGTGTTACAGCCTTGAAAAAGAGAGCTTTTAATATAGAATCTATTGTTAACTTCATACATTGTAATCTATGTTGCTTGATATTTCTCTTATCAATCTATGAAGTTATGTTTTCCATCTCTCGCTTTGCCTATCTTTTGTTAGCACATGTTGTGTGGTGCTATTTAAGACTGATGTGGCCAGTGTTTAAACCATGTTGTGTGGTGCTATTTAAGACTGATGTGGTCAGTGCTTAAACCATGTTGCGTGGTGTTATTTACGACTGATGTGGCCAGTGTTTAAACCATGTTGTGTGGTGCTATTTAAGACTGATGTGGTCAGTGCTTAAACCATGTTGCGTGGTGTTATTTACGACTGATGTGGCCAGTGTTTAAACCATGTTGTGTGGTGCTATTTAAGACTGATGTGGCCAGTGTTTAAACCATGTTGTGTGGTATTATTTGAGACTGATGTGGCTCGTGTTTAAACCATGTTGTGTGGTGTTATTTAAGACTGATGTGGCCAGTGTTTAAACCATGTTGTGTGGTGTTATTTAAGATTGATGTGGCTCGTGATTAAACCATGTTGTGTGGTGTTATTTAAGACTGATGTGGCCAGTGCTTAAACCATGTTGTTTCTTCCTCCAGATGTAGCTCAGCATTGACATCACCCATGCTCTTGTTAAAATATTGTTATTCTCAAATGCAAATTAGCCCAGACTGCTTCTCTTATTAGAGTTGCCAGATATTGATGTCCATTTTTTATTTTAAATGTCAAAGGCACGGCCTTTATTGAAAGAGGATTTATTAAGAGTGGAAATGTGCAATCATTATATTGAGGACAGCTGTTGAAGATATTGATTTGTTTTATTTACCATCAGTTGTAGATTACGGAATCTTATGTTTCACTACTGTAGAGAAAGTTGAATTTTTTCGTTTGATTTCTGAAGAGAATGTTGAATAATTTGGTTTGACTTCTGAAGAGAATGTTAAATATTTTGGTTTGACTACTAAAGAGAATGTTGAATAATTTGGTTTGACTACTGAAGAGAATGTTGAATAATTTGGTTTGACTACTAAAGAGAATGTTGAATAATTTGGTTTGACTACTAAAGAGAATGTTGAATAATTTGGTTTGACTACTGAAGAGAATGTTGGATAATTTGGTTTGACTACTAAAGAGAATGTTGAATAATTTGGTTTGACTAGTAAAGAGAATGTTGAATAATTTGGTTTGACTACTGAAGAGAATGCTGAATAATTTGGTTTGACTACTAAAGAGAATGTTGAATAATTTGGTTTGACTACTGAAGAGAATATTAAATAATTTGGTTTGACTATTGAAGAGAATGTTGAATAATTTGGTTTGATTATTGAAGAGAATGTTGAATTATTTGGTTTGACTACTAAAGAGAATGTTGAATAATTTGGTTTGACTATTGAAGAGAATGTTGAATAATTTGGTTTGATTATTGAAGAGAATGTTGAATAATTTGGTTTGATTATTGAAGAGAATGTTGAATAATTTGGTTTGACTACTGAGGAGAACGATGAGAATGTGTGTTTCTAGCTTGAGCTGCAGCTCTAGAGTGTGTTTCCAAAGATTGTGGTCTATAGCTATCTCTATTTGTTTTTGCTACTGAAGAGAGTGAGAGCCGCGATAGCTCAGTGGTTAGTGAACTGGACTACACGGGTCAAGAGGTCGCGTTCGATCCTGTTCGACCGCTTCCGATTCACCCAGCCTTAAATGGGTACCGGATTATTTTCTGGGAAGCTAAAGCGTCACGGGCGTAATATCGACCACATTATCCCAAAAAAAATCATGTGTCGAAGGTCTGTGCAAACCATTGTCACTAATACCATGTACGTCATTTATCGTGACAGGCTCTTTACTTTTCTTTCTTTTTCTTTACTGAAGAGAATGTTGAATAATTTCTTTACATATAATTTGGAGAATGTCTGTTTCTTGCTTGAGTTGGAGCTGTAGAGTGTTTTTCCAATGATTTCGGTCTGTAGTTATCTCTTTTCTTTTTTACTACTGAAGAGAATGTTGAATAATTTCTTTACAGATAATTTTGAGAATGTCTGTTTCTTGCTTGAGTTGGAGCTGTAGAGTGTTTTTCCAATGATTTCGGTCTGTAGTTATCTCTTTTCTTTTTTACTACTGATGAGAATGTTGAATAATTTCTTTATAGATAATTTTGAGAATGTCTGTTTCTTGCTTGAGTTGGAGCTGTAGAGTGTTTTTCCAATGATTTCGGTCTGTAGTTATCTCTTTTCTTTTTTACTACTGAAGAGAATGTTGAATAATTTCTTTTTGCTACTGACGAGAAAGAAGAGTGTGAAATTAAAACAAAAATTGTTGTGATTCTTCTATCTACTTTCAATCTTGTGGTCTGAATGAATTAGATCAAAATGTATGTAGTAACCTCCGTCAGTCATTGTTGACTATGGATTTTGCAGCGCCTCTATGATATTTTTATCTTTTCTTTCGCCGTGTATTCTCGTTTCCTATGAGTCTGTCTCCTTCTTGCTTGAATTTGAGCTTTAGAGTGTGTTTTCAAAGATTGCGGTCTGCAGCTATCTTTTCTCAGGCTGCAGGGTTTATATTCAGTCTTCATGTCACGTTTACACACGTCTGTGAAGAAGAGTTTTTGGGCGCCCCTAGTACTATTTAAAATGAGACCTCAACAAAAGACGGTTATCATTCAGTACTTCCTCTCAACCTTCACTGATGACTTCTAAAAGTCCTTTCTCGCACTGTCAAAACTCATCTAATACCTTCATCTCAACCTTCACTGATGACTTCTAAAAGTCCTTTCTCGCACTGTCAAAACTCATCTAATACCTTCATCTCAACCTTCACTGATGACTTCTAAAAGTCCTTTCTCGCACTGTCAAAACTCATCTAATACCTTCATCTCAACCTTCACTGATGACTTCTAAAAGTCCTTTCTCGCACTGTCAAAACTCATCTAATACCTTCATCTCAACCTTCACTGATGACTTCTAAAAGTCCTTCTCGCACTGTCAAAACTCATCTAATACCTTCATCTCAACCTTCACTGATGACTTCTAAAAGTCCTTTCTCGCACTGTCAAAACTCCTCTATTACCTTCATCTCAACCTTCACTGATGACTTCTAAAAGTCCTTTCTCGTGCTGTCAAAACTCCTCTATTACCTACCTCTAAACGGATTTTGAACACAACTTGATCCACAAGCTTATCATACAAGTCCTTTTTTTAATACAATTATCTTATAAAATCACCCACAACGCTTCTAAGAATTGGATAAAATCTTCCTTCACGAAGGTTACGATTTGAAAAAAAACCTTCTTTGACAAGGTTCATATTTGGATAAAACCTCCTCCCGCGAGGTTAAGATTTGGATAAAATTGTCCTCCACGAGATTACGACTTGGATACAATTGTCCTCCACGAGATTACGACTTGGATAAAATTGTCCTCCACCAGGTTAAGACTTGGATAAAAACTTCCTACATATGGTTAGTGATTTCTTTACTGTTCTCTTTTTTTTCTTTTTTTTTTGGCACAACCTAAATCCTCAAGAGAATCATTTCAGGGAAGAGCTATGTTTACAACACTCGGTAACAAAATCACAAATTATCAACAACAGAAATTTAAAAAAAATAAAAGAAACAATAGATGGTCCGGAATAGGATTTAGATTCGAAAATAGAATTAAACTACACCTCCTCGTCTAAAACACTCAAGATTAAGACTTCAAAAAACCTTCTTCCACGCGTTTACCTTCTCTAAAAGACCTTCTTGCGTGCACTTAGCATCTGTAAAAGACCTTCTTGTGTGCGATTAACATCTCTAAAAGACCTTCTTGTGTGCGATTAACATCTCTAAAAGACTTTTTTGTGTACGATTAACATCTCTAAAAGACATTCTTGTGTGCGATTAACATCTCTAAAAGACCTTCTTGTGTGCGATTAACATCTCTAAAAGACTTTTTTGTGTACGATTAACATCTCTAAAAGACCTTCTTGTGTGCGATTAACATCTCTAAAAGACCTTCTTGTGTGCGATTAACATCTCTTAAAGACTTTTTTGTGTACGATTAACATCTCTAAAAGACCTTCTTGTGTGCGATTAACATCTCTAAAAGACCTTCCACTGGATTAACATCTCTAATAGACAAATATCACATAGCACAAAGCTAAACAATTAGCAATACCATTATGTACCAGGTTTACAGACGCTGGTGACCATGACCCTCTCAAACTTTCTATCTATACAGTTATCATTTCTGTTGTTTATATTCTACCATATCATTCCCATAATCTGTCTAATATTTTCTCTCTGTTTTTCTCTTTCTCTTCTTCCTTCACTTTCTCCAGTTGCCACTAACTAGCTAAAAATATATATCTTACTAATTAACAACCTAATAATTTAGTAGACGGTTTTCTAAAAATGAAATACATTACACTCTCATGAAACAATTATTTGTCTAAAAATAGCAGACACTCCTGCATTCTGAAAAAGGAAGACAAAAAAAGAGTTTATTTTTGACTACAATCCTCACAAGAAAATATCACACCAGTGATATCCGACTATTAAATATCTTCATCTGCAACAAGTCTGGTTAGAAAACAAATGTAGGTAAGATGACCTGGCGTAGCTGATTGCTTGTCCCAGAATTCTTAAATTATTGTAGGAATAGGTTACACTTTCTAGCTGACGTCAGTTATTTTATTTCCGTTCTCTGACTTGCTCGTCTGTTGTATTTATCATTCTGGAGTGTTTAAGCCCTGGCGGTGCAGCTCGGCCTTGTCCTGATATTTGCTCGCGATGTCAGTGGAGAGTTGGTAACGGAAGGGGATAGGGAGAGAGAGAGATAGAGAGAGAGAGAGAGAGAGAGAGAGAGAGAGAGAGAGAGGGGACATTTGACTTTTTTTATGCTACTTGTTTTGGTCTACCTCATGATGGGTACTCTTCCCCCAATTTATTATTTACCTCTTCCCCCAATTTATTATTTACATCTTCCCACAATTTATTATTTACCTCTTCTACCAATTTATTATTTACCTCTTCCCCCAATTAGTTATTTACCTTTTCCACCAATGTATTATTTACCTCTTCTCCCAATTTATTATTTACCTCTTCCCCCAATTTATTATTTACATCTTCCCACAATTTATTATTTACCTCTTCCCCCAATTTATTATTTACATCTTCCCACAATTTATTATTTACCTCTTCTCCCAATTTATTATTTACCTCTTCCCCCAATTTATTATTTACCTCTTCCCCCAATTTATTATTTACCTCTTCCCCCAATTTATTATTTACATCTTCCCCCAATTTATTATTTACCTATCTCCACATGGATATTCCTCCACCAATTTATTATTTATCTCCACATGGATATTCCTTCACCAATTTATTATTTGTCTCCACATGGATATACCTTCACCAATTTATTATTTATCTCCATATGGATATTCCTTCACCAATTTATTATTTATCTCCACATGGATATTCCTTCACCAATTTATTATTTATCACCACATGAATATTCCTTCACCAATTTATTATGTATCTCCACATGGATATTCCTTCACCAATTTATTATTTATCTCCACATGAATATTCCTTCACCAATTTATTATTTGTCTCCACATGGATATTCCTGAACCAATTTATTATTTATCTCCACATTGATATTCCTTCACCAATTTATTATTTATCTCCACATGGATATTCCTACACCAATTTATTTATCTCCACATGGATATTCCTTCACCAATGTTTTATTTATCTCCAAATGGATATTCCTACAGCAATTTATTTATCTCCACGTGGATATTCCTTCACCAATTTGTTATTTATCTCCACATGGATATTGCTTCACCAATTTATTGCTTCACCAATTAATTATTTATCCCAACATGGATATTGCTTCACCAATTTATTATCTCCATATGGATATTCCTTCACCAATTTATTATTTCTCTCCACATGGATATTCCTTTACGAATTTATTATTTATCTCCACATGAATATTCCTTCACCAATTTATTATTTATCTCCACGTGGATATTCCTGCACCAATTTATTTATCTCCACATGTATATTCCTTCACCAATTTATTATTTATCTCCACGTGGATATTCCTGCACCAAATTATTTATCTCCACATTGATATTCCTGCACCAATTTATTTATCTCCACATTGATATTCCTTCACCAATTTATTTATCCCCATATTGATATTCCTGCACCAATTTATTTATCTCCACATGGATATTCCTTAACCAATATATTTATCCCCATATGGATATTCCTTCACCAATTTATTTATTTCCACATGGATATTCCTTCACCAATTTATTTATCTCCACATGGATATTCCTTCACCAATTTATTTATTTCCACATGGATATTCCTTCACCAATTTATTTATCTCCACATGGATATTCTTACACCAATTTATTTATCTCCACATGGATATTCCTACACCAATTTATTTATCTCCACATGGATATTCCTTCACCAATTTATTGCTTCACCAATTTATTATTTATCTCCACATGGATATTGCTTCACCAATTTATTGCTTCACCAATTTATTATTTATCTCCACATGGACATTGCTTCACCAATTTATTTATCTCCACATGGATATTCCTTCACCAATTTATTATTTATCTCCACATGGATATTGCTTCACCAATTTATTTATCTCCACATGGATATTGCTTCACGAATTTATTATTCACCTCTACATGGATATTCCTTCACCAATTTATTATTTATCTCCACGTGGATATTGCTTCACCAATTTATTATTTATCTCCACATGGATATTGCTTCACCAATTTATTTATCTCCACATGGATATTCCTTCACCAATTTATTATTTACCTCCCCATGGATATTCCTGAACCAATTTATTATTTATCTCCACATGGATATTCCCTCACCAATGTATTATTTATCTCCACGTGGATATTCCTTCACCAATGTTTTATTTATCTCCACATTGATATTCCTGCACCAATTTATTATTTATCTCTACATGTATATTCCTTCACCACTTTATTATTTATCTCCACATGGATATTCCTGCGCCAATTTATGTATCTCCACATTGATATTCCTGCACCAATTTATGTATCTCTACATGGATATTCCTTCACAGATTTATTTATTTCCACATGGATATTCCTTCACCAATGTTTTATTTATCTCCATATGGATATTCCTTCACCAAAGTTTTATTTATCTCCACGTGGATATTCCTGCACCAATTTATTTATCTCCACATGGATATTCCTGCACCAATTTATTTATCTCCACATGGATATTCCTTAACCAATATATTTATCCCCATATGGATATTCCTTCACCAATTTATGTATCCCCATATGGATATTCCTTCACCAATTTATTTATCCCCATATGGATATTCCTTCACCAATTTATTTGTCCCCATATGGATATTCCTTCACCAATTTATTTATCCCCATATTGATATTCCTGCACCAATTTATTTATCTCCACATGGATATTCCTTAACCAATATATTTATCCCCATATGGATATTCCTTCACCAATTTATTTATCCCCATATGGATATTCCTTCACCAATTTATTTGTCCCCATATGGATATTCCTTCACCAATTTATTTATCCCCATATTGATATTCCTGCACCAATTTATTTATCTCCACATGGATATTCCTTAACCAATATATTTATCCCCATATGGATATTCCTTCACCAATTTATTTATCCCCATATGGATATTCCTTCACCAATTTATTTGTCCCCATATGGATATTCCTTCACCAATTTATTTATCCCCATATTGATATTCCTGCACTTTATCTCCACATGGATATTCCTTAACCAATATATTTATCCCCATATGGATATTCCTTCACCAATTTATTTATTTCCACATGAATATTCCTACACTAATTTATTTATCTCCACATGGATATTCCTTCACCAATTTATTTATTTCCACATGGATATTCCTTCACCAATTTATTTATCTCCACATGGATATTCCTTCACCAATTTATTTATTTCCACATGGATATTCCTTCACCAATTTATTTATCTCCACATGGATATTCCTTCACCAATTTATTTATTTCCACGTGGATATTCCTTCACCAATTTATTTATCTCCACAAGGATATTCCTTCACCAATTTATTTATTTCGAGATTATGAGTTTGGCGACATTGTGTCCTACGTCATCGTATTGGTTCCCTAAACCGGCCGTGCGCAAATCTTACGGTCTGCTGTTTGATGTGCAACAAGAATAAATTGACGACTGACTGTGTGTCTATATGTTCGGAATTGGAGTCATCAACGATGGCCTAACATCATCAAGTGCTACGATGATCATCATTTTCGGGAGGACGTGACTTACCGGTATATGGGGATAGGCGGCGGGAACAAATGGAGGCTATGCATGAAATGTGTTCCTTGTTGCAGTTTCCTCATATTACAAGTCGCATGTCTGTGTTAGTCACCTCTAGTGACTCGGGCAGATGGTGCTCGTAAACCTGGGAAGGCCGACCATCTAAGGGCAGAATCCCCCGACAGAAAAGATCAACTGCTGCCTTGCAGGAAGATTGGGGACAATCAAAGGCTAAGGAAAGCAAACCTGAAAAAATGCTGGCTGAAATCGGATGCACTGGGCCACTGGCGCAGAACACAGTGCAACGTATTAACGGGTGTTCAGTCAGAGTGGATCTGACAGACTCTAATTGTGATGTTCTGTCTGTGGGGGCGATCAACACACTTAGCCTGACAGCTGACTTCATATGAGAGTCTGGAATCCTTACTCTGATTGAGTCCTGAACGCAGAGAGAGAGAGAGAGATTTCCACGTGGATATTCCTTCACCAATTTATTTATTTCCACATGGATATTCCTTCACCAATTTATTTATCTCCACGTGGATATTCCTGCACCAATTTATTTATCTCCACATGGATATTCCTGCACCAATTTATTTATCCCCATATGGATATTCCTTCACCAATTTATTTGTCCCCATATGGATATTCCTTCACCAATTTATTTATCCCCATATTGATATTCCTGCACCAATTTATTTATCTCCACATGGATATTCCTTAACCAATATATTTATCCCCATATGGATATTCCTTCACCAATTTATTTATTTCCACATGGATATTCCTTCACCAATTTATTTATCTCCACATGGATATTCCTTCACCAATTTATTTATTTCCACATGGATATTCCTTCACCAATTTATTTATCTCCACATGGATATTCCTTCACCAATTTATTTATCTCCACATGGATATTCCTTCACCAATTTATTTATCTCCACATGGATATTCCTTCACCAATTTATTTATCTCCACATGGATATTCCTTCACCAATTTATTTATTTCCACATGGATATTCCTTCACCAATTTATTTATCTCCACATGGATATTCCTTCTCCAATTTATTTATCTCCACATGGATATTCCTTCACCAATTTATTTATCTCCACATGGATATTCCTTCACCAATTTATTTATTTCCACGTGGATATTCCTGCACTAATGTATTATTTACCTCTACCTGACAATTTCTCCATCAATGTGTTCACTTATTATCCTCGATATTCTATCCGCTACTTTGACCACCATGGAAGGAATTATCTCCCTTTCATCGTAGAGGAATCTTCCGTTTCCTTTTAATGACTTCAGATTTTTAGAAACTCGTATCACCCAAAGCCAGCTATAGATTTTAAAAGGCCTACTGGCTGACGGGAAATTCCTAAACAACCTCCAACTAACGTGACGTTCTCAGCTTAGTGAACAGATGTAGTTGTGTGTAGAGTGACGTCAGTTGTTGATAGCTCCTATAGCTGATAACGTCACGCTATTTGGAGAGTTTTCCGGTTCTATTTATAGCTCGCGTGCATTTGCAAATCGTTTGATATAACGTTATATTTTATGTCTTCAAAACAACGATTACGTCACCTTATTTCTGAGGCCTGAATGGTTAATTGAGTGGCTGACAATAAAGAATGTGTGCTCAGTGCGGTAGCTGCGAAGTGAACAGGTGGGTTTTTTTTCACCCTTGAGGAGATGTTGCTAGAAATTGTTCGGCAATCAAATCCACGTTCACCTGTTCGAGAAGTGAGAGCCCTATCCACTGGGCCAGTTGCCCACTTGTGCAACAACATCAAGTACTCACAGCATAAAGTACTTACAACACAAAGTTCTCACAACACAAAGTACTTAGAACACACAGTTCACAAAATACAAGGTACTTACAACACAAAGTATTCACAACACAAAGTACTTGAACACAAAGTACTCACAACACAAAATGCTTACAACACAAAGTACTGACAACATAAAGTACTTACAATACAAAGTACTTACAACACAAATTTCTTACAACACAAGGTGCTCACAACACAAAGTGCTTACAACACAAAGTACTCACAACACAAAGTTCTCACAACACAAAGTACTTACAACACAAGATACTTAGAACACAAAGTTCTCACAACACAAGGTACTCACAACACAAAGTTCTCACAACACAAGGTACTTACAACACAAAGTACTCATAACACAAAGTACTTAGAACACATAGTACTAACAACACAAAGTACTTACAACACAATGTACTCACATAACAAAGTACTTACAACACAAAGTACTCACAACACAAAGTACTTACAGCACAAAGTACTCATATCACAAAATACTTACAACACAAAGTACTCACATCACAAAATACTTACAACAGGGGCCTCGTTAGCCTAGTTGGGAAAACCACCCGACTGGACTAACGACGTTCGGACAACCCGTGTTCGATTCCCGCTGGGAGCAGTGTGAGTTGTACCCGTGGTTGAAAAAAAAATACCCCCACGGTCGACCCAGCCGTTGGCAGGAATGGGTACCAGGGTATTACCCTGGGAAGGTGAGGAATGTTGCTTTGCATCTCAGTTTCGATGCTTGAGGCGACACTATACAGAAATATCCGAACATTTCTGGATAGGCGGCGGAGCACATATGGGTGTGAACTCTCGTGCTAAGACGCCGGTTCAAGTCTCGTACTTTACCTTACCTTTATACTTACAACACAAAGCACTCACAACACAATGTACTCACAACACAAAATACTTACAACACAAAATACGTACAACACAAAAATGTTAGAGCAAGAACATATCGTACTCACAACACAACAATTTTGAGCAACAACATAAAGTACTCACAACACAACAATATTGAGCAACAACACAAAGTACCCACAACAAAACAATATTGAGCAACAACACAAAGTACTCACAACACAACAATATTGAGCAACAACATAAAGTACTCACAACACAACAATATTGAGCAACAACACAAAGTACTCACAACACAACAATATTGAGCAACAACACAAAGTACCCACAACACAACAATATTGAGCAACAACACAAAGTACCCACAACACAACAATATTGAGCAACAACATAAAGTACCCACAACACAACAATATTGAGCAACAACATAAAGTACCCACAACACAACAATATTGAGCAACAACATAAAGTACCCACAACACAACAATATTGAGCAACAACATAAAGTACCCACAACACAACAATATTGAGCAACAACATAAAGTACTCAAAACACAAACAACAACATCGTTGCCTGTGATTACAACCGCCTGGCTCACTGAACGTTCGACCTTTCTTCCTGCATACATTCCGACCCCACTGACTGGCACTAGCTCATTTCTCTCCTCAGATTCCTCTGAGATTCCAAACTCTGATTATAAGTTGTCCTGGTACATTTTGTTTTT